>JAPFBL010000326.1:0-385633 GCA_026182355.1 Hermatobates lingyangjiaoensis | reverse complement strand
GAAAAGAGGAAGGGAGACCAAGCACGTTTGTAGACGTGCGTTGATAGCCGTTGTGTCTACAACGTGCTTGATCTCCATTTCTCTTTTCTCCTGAAGATAGATTACCCGAAAATTTGAGTCTGTAAGTGTGTTTCTTTTACTTTCTGTGCTACCTATCTTCAATTGTGAACTGTTATATATATATACATATATCACCTGAAGAACTGACTGAGTCTTGATAAACTTTTATTTTGTTTCTACTTCTCAGTTGATACTTTTATCAATATATATATATATATTGAATGACCTTGTAAAGAACGATGAACCCATATGGTTTTGAAGACTTTGATAAACCCTTCATAGATAAGAGCAATTTCATATCACCAGTTTTTTATATCAATATAAAAAACATTAACTGGTGTACTATGGATTCATCTGATTGATGATCAACACTCAAATAGTATCTCATTCAATTATATCTGGCTATCAGATAAAAAAAAAACACCTGAAATCAGAATGAGTATTTTTCTACTCTCAATATTATACATCTCAATATTTTAAAGGTTTGTCGAGAGTTGGTCACGAAGCAAACACCAATCAGTTTCTCATCGACATTTCGTCATTTTTAAGTCTATAATACAAAAACAATTATTGTGAAAATAATACTGAATAAAAATGGCATTATAGCCTGAAAATGTCTATGGCTGTTGACGATATGTCCGTGACAAATTGATTTGTAATTGTTTCATGACCAAGTTTCCACAATACTCTAGAATATTTACTGAACTACTTTGCTGCCAACGCCTTTACAGAGCAACAATATAGAGTGAACCGTAAGTCGAGCATCGAGAAATTACGTAGAGTGTGATGTGAAACAATGTAAAATTCATGGGGTAGAATATCTTCTCCTTTCTTCTAATGTATAAATAAATGCTCTTTCATAGAGTAAAATACCATTGTTTAAATGTACCAATCATTGTTTACATGAATTTCAGATGTCGACCATCTTAGCTAGCAGATAATTCGTGGGAGCAATCAAATGAATGGAAATAGCAACTTATTTGATAAAGTTTATGGGTATTATTGAACATCGACAGGAATTGTGCTTCAATGCAAATGGCGATCATTTTGAGTGCTTGTGATTCCATCAGCGTCTATAACGTGTCATCAATTCCTTAGATATGCTTGTTTTAAATAAAATAACGTTTATATAATCCAAAATGTTTTGGTGCGCGACTTGTGGCAGACACTGTATAATAAACATCAAACAATATTGTGAATATCCGATATCTTGGACCGTTATACTTTTTCGATGAAAATACTATCAAAGAAGGAAAAATAAAGTTCAATATAGATAAAGAAATATAGAGAAATTAAAAACAAGAACTTACAGTTTCTGATTTTTTTTATCTCTTTATCTTCCCTGTCTACCTTTCCTCCGAAAGTTGGCTACACTGTTTGAGTGCTTCAGTTCGAACGCCAAGTCAGTCGTTATCAGCCTTTGGAGCGATTCACTTCCTTTCCTGAAGACGAGGACATCGAAATATAGTAGTGAGTTCAGTGGTTTCCTTTCTATGTGTTCTTTTTTAAATTCTAGTTTATATATATATATATATATAACATTAAACAGTCCAACAGGACTACTAGTTCACAAAGGAAAGAAAAAAACAGATAAAAACACACCAAAAAAAAAAGACAGAACAATATTTTGACATTCGTCGTCATCGGGCAGAAGTAGTCCCTTTGAGTTCTTAGCTTCAGCTACTGAAAGAGACTACTTCTGCCCGATGACGACGAATGTCGAAATATCGTTGTGAGTCTTTTTTTGTGTGTGTGTTTTTATCTGTTTTTCCCATTTCTTTGTGAACTATATATACTTAAAAATAACTGTGACACATGGAAAGAAACGTAAAGAGGGACTCACTTTTTAATATTTGGATCGCATTTCGTTTATTATATATATATATATTCACTCAAAATTCGAAAAAATGATCCAAACTGGACGCAAATCAGCTCAAAAACGAAGAAAAGCAACACACAGAGATAGAGACACACTTACAAACTCAAATTTTTGGATTATCCTTCTTCAGGCCTGGCCGGGACGGTTTCCTGCCGTTGTATTTCCGGCGTGCTTGGTTGCCCTTTATATTTTCTCCTGAAGACGGATCATCAAAAAATTTGAGTTTCTAAGTGTGTCTCTTTCTCTGTGTGTTGCTTTTCTTAGTTTTTGGGCTGATTTTCGTCCAGTTTGGATCGTTTTTTGAATTCTGAGTGATAATATATCAATGCTTAAACCATCATAAGAAATGGAAAAAAAAAAGACTAAGATCTTTCAACCGTAGCAAGCGATCTTCGTCAGGGTCAAAAACCCAACTGCAACCCTAGATGCAGGAACATCCTGCTGAAAGGTTGAGAGAAGTAGGAGGGAAGAGTGGATTTTAAAAAGAGTAAAAATCGTAGGAATGGACAATAGTCCAGGGAGGTTTGCTTCCGCAAATCAACATGATGGAAATCGTGTTGATTTCCTAGTCCAAATCAAGGATGGCCAGCCCCACCAGGTCTAAAGTCAAGGGAATCCCCTCCCAGAGGATCTCAAGGCCATCTACTCCACCACTAAACCTGATTTCTACAAGTCATCTTATGCTCTTTCATGGTGATGCACAAGCAGTAACTCAGTTTTTATTGTTTTTTTTTTCAAATTCAACTTAAAACATCACAATTTAGCATTTCTTTCTTCAGTGAATTCCTAATTTAACAAGTGTAAGTACCTCTTTCTTATCTAATTGTATTAAAAAAATAATTCATCAGTTGTACATACATACTAGTTATTTCTTCATTTAGTCTCTTAAAGTTCTTAAATAAATGAATTCCAGCTACACTAAATGCTTGCCTAGTGTCTCTACTCAGCTTAATAAATAATAATAGTAACCTTTAATTTACAGTTTTTTCTTTTGTTTATAATTCTGGTATTTTTAATTCAATATACAGTGCCTAAAATCAAGGAAACTAGAATTTAATAAAATTAAAATATTAATTAAAAACAAATGTAATTTATATACTACATTTAGTGTATATTATATGTACCAAAAATAATGTAATACCGTGCACACTATATATACTGTATTTAGTATATACTGTGTATACTAAATATACTAAACAAATGGCACAATAATCGATAAAAGCATATTTGCGAATTTGTGGTTATATGCATGAAACTATTGTAATTAATTTTTATTATTTAAAGTATTAATTGAATTGCACTAATAATAATGTGCAAACGAATCAGATCTTAAACTGATAATAAAATAAATAAAACATAATTTTACTTAACTAACAAATGAGTGTCAAAACTATAAAGAAATGTAAAACGTTAACTTTAACATTTTATAGATTATGAGTCTTAGATATCTTAGATAACGTAAAAAAAAGAAAGATTTTTTTCTCATAAAATTTGAAAATAATAAAATTTAAAATTTCAATAAACATTCTCAGATTTTTTCCAAATCTATTTATTTTGAAAATAGTTAATTTTATTTTTTTATATTTTTCTATTGAGTTTTTTTTATATGTTTTATCAATTTTATACTATTTTTACAGATTTATATGTAGTTGCGACTTGAATAAATTTCCTTATAAAACTGTTTATAAATATTATAGAACTGACCAGACTTTTTATGTTTGTCAATAGTTTATAGTCTAAGATCTTCAGAATAATGTAATATTTCAAAAATTTGGTGTATATAGAGTGAATTCACAACGTATAATACGTAAATGAAACGTACATTTCTAAATATTTTGGTTCATATGACAAAAAAAGGAATTCCATAACAAACAAACAGATTAATAGCAATTATGCAAAGACAAAAAGTAGTTTTGGTATAAGACCAAAGAATTTTTTGCAGCATAATTTTACTTTTGTAATTTTTAAAATGTATCTCTTACATATCGTTCTCAGGTTAGCCTTTTATCCAATGAGACTAAAATGCCTTTGGAAATCTTTGATTATTATTTTTAATGAAATATCCTTTAGACTTACTTTTTTTCTTAGTGAGTAAAGTATAGGGACTGTTTTAGCTGGATTTATATCCAAACCTGTCTTATGTTTTTATCTTTCAACGATTCGAAGAGGATGGTACTTAAACTCAAATACAGTTCAATCAAGCATTCTCATTCTTATAAGAAGGTCATCTGCATATCTTTGCTTATAAGTATTTCTGGTACTTCGGATATCCAGTAGGTCATCTGTAACTAATCACCACAGATAATCCCTGAGAGCAACCTTTAGTGGTTATAAATTTCAGTTGTGGTAGATCCTATAATTGCACTAATTCTTCTTTAGTCAGATTTTTGTAATCTATTTTATATTTTTGGGTCAAAAAAAAAACACTGAATTCGAAGGCATGTTATCAAAACCTCCTTGAATATCCGATAGGCTACCCAGACATATTAGAATAAGATGAATATAATTAAACATTTTTTTTTCACTGAATGCTTCTAAATAACAAGCAATCCATATAACACTTTCAAAGTAAACTATAAGTACACAGTAAATAAAAAATTAGACTTACAGTCTCTAATTTTTGGTTTAACAGTCATCAGGAAAGAAGAGATAAGGACATCAAAGCGATGGTTGGCGACCAACAGTGTTCTCACACGCGTGCACGGTTTAAAAGAAGTAAGAAAAATAAACTAAGAAAGTGAAGAACTGAAGAATCAAATAATTAATAAGAAGGGAATGAGGAACTATCAATATTACAAAGTATAAAACTAAATTAAATGTTAAAATTATTAAAAACTTAAATAGTATAAATAACGAAAAAAACGTTTAGTTCAAAATACTTTTAAAGATAGCCACAACAAAATAAAAAAAAATTAACTAAATTTGATAAATAAAATAAAAAATAACAATAAAAATTAGATACAAAATAAAATTTAAAAAGGAAAAGAATACAATATAAAATAAATAAATATAAAATAATATATAGATTTGTTTAACCCTTTTAAACAACTTAATCTCTTTAAGTTTAGCCCTGGTGTACAATGAACGTTCATAAACCAAATATGCGCCTCTCGGAAGCTCGTAGAATGACGTTTTTACTTTCATTGGAAACCTGTAGTATATATATATATATATATATATATATATAATTGTATATATATATATTACGTATATATCCACTAATATTACCTATTATTCCAGTTATACTGGTGACCTTTCAACTCTTTTATTCTAACCGCTTATTTCTAGTTCTTTATTGACCTTTGACCTTCTCTTTATATTAACCTGTACTAATCCTTTTAATCTATTAATAGCAATGACTAAGCATGAGTCATCGATTTTAATTTAACATGTCACTTGGCCAACTCCTTTTCCAGTTGAACCCTGTTAGCAGGAGGTTAGTTCGTAGGATCGAATCTCTCAGTCTTAAGGTCGTGAATGCCGAGACTGCAGTTAATTTTAATGATACCTGTTCAAAAGAGGATCTGCTGCCTATTTATACCAATATATATATATATACATATAAAATAAAATAAATTCAAAACGAAGGAAACACACAGAAAGGCACAGACATAACTCACATCGATATTTCGACCATCGTCGTCATCAGGAGGTGCGAAGAGCGAAGTAGTCCCGCAGGAAGACAGGGCGGTACTTCCCTGAGTACCGCCCTGTCTTCCTGCGGGACTCTTCGCACCTCCTGATGACGACGATGGTCGAAATATCGAAGTGAGTTATTTCTGTGTCTTTCTGTGTGTTTCCTTCGTTTTGAAATATTTTATTTTAAAAAAGTCCGCTGGAACGTTTCTTTTAATTGTATATATATATATATATATATATATATATATGAATAATAATCAAAATAACACTTGATATAATAGATGGATTAATTTACCACAATGAAAACAATTTTTTAAAACAATGCTCTAAGGCCTTTCGTTAATACATCTTCGGAGAGCAAGTGAACTAAAAAACCAATTGTTTTTTTAGTTCACTTGCTCTCCGAAGATGTATTAACGAAAGGCCTTAGAGCATTGTTTTAAAAAATTGTTTTCATTGTGGTAAATTAATCCATATATATATATATATATATATATATATATATATATATATATATATAAATATATATATTCACTGATAAAACGAAATACTGATAAAACGAACTGGACACAATACGAGTTCGAGATTAACAAAGAGCAACACACAAAGTAGGGAAACACACTTACAGACTCAAATTTTCGGGTAATCCGTCTTCAGGAGAAAAGAGAATTCTCTTTTCTCCTGAAGACGGATTACCCGAAAATTTGAGTCTGTAAGTGTGTTTCCCTACTTTGTGTGTTGCTCTTTGTTAATCTCGAACTCGTATATATATATATATATGTCAGATTGAATTTACGGCCTATTGTTTTTTTAATTAATTTTTTGGATAACTATTCCAAAGCCCTCAATAGTCTTTTAAATTCACGAGGAACTAGGTAGATCAACTCACCATACGTTTGGTTTCAATGATTATATTTCTTCCAACGTTTCGGTCGTCCTCGACCATCTTCAGAAGAAATATAATAATTGAAAACCAAACGTATGGTGAGTTGATCTACCTAGTTCCTCGTGAATTTATTTATATATATATTTATCGTCCATATATATTCATATATAGCGATTAACTTCAATCATTTGTGGTGATGTATATATACACTTTTTTGATGAAAATACCATCCGAAATGGACAAATACAGTTCAATGTACATAAAGAAACGTAGGGAAATTACGTTTCTCTAATATAGGTCTCCAACCGTCTCTGTACCAGTGCGCTTGGTTTCCCTTTCTTATCTCTCCTGAAGACGGTTCAACCGAAAATTAGAGACTGTAAGTGTGTGTTTTTAATTTCTCTACGTTTCTTCATGTACATTGAACTATATATATATATATATATATATATATATATATATAGGTGTATAATAAAATCGGGATTCGGTCAATTTTCCAGGATCAAAATCAAACTCTCAATGCCGACGTTTCAAAGAAACGTCGGCATTGAGAGTTTGATTTTGATCCTGGAAAATTGACCGAATCCCGATTTTATTATACACCTATTCTATCCAACGGTTGATATATTATTGAATTTATTTTATATATATATATATACATATATATATAAATTAATATTCAACAATAACTCTTGATATAATATATGAATTAAATACCACTATAACTAATATATATTGTTATTGTGGTATTTAATTCATATATATATATATATAATATGTGTGTGTGTGTGTGTGTGTGTGTGTGTGTGTGTGTATAATGCATATTTATTCTGCATAGATATTTATCTATTTATAATGAGGCATTTAGTGACATTTATTTGTTTTATCTAACCTTCTAAACTGTTTATCGCTTTACCCACATTGATTACATTTATTAAAACTTAGTTAAATATAGAAATATTATATTTAAAATTCATAAAAAAATATATTTGTTTTAAAGTTTATTTTAAATTTTGTTTCTAAACATCTAAGGTATATGGGGACGTTCTAATTCAGTAGGTTTTTTAAATTTACTCCTTCTGCTTTGAAATTCTTCTTACTTAGAAAATCGTAACAAAATTGCATATCAAGCAAGTATAAATATATAATTTAACAACAATTGTATAAAAATTCAATTATAATAATTTCTTTTGAAAAATTATGGTCAAAAACTTTTTAATTGAACCGTACCTACTCTTGAGCGAATCATCATAATTTTCATTATGTATTGAATCATGATAGTTTATGTTAAAAAAAAATAAAGAATAAAAGAATTGTTATATACAACGATAGCAATTTGCATATCTGTACCTTTTTATAAATTAGTTAAAGTATGTGAAAATATATATATTTATCCGAAATGGACAAATACAGTTGAATGTACATAAAGAAACGTAGAGAAATTACGTTTCTCTAATATAGGTCTCCAACCGTCTCTGTACCAGTGCGCTTGGTTTCCCTTTCTTATCTCTCCTGAAGATGTTCTTCAGGAGATTCAAAGTATTTTATTAATACTTTATTAACTTATTCATTACCGCTTTAAACTAAATATAAAATCCATAATTGTTGAATGTGATTAGATCATCATCTATTTCTATTCATGTTAATATCTGTAGAAAATAAGCAAAAATCAGTTAATACTTATATCTTCTGATAGGTTCGGTTAGTTTGCAGTGACAGTCTTACTGGGAAATACACATAGTCCAAACATTGACCATTCTTGATACCGCACAAGGAACATTCTATATTGCAAATCATATATATTACCTAACTAGAGTGTATTTAGAATAGGGACCTTTAATAAGCAACTAACATGACATAAATTCGAGATCGACGCCGCTTAAAGTCTTCTCCGAGAGACTATGCACTCGAATTTTTTTTTCATTTCTTTCGTGAAAAATTCAAGCCTAGTGTGAGGATTGAACCTCGGATTTACAAGTCCAGAGGCGAGCACGTCACCACCCTGACTTCTGTATCTTTTCATAAGTTGAATTAAAAGTACGCGAAGATAAAATAAAACTATTGGAGGAATAATTTCATTATACTTTATTAATTTATTTTTTTATCATAATTTAACACTAAATTAACACAATTTAACACTAAATTATTAAATTTAACACAATTTAACACTAAACTGTATTTATCATATCTGATTAGATTTCGATTCATTCTAACTGTAGAGTGTAAACAAAAATTCGTTAAATGCTATTTACAATTTTTGCAATACTAACTTTATTGAAGAGATTTCATTCAAAAAGGAGTAAAAAACCTTAACCAAAGTATAAGACAAAGAGCACAATAACCTTATTATTGATGTTTTGTAAATATCTGTATGGTTTTTCAATGACCCAAAACGATAACATAGCATGAATTGCGCTCTAATCGAATAACCTTGTTTCCAGAACTGTTTGAAACTTCAGTGATACCAACAACAATTCGATTAAACAGACTACTCTTGAATCCTCTATCCGTTTGATCAAGTAGTTCGGCACTATCTCAGTTCAAACCAGTTTGTCTGTTCTATATTAAATCTCCATTCCTCTAATAATCAGTCACGTATATGTTTGATTAGTTTTTCTAGAAATTTATGTAATTAAATCAGTCATTTTTTAGAAATTATCTCGAAACCTTTTTTCAATATGACCATCGTTTAAATTAACTAATACTGATAAACTTTCTATTACGTTAGTTATATCAAACTATTTTATTATCATATACACGTGTGTTTAGCAAGATTTTACAGTTAACATGTGACAAAAAATCAACCTCTAAACTATAGTCTCGTAACAAATATTATTATTGTCATATACATATATATAAAAAGATTTCAAATAATCAGTGAAATAGCAATCAATGATCAAACTACAATATGAAATGGCTTCTTACGGTTGAAAGATCTTAGTCTTGTTTTCCCATTTCTTATTGTGGTTCGATCATTGATTGTTATTTGACGTGTTTATGTGAAATCTTTATATATATATATATATAACAAATTCAATAATATATCAACCGATGGATAGAATAGGTGTATAATGTAATCGGGATTCGGTCAATTTTCCAGGATCAAAATCAAACTCTCAATGCCGACGTTTCGGTTTTATTTATAACCTTTTTCATAGGCAGAAGTCAGAATTTTTGAATTAGAAAAATGATGAAATTTACATTATATAAAATGAAGTAACAATAGATAGTTAGTGAACTAACATTTTAACTGGTCAAAAACTTGGACCAGATCAGTCTGGTCACATGTTCGATTTTGAAGAAGCAATTATAGTAGATAAAGAACAAGATGAGCAAAGAAGAAAGACCCTCAAAATGCTATATATTAAAAAAGATCTAAGTTCAGTTAATCATAGAAGTGACATTACCAATTTGAACACTATTTATTCAGGAGTGTTAAGTTGATTTTAGTGAAATTTAATTTTCTTAGTTCCTTTTTGTGTTCTTTGAGTGAACAGTGTTCGGTTTACATGTAATTGTAATCAGTTAGTCTGGTCCAAGTTTTTGACCAGTTAAGATGTTAGTTCACTAACTATCTATTGTTACTTCATTTTATATAATGTCAATTTCATCATTTTTCTAATTCAAAAATTCTGACTTCTGTAAGTTCATAAAAATGTTTATTGCTTCTCTATTACTTCTACTTGTATATATATATTTTTGTTTTTTCACAACTGTAATATTCCATTTTGATGTTAGTTATATGTTGATGTTTATATATAATTTCTTGTCATCCTTTGTTTATAGGCCTATGAAAAAGGTTTTAAATAAAACCGAAACGTCGGCATTGAGAGTTTGATTTTGATCCTGGAAAATTGACCGAATCCCGATTACATTATACACCTATATATATATATATATATATATATATATATATATATATATATAATATATATATATATATAAGTATGTATGTATGTATATATATAAGAATAATATTAATATAACTAAAAATTTCTTTCATGATATGCTTCTAAACTACGATCAGTTCATATAAAAGTTTAGTAGTTAAACTCGTGGAAAAACATACTTCTTACAGTCTTTAATTTTCGATCTAACTGTCTTCAGTAGAAAAGGTTAGGAACACTCCACTGTATCAGACTCTCATCTGAAATACTTGCCCCGATATAACTTAATAAGACCATCTAGTACTCTATCTTCATTGTATCGTCTATGACATCTTCTTTTAAAAACCTGGTTACTACTAATTTTAACTCCATCTAATGTCTGGAGTACAATCCACTTTCACGGGGTTCACTAAGAGTTCAGTCTCTTTAGAAACCAACTTTGCTAACCAAAGCACGAGGATTCTACAAGTTCTTTCCTAACCTCCAAAAAAAAAAAAAAAAAAAAAAGCACATCAAATTAAAAGAATATATCTCTAGCATAACTCACAGACTTTTTATCAGTTTTAATTTCTAAGAAGCATTAAAAAGTTTAACTTATTCGTTTTTTTTTTTCAAAAATAACTTCTTCTTTCATGACTATAGCAGGTTTTTGTCTACCTTACATGTTCATGCAATAAAAACTCAAGGGCACCAAGTATATTAGAAAATGTGTAGCAATTATCAAATCACGCAAGTAACCTTAATATTTTAATATTCTTTTTATCAATTATTCAAAATTAATTTAATTTATGCAATTATAAAAAACAGCTAAACCTGTTAAACCTAAACACAAGAGATTTATAAATTCAAGGATCCATTATATAACAGTTTTATAAAAGATTTCACATAAACACGTGAAACAACAATCAATGATCAAACCACAATAAGAAATGGGAAAACAAGACTAAGATCTTTCAACCATAACAAGCGGTCTTCGTCAGAGTCAAAAAAAAACCAACTGAAACCCTAGATGCAGAAAACATCTGGTGAGGGGTTGAGAAGAGTGGGTAGGAAGAGTGGTATTTTAAAAGGGTGAAAGCGCAGGAAAGGACTAATGTCCAGAAAGAGATGTTTGGGGAAACAAAGGAGTACAGTAAGAAAGAGTAATGATATTTTTTTTAAAGTAGTAAGCAAATTATCACATATTATCTGATTTTTTCTACAAAAATATTAAAATTATTAATATTGAATATAAAAATGTATTATATTAATTACAAACATGTGTAGTAAGAGTATAGCGTTGTTTATAACATGCCATGTACATAATAGTAGTACATACTATTGTTTCTATAAATAAATAGTGGTTTCAATAGCTTTATTACTTATTAAATATATAAAAATATTTCACATAAACACGTGAAATAACAATCAATGATCAAACCACAATAAGAAATGGGAAAACAAGACTAAGATCTTTCAACCGTAACAAGCGGTCTTCGTCAGAGTCCGCTGAGTTGGGTTTTTGACTCTGAAGAAGACCGCTTGTTACGGTTGAAAGATCTTAGTCTTGTTTTCCCATTTCTTATTGTGGCTTGATCATTTATTAAATATATATTTGAGATAAACCCATACTTTTAAAAAATTGTTCTTGATTGAAAGTCAGCTTGTTTTGTTCCAGAAGGCCATGGAAGCTGACTGGTTGGCAAATGTTCTCGATAAATTCGACAAGCAGAAGAGCATAACTAAAGTTTTATCAATAAAATCTGAACCAGCTGTTGGGAAAGCGGAAAACTTTACTAGTGTTCTTACCAGACTTAAAACAGAGTTACAGCTAGGATCAGGAAAACTAACGTCAAAGAATTTCATTCTAAAAGGCAGAATACCTACAAGTCTTGTCCCAGATGAGGTAACAAAGAAGCAACTGGAAAACATCTTCTTGACTGAACTCGAGGTAATACTTTTGACTTGAAGAAATTCAATAAAGTAAGTGAAATAAATATTAAGTGCAATAATTTTATTTAAATTTTATCTAAAATTCTGGTATATGATATATACATATATACTATAAAATCAGAACATTATCGAAACTGGACATACACAAGTTCAAAATATTTGAGTTAGCAAGTGTGTTTCTTTAATCTGCTGGAGCTTATACATATATAACAAAGATTTCACATAAACACGTGAAATAACATTCAATGATCAAACCACAATAAGAAATGGGAAAACAAGACTAAGATCTTTCAACCGTAACAAGCGGTCTTCGTCAGAGTCAAAAACCCACGTCAGAATCGGGTTTTTGACTCTGACGAAGACCGCTTGTTACGGTTGAAAGATCTTAGTCTTGTTTTCACATTTCTTATTGTGGTTTGATAATATATATATATTTATGAATAATAATTAATTATGATTAATAATTAATATATTATTGTTTGATAATATATATATATTTATGAATAATAATTAAAATAACACTTGATGTAATAGATGGATTAATTTACCAAATTAAACAAATTTGGAAACAATGCTCTAAGGACTTTCGTCAACACATCGTCACAGAGAGCAAGTGACACTTGCTCTGTGACGATGTGTTGACGAAAGTCCTTAGAGCATTGTTTTCAAATTTGTTTCATTATGGTAAATTATCCATATATATATATATATATATGTGTGTGTGTGTGTGTGTGTGTGTGTGTGTATGACGGCAGCAAATCCTCACGTAAACATGTTTCATTAAAATACACAGCAGCCTCGGCGTTAACGACTCTAAGCTGGTCTGCTCCAATATACCAACAACCTTGCGGTGGGGTGGTGTTTAAAAGCCATATCAAGTTCCCAAGAGACATCTTGCTTTGGCATGAGCAGATGTAATGCAATCTTAGAGGAGCCTCATTCGAGTGATGAAAGTACCTCAGGAGGGATTGTTTGTCCATTCCAGCGGCCATGCTTGTAAGCCTTCATCTTCAGTGCTCTTTTAAAGGGCCTTTGATTAGTTCCCACTTATCTTAGAAACAGACGAAAAGGTAAGGATAGACCAGTGGTTTACGTGCTGGTCTCTTGCCTGGTAGATCCAGGGTTCGATACCCCTGCAGAGGTTTGAACAAATCTCTGCAGATTGTCCCTAGGAAAGTACGTTAAACTGATGGTCTCCAGCCTTTATGATGTCAGGTACTCATTAAAGATCCCTAAACTAAATAGAGTAGAGCTAAGCAAATTTGAGAATTCAAATGTAGAATGATCATTAACATAATACCACAAAGGGCAAATTTTTTGGCCCATGTGTGTTCCCTCTTAGGAACTACTGAAAATTTATGTGGTAAGAGTAAAAGATTACAAGCTGATTCGAAAAGAGTCCATCTGTACGTACAGGAGAATGAACCAACCTACAACAGCTGTTCCTAAACAAATTTCAGTCGAACCTCAAACCAGTTAAAATATATTTGAAAATCAAAAGAAGTACATTAACGACGACCCAAGATAAGAAGGCTAAATATATATATAAAGTTCGTGACTTTGTTTGTTTGTTTTTTGTTTCCTCACCAATTTTCCGTGAAGATAGAGACCTAAAATTATTGTAATATTTACTTTTGTTGTGATTGGCTTTGTTGTAGTTGTATTACATAATAACAAACCGTATTAGGGGACCAAGGTAGACCAGTGGCTAGCTTACTCTCCTTGACTTTCTAATTAATAATATTTCTCATTAGGGCGTCAGAGTAGCCTGTAATATATAATAAATTATTACATTAGAGGTTAAAAATTAATAATTTTAGAAACAAACTTGAACACAACTGTCAGATAAAATACGAATGTTCTAAGGTAATATTATAAAGACACATTCCCTTCATTAATGTTGTTTTATGTTAGATAAATAAATTGAATATTTAAATTTACAAGTTTTGTTTGTTTTAAATATTTTCCATTGTGTATATAACATGAATTGATGTTTAATTTATTTATATGATAAAATAAATGAGTTTTTACTTTTAAATGATTTTTATTTTGCTAAATAGTATACTGACTGTGTATATATCTTGAATCATGTTAAGAATACTATATAAAAAGCTTGGGCCATATAAGAATCTGCTGCCGTACCTTAATAACAAGAATTTATAATTCTCTCTGTTAATCATGTTCAGTGAATTTATTTCAATAACTATTGCTATAATTTCTAAGCTACACAAAGGGTCATGGGTAGTCTTGTATACTCGTAAAATGAAAACAAATAAGATGTTATCTAACAAGCTCAACGAATATCTTAATCATGAAAAATACTTAAATAATAATAATGATAATAACCTATTATTTACCTGCACTTGTTTGCGGTCTTCTAGACTACTGAATTGCACCCGCAGGTTCTACAGGGATGGAGGTAGATCAATCATATCATTTCTTGCCATGTAGAACCAATCTTGATTCGAGTTAGAATACTTGAATCCATCTAAAACATGGTGAGAAGACAACATGTAGGTTATGCAAGAAAAATGATTAAACGGTGGGGCACAGTCTGATAATTTCTATTATTAATATGGCAAACCGTCATACCTCGTTCCATGATGTTGGAGCGCTTTCATTGTTGAGTAACGATTGAAGATGGACAACGTCCGAAAACGCTCCAACGACTCCAACATCATGGTACAAAGTATGACGGTTTGCCATAATAATAATATAAATCATACTAATCTCAATGGTAATAATAATATGCATGTATAGTCTAATAAGTTGTCGAGCATTCATCAATGCAAAGAACCATCTTAAACAATGCCTAAGAAAGAACCCTTCACTTTCTAGAGTAATAATAAGCAATAAGAATAATAAACGCTTGTTAAGAAACCTTATAAGAGTCATTGAGCTACTCATCTGTAATTATAATTCTTTTATGCAAAATAATAAAAAAAATTGTGTCTTCTTTTCAAAGATATAAGAAAACATTTGTCTTCTAATTTCTAAGATTTTATGCAACTAACATCATTTGTTCATTAAAAATCATCTGTAGTATTGTTTAATTGTATGTTTTTTTTGTCGTAGTTCTATAAAAATGAAGTACCCGTTTATGAAGAGGTTTTGTGTAGACACCCTAATTTAGGCGAGCGTCTTTGGCCAAAGTGTTACCATGCTGATCCAAATTCCATGCTACTGGAGGACTTAAAGGTATTTTATTACCATGATGTTAAATTAAAATATTCATGTCTTAAGCGTATAAAATTTGTATTTTCATTTCTCTAACATTGTCTTTAGTGTGTGTGTATGGGTGTGTGTGTGGATCCATGTTTTATGTACTTATACAGGTAACAGTGTAAAATTGGTGGTCAGGCTAACCTATAATGCCTTATAGTTTTAGGACGACCCTAGTGTTCTGAACTCCGTTATACACTCCGAAGATGCCAATGCCCCTTACCTCGTGACCAGGGCTTGCAACTATTAGTTAATCGAACCCAATCAGGGTGTGATTGTGAAAAGTATTAGTACCTCAAGAGAAACGACTCATATAGAGAGATTGTAAATCTCTCATTGGCTAGTTATCGCCATCTGTCTGGGCTAGTTATGAGAGCCTGTAAGGTCTCTCGTTGGCTTGAACATAAATGGCTTCGAAGGGGTGGTATCTAATCGTCCCCACTCTGAGCTCCCGTCAACTGTCCGAGCCTCTACTAGGCAAGTACGAGTTTTCCAGTCTAAGCTGAGTTCAAGGCCTGTTCCCACTGGTAAGGGTTTGAGGTCTCTAGCTCCCCAGTATGCTAAGCAGGCATCCTCCCGCAAAGTTACTGCTTCTCACACAATAACTATAAGGGTCTCCCCAATTTGGATGAAAACCAACAGCCACTACGAGTCCAACCTCAGTTGGCGGTATGGAGAGAGAATCCCTCCATAGGCCCCCACCGCCCATGGTACCGACTTATTTTAAGAGTTTCGGATCAAACTCCAAACCAAAGGTCCTACTGAACCTGCATACCCACAGATAAGGTCAATGGCCTTTTTTGCCCCTGGTTCAAAGAACCTGTGGATATATATAAGCCAATGCAGCTTGCGATAGAGCTGCATGGCCGCACTAGGGGCGAAGATAACTGTATAATAAATTGTAGGGTAAAACGTTAATGAAATGGTCTCCACATATAAAAATTTAATGTTATAAACAACGCCTTTCGAACATGTAGTGTTCTTCCTCAGGCATTAACTAAGGGTGAGTGTCAGTGGTACTCTCACCCTTAGTATAATACTCACCCTTAGTTAATGCTTGAGGAAGAACAGTAGGTGTTCGAAACGCGTTGTTCATATGATTAAATTTCTATATGTAGAGACCATTTCATTAACGTTTTACCCTACAATGAGTAAATACCACATAATAAGTGATTGCACTACGTTAGAAGTATAATAAATACATAACATAAAACAAAGAACCTTTTTACAGTAGTTTTTTCATCACTGCTGTTGGTGAATTAGAGGGAAAAGAAGGTCACTTTAAATTAAGAACTCTCAGACCAAATGATCTGCTAATGTTTCTCTTCATCTACTAATGATTCAACTACGTTTCCAACTGCTTAGCGTAGTAACCAGTAAGTAGTAAGTAGTAAGTAGTAGACCACTAGTAACTAGTAACAATAGACAATATGGGTTATAATGCCATATGTTTCATGACCAACCTGAAAGAATAATTTAATTACATGCTATTAAACAAAAGTATGAAAGTCAAATTCTTCTCAGTAACACAAAAAAAACCTAATTAAATAAACCGTTGAACTCTGAATACAACTAAACAAACAGAACAAATAGACAAATAAATACCTATTCATGTCTGAATTTTTGTATTATGTACTTTGAAAAATGTTTGCAATATGAATGTATAATTCATATACATAATTCATATATATATATATATATATATATATATAATGGTGCCACATAAACACGTGAAATAACAATCAATGATCAAACCACAATATGAAAATGGGAAAACAAGGCTAAGATCATCCAACCGTAACAAGCGGTCTTTGTCAGAGTCAAAAACCCAACAAGATCTTAGTCTTCTTTTCCCATTTTCATATACATATGTATAAAAAGATTTCACATAAACACGTGAAATAACAATCAATGATCAAACCACAAAAAGAAATGGGAAAACAAGACTAAGATCTTTCAACCGTAACAAGCGGTCTTCGTTAGACCGCTTGTTACGGTTGAAAGATCTTAGTCATGTTTTCCCATTTCTTTTTGTGGTTTGATCATATATATATATATAATTCATATTATACAAAGAGTATGTTGACTTTCTATTATCACTGTTATCGTTAAACTATTTTTATAATTGTTTTTGAATTTAATAAGCTCTTTTTATTCGTTTATTTCTTTTATTATTTGTTATTATAGTATAATAGTTTGTTAAACCTGAAGATGACCAGTGAGGTCGATATATATATAATTATATATATATATTTATATGTGAATACATATTCATATATATAATATGTATTTTACATATTTTGTATTTTTGTACAAAAAATATATTAAATTCACATATTCATATAAATAACGTAAATTATGATGATTCATGTTATAGCATTAATTTTGTTATTGATGTAGCCCTGAAGATGTTTTAAACTAAAGACGAAAACGTTGACGTTAAGATGTTTTACGAATTGTTTAAAATTGGACCAAATCTTGGGATAAACTGAATAAATTTAATATATAAGTAGAAAAAACATAAGTGTTTTGTTATAAATGATTCTGTTGATTTTTTTTTTTGAAAGTATTTCCAAGCGTTAGTAACTCTAAGATGTTTTAACAATGTTTTGATTGATAGCAAATGGCTGAGGATGAATAATGATAGTTTCGATTCGATAGGCTTCGGAAACAGTTTTCAATATTTATTCTCTATTGCCCAAAGGGTTTTCCAAAGTCTCCCTTATATTAGAATAATCGATAAAAATATATTTTACTCAATATACGACTATTAAATTAAAATATACTTATTCAATAATTTGTGTTTTCTTTTAAGTTTATTATTAGATTTTGTTTGTTTAGTTATGTTTTCTCTGGGTGTTATACTGTTTAAAAAAGTTGACAATAAATTAATTGTTAACTGTAGGAAATCATAAGATTTATGACAGCAGTTTAAGCTGTAAATACATTTGTTATTGAGTATTAAGATAAATTATCTTTATTTGCGAAACTAAGGAATAGAAATCTCGATTAAAAACAATTTAAACAAAAATGTTAATGATAGTGAGGGAAAATATATTAAATCTTTACGACAAGAATTTTATTTTACAACACGTTTCAAAAACTTAGTGATCATCATCAGGTACATCTACTTCAGTAAGGCGGTGTTCAGAGATTGGGGGAGTTGATATACTATTGGAAACAAAATAAATTGACAAGGGAGGAGTGGGGCAGGTATGTTTACACAATGGATGTTGTACCTGATGATGATCACTAAGTGTTCGAAACGCGTTATAAAATAAAATCCTTGTGGTAAATAATTAATATATTTTTTTCTGATGATCATTAATAAATACCACACAAAAAGTTGCTAAATAGCTCGAGAGTTAAACATGTAAATGATTTTTTTTTTTCAAAATTTTAAATTTTTCACAATTTCATCACCAATTAATTGGGGGTTTCTATCTCCCCAGTATCCCAAGAAGGTATACTTCCGAAAAGTTACTGCTTCTCACACAGCGATCATTAGGGTCTGCCTAACTTGGATGAGAACCAACAGCCAGAGTCTGACCTCTGAGGCGGACTGAAGAGTATACCCTCTAGGGGGTCCCTACCGCCCGTAGTACCGACTTGTTTTAAGAGCTTCGGATCAAACTCCGGACCAAACGTCCTACTGAACCTGGACGCTAAGCAGGCATCCTCCCGCGAAGTTACTGCTTCTCACACAGTGACCACAAGAGTCTACCCAACTTGGGTGAGAACCAATAATCACTACGAGTCCAACCTCAGTTGGTGGTATGGAGAGAGAACCCCTCCATAGGCCACCACCACCAATAGAACCATCTTATTTTAAGAGTTTCGGATCAAACTCTGGGCCAATGGTCCTACTGAACCTGCTCAGCTACAGGTAAGGTCAGTGGCCTTTTTGCCCCTGGTTCAAAGAAATTGTGGATATAAAGCCAATGCAGCTATTGGTAGAGCTGGATGGATCCACTAGGGGCAACGTTCTTTTTAATGAGGTATATATTATAGAATATATACTACTATACTATAATATAGTATCAGTTGTGATCTAATGTATTTATACCTATAAGACTTACGCCGTATATTGAGGCATTATGCCCAAAATGCCTACATTGCTAAAAAACTTATGTTAACAAAATAATTAATTTATTTCAGTAATAAACTGAATCAATAATTAAAATTATTATTAAGTTTATTGATATGATAATTAATTATACCATTATTTAACATTGCACTATATACTGTAGTATACTACAGTATGGCATCTATAATAATATACTATAATTTTTATTTTATTTTTTCCAGGAAGACGGGTATCGATTGGCCGATCGCAAAACCGGTTTAGACCTGCCTCATGCCAAATTCCTTCTAACAGAACTTGGTCGTTTTCACGGAATTGGTAAAGCTGCTGTTGAAAAAGGCCTTTTAAAAGCAGACAATATGTCGCCTAACCAATTCCTTCTCGCTGGACAAGCTTCTGAAACTGTTTTAGTTAACAGTTTACTAAAATTAAGTAAAGTCATGAAAAAGGAATGGCCCCAAAAATGGTAACAACTTCAAATAATTTCACCAAGTAGAAATAAGTATTTCTAAAACAATTACTGGTTTAATTAATTCAGTTAAAGGTGCCTGTTTATTCACCTACTCCGGAATCGATGTAAATTCTATGCAGATATATATTTATCATCTAACAATAGTAATCAAATTGATTGTTATATCTGTGTACTTAATGCAAATATTATCGACCACATTATCATTACTGTCACGTTACTGTCTATATCATTGAAATAATTTAAGGCCGAAATAAATAGTGATAAAGTGCATAAACAGCTGTTAAATAAAACATAACATAAACTGTACAGCTAACATCATAAATGTACACCCATGACACTCACAAATGCACAATCGCATGTGGACATACTTACACTTGCACACACCCATAAGATATTTTATTTATAATATATTATATATATATATATATAATAAACAGCCACAATAAACAAATATACATCAGATACAATGCACTAAGGCCTTTCGTTACAACATCATCAGAGAGCTAAATGAACTAAACAAAAAATATAATAACAAGTTAACCTGCTTGATTGAAGTCTTCATGATTGTTGGCATCCCTGCCTGAATTTAATGTTCCTAAAATTGAAGGAATCTTGATCTGCTTATTTATTTCTTTAATCAATATTTCATTCAGTTCGTAAAGTCCCGGACTATTGTTCAAGAAATTTCCATAGAAGTTCTTTATGAGTTCACTTTCTATGGACTCTATGGAAAATTTATTGAACAATAGTTCGGGACTTTGCAAACTGGATGAAATATTGATAAAAGAAATAAGTAAACAGATCAAGACTCCTTCAATTTTAGGAACATTAAATTCAAGCAGGGATGCCAACAATCCTGAAGACTTAAATCAAGCAGATTAACTTGTTATTACATTTTTTCTTTGGTTCATTTAGCTCTCTGATGATGCTGTAACGAAAGGCCTTAGTGCATTATAACTAATATATATTTGTTTATTGTGGTTCTTTAATTCATATTTTATATCAAGAGTTATTGTTGATTATTAATTTTTCATATATATAAATCACGATTTGTTTTCTTGACCGAATATTCATATGACATAGATTTTCTGTTTGTTTAGGGTTGAAAGCTTATTGATTAAAATTATTCTTTTTGCCGACGTTTCGACATATATTTATGTCATATTCAGGGCTACAGCATGTTTTTTTATAATTAGGGCTATTATTATTACTAAATATATTTTACGTTATTTTTTTACATTTGTCATTTTTACTTACGGGTTAATAGAAATGTAGTGATTTCATACATCTGGTATTATTACCATGGATTTTCATATTACATAAAAATTTTTTTATTATATTTTATTGCTTTTAGATTATTTCAAAAGTTTAAAGATCAATCCTACCTTGGAAATCTATTCCTTTTGCAACATTGTATGTTCTATACTGTTATATGTTATGTACTACCTTTCTATTAACCTGTATGTAAAAAAGTCAAAGGTAAAATAAATAAACAAAAGTGTAGTAATAACAATGCAAATTGTAAAAAGAACATACTGTAGACCTGAAGATGATATAAGTATATGTCTAATCGTCGGCAAAGGAGTAATTTTAATCAAAAAACCTCAACCCTAAAGACAAAAAAATTATGTATATGTTTCACATTAAACTATAGACACAGAATAAAGATTCAAACACACTTACAGTCTCTAATTTTCGGTTGAACCATCATCAGGAGAGTTGAAATCAAGCGCACTTGTGAAGCGACGGTTGGAGACCAATCGTATATCTCTATTTATAAAGTTTGGGACTTTGTTTGTTTGTTTGTTAGTTTGTTCGCCCATTTTCCGTGGAGATAGAGACCTGAAATTAAATATATATTATTTATTGCCAGAATAATGTTAAATAAAAGAAAATTATCACTATATTCCCAAAATTTGAGCCAGGGTAGCAAGTGTCTTGCATGCTCGCTGATGATAGTAGTGCAAATGTATTATATATAAATGTAACAAAATTTTGTTTTAATTTAATATTTGTGTAATATAAACATGGTAATAAACTAAAGGCATGAAACCAGGGTAGCCCACTGGCTTGCGTGCTCGCCAATGACAGTAGCACTAATGTATTAAAAATAATTGAAACAAAAAAAAAATTTTTGAATTTAAAATTTGAACAATATATACAATGGTAATAAAGTAAAGGCATTGATCCAGGGTAGCCAGTCGCTTGCGTGCTCACCGATGATAGTGGTGAAAATGTATTAGATATAAATGAAACCAAAAAAAATTTAATTTAAAATTTGCGAAATATAAACACTGGTAATAAAATAAAAGCATGGAGCCAGAATAGCTCAGAGGCTTGCGTGCTCGTTGATGACAGTACTGCAAATTTATTATCAATAAATGCAACAAATATATAATAAACTACTACATTAGAGGTTAAAAATGAATAATTTTAGAAACAAACTTGAACACAACTGTCAGATAAAATACAAATGTTCTGAAATAATACTATAAAGACACATTCCTTTCATTAATTTTATTTTATGTTTCGTAAATAAATTGGATATTTTAATTTATAAGTTTAGTTTTTTTTTAAATATATTTCATTGTGTATATAACCAGAGTTGATGTTTTATTTATTTATATGATAAACAAATATTTTTTTTACTTTTAAATTATTTTTATTTTGCTAAATATACTTACTGTGTAATATATCTTGTAATATATACTGTAGTATATATCTTGAATCATGTTAAGAATACTGCATCAAAAGCTTGGCCATATAAAAATCTTTCCGTGTCTTAATAACAAGAAACAACAATTAAAATTATCCCTCTCAATCATGTTCAGTGAATTTATCTCAGTGACTATTGTTATAATTTTTGAGGGACACAAAGAGTTACGGGTAGTCTAATATATATATAATGTTTTCTCATCTCGACTACATAATATGAACACTTTCCTTTTTATCGAGGTTTGGTATAGCTTCAAACAATACAACACCTTTAAGCCGACGTTATGTAGCTAGTTCCTCGCAATAGTAAAATACCAAGCCATGAAGATGTCAAAAAATATAATCGAAACGTCGGCTTAAAAGTGTTATATTGTTTGAAGGTAGACCAAACCTTCATATATGGTTCATATATATATATATATAACGGTTGCAATTCTTTCTATAACTGAGTAACATTTATTTTGGGTAGAAACTTTTTTTGAAAAAATGCAACTAAAAAAAAAAAAGAATTTTTCAGGTTTTTAGTGTTGTACAGATAGTTATTTATGCAATTCCGTTATGTATATGCATATAATATTCCACAGGGCTAAACCGGCAGAAAAGTTGGAGAAATTAGCGGAAACAGTTACTGCAGACCTGTGCAAGCTGAACGAGAGCGGTGATAATGTAATCAAAGTGCCGTGCCATGGAGACACTTGGGTCAACAACTTCATGTTTAAGTATCGCAATGGAGCGTCAATTCCTTCAGCACTCGTGTAAGCTGATTCTCATCAGTTTATGTTTTAGAATATTTCTTAAAAAAAAAAGCAACCCATATAACATTAAATAAGAAGAAACAACACACAACTTACTAATATTTCGACCTCATCAGCATCTCAAGAAGAAGAAGAGAAGTTCTACTCGGCTGACAAACAGCAACTAACCACACCAGCCGAGCAGAACTCCACTTCCTCTTTTCTTCTCCTTCTCTTGATGACGACGAGGTCAGAATATTGAAGTGAGTCGCGTGTTATTTCTACGTGTTCTTTTCTTGTATCATTTGATACGTTGTTCTAAGGGTTTTTTTTCAAGTTTTGTATGAAATAAGAAGAAATATAACATCAAATAAATTCAATAACAGTACAAAACCAAATCATGAGTGAGTTATGCCTTTGTCTATCTCTGTGCTACCTTCATTTTATTCTTATATATATATAATATATAAGTCGTTATATATATATAAGTCGTTATATATATATATATAACAGTTATATATATATAACAGTCGTTATCAGCCTTTGGAGCGATTCACTTCTTTTCCTGAAGACGAGGACATCGAAATATAGTAGTGAGTTCAGTGGTTTCCTTTCTATGGGTTCTTTTTTTAAATTCTAGTTTATATATATTATATATATTATATATATATATATATATATATATATATATATATATATAGCGTATCTGTGTTGACTGTCGTCCCTCCGACAATTCACTTCTTCTCCAGAGAACGACCACCATTACGGTCGAAATATTGAAAAGTTAGTCTTTGTTAAGTTTCTGTCTATGTGTCAGAGTCTATTTTAAGTGTATATATATATACATTATTTTGATTATTATTCATATATATATATAAGAATTAAAACGAACGGTCATAGTTTATATCTTTATAATCTTTACTTATATATATATATATAAAACAAGATTTCACATACACACGTGAAATAACAATCAAGATCAAACCACAATATGAAATGGTGAGTGAGGAGAGAGAGAGAGAGAGAGAGAGAGAGAAAAGAAAGAGAGAGAGAGAGGGGTGGGGGGAGAGAGGGAGAGAGAGAGAGGTATTCAGAAGAAGATTATATATTATAATGGAAAGGAATTGATCTTCTTTTTTTTTTAACTTCAATTGATCAAATTGATCTTCACTTCTTTTCCTCAGGACGACCACCATTACGGTCGAAATATTTAAAAGTGAGTCTTTGTTAAGTTTCTGTCTATGTGTCACAGTTTTATATATATATATATATATATATATATATAAGAATTGAAACGAACGGTAATAGTTTACATCTTTATATAAACATGTTTAATCTTTACATATATATATAAAACAAGATTTCACATAAACACGTGAAATAACAATCAATGATCAAACTACAATATGAAATGGTGAGTGAGGGGAGAGAGGGAGAGAGAGAGAGAGTGAGAGCGAGGCTCCCAAAGTATACCGCAGATAAGACTTTCACCTTATAAAAGATCTAGAACTTTCAAACCGTTCTTACTCCGTGAGTCGCAAAATCACTGCATTTGTTCCAACAAAAAACATACTATTTATTCCACTGTTACAAGTCAACCCTATTAAAGTAGGTAATTATTTTTATAAATACCTCAAGAATGAAGAATACTACATAATACTAAGTATTTACCATGAATCAATATCAGTAGTATATATAGTATATAATAGAAACAACGAAATTTTCGAGCAACTCATAATGGGAAATTTCAATTATTACATTTCAACACAAAAAAGAGTTTAATATAAAAACGTTTCTAACAACTCGTTTCGAACACTTAGTGTTCTTCAGGTTTACATCTGCACTGTTGAAAGTGTTATTGCAACAGGAAGGCCTCTCAGGTCCCTGTTGCAGTAACACCCCAAACAGTGCAGTTGTAACCCTGAAAAAGGAACACTAAATGTTAGAAACGAATTAGTTCTGATAATAAATTCTTTTATCGTGCGGACACGTAACGTTTGAAATTCCCCATCATAAGATATTGACTTTTCAGTAATTTTTTGTTCATGTTATTTTATCATTGAATGAAATAATATACAATTTTGATCTTTTCTTTCAGATTTATTGACTTCCAGCTGAGCCATTATGGATACTATAGTTGGGATTTAGTTTACTTCCTCTATACATCACTTCTATATGATACAAGAGAACTTCATTTAAACGAACTTCTATCAAGCTATTGTGATTCTTTATCAATGACTTTAAAAGAACTTAACTGCCCCAATATTAAATGTCCAACAGTTGAAGAGGCAAAACAAGAAGTTCGCCGGATGTCCCTATGGGGTTTAGTCGCATCAACAAGTATCTTCCCATTGGTTGTCAACCCTTCTTTGCCTGTTGACTTAAACAACATGTTAGAAGGAGATGGAGAATCCTTAAAACTCTTAACCAATCCTCTTTTTGTTGATACTTTTCAAAAAAATTTCAACGATTTTATCCATTATCAAATAATTTAAATCACAAAAAATATTAGTTGCTACACTGAATCAAAATAAATGTAACTTATACTCCATCCTAGTGTATTATAGCATTTTAAATGATGTAGTCATAATACAATATATAGATACACAATTAAATTTCTT
Organism: Hermatobates lingyangjiaoensis; assembly: GCA_026182355.1. Taxonomy (NCBI): domain Eukaryota; kingdom Metazoa; phylum Arthropoda; class Insecta; order Hemiptera; family Hermatobatidae; genus Hermatobates; species Hermatobates lingyangjiaoensis. The sequence continues at coordinate 359,502 of JAPFBL010000326.1, read as the reverse complement.
GCCAATTTCTCTATGGATGATTTTTCGATTTAGCTTCTCGCGTTTTCTGATCTCACACTTCCATTCATTTGGTACTAAGTGTAATAAATCACCAAAAGATTTCCTTGTAAATTCCATGTAATATTTAGTTAACATACATTTAAAAATTTAAATCCAACGTTTCAGTCATCACTGACCATCATCAGGGTGTAACAAAAGATAAAATAATTGAAGAAAAGTTACTAACAAAAATAAAAATTATATTCCACTTAGTATAAAACAGCTTCAAATTACCAATAAAAAAGATAAAACTACATAATAAACATAAATTTGCAGGTTGCACTGGATTTTACACTGTCAATGTTGTGCTTTCATTGTAATGTTCCTAGGGTATCGCTCTGCAACTCAAACTGCTGTCTCTGCTGTGCCTGTCCCGTATATAGCTTTAACATATTGTTGAAGCTTGCAGTTTGATGATAAATGTTAGGTCTTCGTTCTAAAATGTTTAGGGCTTCCAATACCATTAGCTTGTTTCTTTCTCTTCATAGTATAGCACCTCTGTGTTGTTTACTCACATCTCTAGTGTGAGTTTGACTTTATGGATATTGAGTGTATGGTCGGGACAAAGTTGTAGTAGTCGAACCAATGTTCGACTAACCTTAAATGACTAAGTTATTTATTACACTTAGTACCAATTGAATGGAAGTGTGAGATCAGAAAACTCGAGAAGCTAAATCGAAATATCATCCATAGAGAAATTGGCAAGAAATTTAATTGTGTATGTATTAATGAAGAACTGCTACCTAATTACACTAATATATATATATATATATATATATATATATAATTAATGTGTATAAATAGGTGTGTGATTGTGGAGGAGACCTCCGTTAAAAACATGTTAGCTGATTGTGAAATGTTATTTTAGTAAATAGTTATTAATAATAATAAGAATTGTAAATAAAACATTGAAGCATTGTTGTTTGATAAACCTAAAAATTTGAAACTCCAATACGAAAGCTAGATGAAAATTTATCCAAAAAAGTGACAAGAAGAAGGATACAGAAAGAATTTAATGGAAAATGTATCAAGGAAACTCTGCTCCCGAAATATATGAATATATATATTATTGAATTTGATGGCAGATTCTGCATTCACGACTTTCTTACATATAGCTTTTATTTTCCTTACAATTTTCTTTTGAGCAGGTGATAATTGCCAAAGCAAACTAGCATACGACATTCAGAAGGCTGGAAATAACCACTTCACTGGGGATAACTATATTTAATTAAACACTACACTAGATTAAACTATGATAACACGCTTTCGGCCCCATGGGTCATCATCAGGTTCTTAAACTATTTATATTAACTAAATATACATATTACTCACTACTTTGGCGTTTAAATGCCAACTGAACACTGCTTTCTGTCGAAGTGAAAGTTGGTGGTGAGGGTGGAGTAGGGGTGAGTGCAGGTCAACAAATAACTTATGGCCCTTCAACTCAACCGAACTCGGTCATCGCCCTCTTTTCTAACTAATTTAAACAAATTATCTATATTCTTAAACTAGGAATTACATTGAAATCATTACTTTGTACATTTAAACTAGGTAACAAGTCTTTAATGTACAGAGCTTCTAAGATTTTAAGTCTATTGAAATCGCTATTAACATGTAGGATGGTGTAGTGTTTAATTAAATATAGTTATCCCCAGTGAAGTGTTATTTAGTGTTTCAGCCTTCTGAATGTCGTATGCTAGTTTGTTTTGGCAATTATCACCTTCTCAAAAGAAAATTGTAAGGAAAATAGAAGCTGTAAGTAAGAAAGTCGTGAATGCAGAATCTGCCATCAAATTCAATAATATATGCTTGAAAGAGGACTTGCTGCCGAAATACACTAATATATATATATATATATATATATATATATATATATATATTAAAGTTGGCAGCAGCTTCTGCGTTAACCAATTTCTTGCTGATGGGACTCCGGTCAGGCGACTTCAATAGCGATAGACGAGGTATGACGGTTGATAATAAAATTATAGAAGCAATTTTAAACTATAACTGCAATTTTTTATAATTTATAACTGGAACAATTTTTAAGTTGTTTTGAATAACCAAAAAGGTTAGTTTTACAGTAAAATATATACATACATTTTGCCTTATGACTAATTCTGGAAGCTTACAAACAGGATATAGGTCACAACTTTTGACGTATTTTATTAAAATTTTACCCCCAAAGTAGTACTTTTATGAGAAAATATTCGGAATAGTTTTTTTTTGTTTTTTTTTTACAAATTTACATGGAAGACAATGGGCATTCAAGGCAATTTTATTATGACAAAAAAAAATTGCGTTTGGTTAAACGGGTAGCCAAAGAAAACTAATATGTTATAATACAAATATACTTGAAACTAGCCTGTCTTAAAAAAAATCCAAGAAATTCTGCTAACACTAAGAAGAACTGAAAACTTAACTTGGAATAACGGATAACCTGCTTGTTGGTTTTGTTTATATTGATTTAACATTTGTTGATCAAAATAGAGTCAAAAATAATTGTTATTTAAATGATAATACATGGAATTTGATAATGTTGAATGAAGCAATATATGAGAGAAAATTAAATTCATAAATCTGTAAAAGGAAAAGCAAACCAACTATATATTTTACTCATGATCCTATATTGCATAAACAAATGTTAAAATTGTAAATTGAAATATGAAAGGTCAACAGATTTTAGTCAAAATATCGTCTCTTGGAGAAGATGTTAAGCCATCGGTCCCGAGCCTGTACGTGTGTCTTTCAATATGTGATAGGTGGTTTCTCACAAATGTCTTATAATCAACATGTTGATTGTTTTAACAATTCTTAATGTCAGATGCATAATTCTCATAGTGGTTATGAACCCCATTGCTTTTCAGTAATGCTGCATCATTGTAAAAATACTTTTTCGTTCTTCATGGGAATAGGGAAGCTAATTTTAAGCCATACTTAAGCTATTTATTAAACTTGAAATAAAATAATCGTATTAAGTATCAACTATTATGAATATTTCATGACAGGGATGCTCACACTTTTCCAGTATGCGAGCTACTTATAAAATGACCAAGTCAAAATGATCTACCGAACCATAAAAGCATGTGTATTAATATTAAGTTATGTAATATACGAGTAGGTACCACAGTACCTAAATAGTAATATATTATTTTTTTACGATGTTAAAAGTAAATTTCTGGCTTACAATAATTTTACATTCTAGAAAGCTGTAATTTATTATAAGTATGTGATGGGATAAATAATGAGAGTGTCAAGTATCAGGAAAAAAGATTCGATATTCAAGATACTGGATAGCCGATTGAGTGTATGTATTTGAATGTAGTCGTACTCGAAGTATCTAATATGGGCTATGAGTATGGAATACTTATTGGATACGCGAGAGTACTGGATATGCCCATCTCTACTCTGATGACTGTCACCTTGCCATCGTTACTATCATGTGCAATACGAACAGGCAACTTTTTTTTTTCAAAGTTGTTTGCGATCTACCACTACTGGCCTCCCGATCGACGTATTTAGCACCCCCTGTTTTATGAGATAACAGTACAAAAAAATGTAATATTACTATAAAAATGACAACTATTAGGTTTTATATCTGCAATAATAAAAAGTTTTTGGTAAATAAGCATCTTCTTAAGGGACAACATACCTAACAGAGGAGCAAATCAAGAAAATTAGTTTCAAAACTTTAGGTTAACAAAAGAGATATGTTTGAGATTTAAAGAAATTATTCCGAGCTGCTTTTCATGTATGTAAGAACCTTTAGATAACATACCTTCTATTCTATTTTGTCAACACTAATACATGCATGTATAAATCCCTGAACTATAGAATAAAATACAACAGTCTAACAAGAATAATTCGACTGAGTAACGGATCTTCCCTAACTAGTTGTGACCAATAAAGACTGCTCTCAGACAGGTGTGCTAAATTTACTACACTGACGTTTAGTAGTGGACAGCCTACTGGGTAGACCATACCATCAAGGTCACGATAAGGATATACAGATGACCTCGTTACTACAAAAAGAGAACTCAATGAGTTTCTTATCTTACTTATTTTTTGATGGTATATAATGAAGATTAAATTTTTGTCAATCTAAGAAATTTTTTGATTCCTAAGAAATTACATAATGATTCCTTGTGTAATTCTAATAGATATACAGTTCTTCCTCTGTTTACCATTTAAACTTTACATGATAAATTATTGTTAAAATATATTAGCCTCATCAAAATAACATCAATAAATTTGATAGAACATTTATTTGTAGTAAAATTAACCTAAACTACAACAGATTATTTAACTTTTTCAAAACGAAGAAATGACTTCCGTTTCATAAAAACAAATAGAATTCGACTTAAACCTATATTTTACCTAACAAATACTAAATAATTTTCAGAGAAATAAAATATAAGAAAACCCTTAAGATGGTAAAGAGTTCACCATTTAATACTTCCATGATAAATTATGGTGAAATTTATTAGCCTCATCGAAATAACATCAATTATTTTGATGGCAAATTTACTTGTATTAAAGTTAAACCTAAACTACAATAGATTATTTAACTTTTTCAAAACGAAGAAATGACTTCCGTTTCATAAAAACAAATAGAATTCGACTTAAACCTATATTTTACATTTCATTTTCTTAGAAATATGGTATAAGAAAATCCTTTAGTTGTAAAGAACTTTACAAACAGCATTTCACGAGTAACAAGGAATGTAGAAAAAAAAAAAAAGAAAAAAAGCAATTTGATCAGAAAGCTGGCAATATAATACATAGGAGAGTCTGTAGTGAAACATATTTTAGGCTACCTCTCGAAAAAATAGGATTGATGACCCGCTGAAAATACGAATGCCGAGTAAATTTGCGCAGGCCATGTATATTTAATAATAACATATAGCAATGGCAGACTAATAATCGTTCCCAAAAGTCGACTCCAGCGAGCCAAAGATAAAAATAATGATACCTACACTCTGCTTAAGAGATGCTATATAAATAACACATGTATTTCCTTTTCAAATAAAGTTTCTCTGACGTTTATTACAGTGAAAATGGATTTTTTCCACTCTTTTCACGCTCGATTAACCAAAATAAATGAAGCGACATTAACTTTTACTAGATTTTTACTATATATATAATATATATATATGTATGGACATATACATATGTATATATACATTATCACCAAGAAAACGATCCACAAACAACAACAAACATTTTAAATTAAACTTTAGGAACACAGTAAATAGAAAAACAGACTTATAGTCTCTAATTTTCGGCTTAACATTCATCAGTAGAGAAGAGATAGGGACACCAAGTGCACTTGCGGTTGGAGACTTCGTTTATTTTATATATATATGCAGAAAACTCACAATAAATAAACACGTGATGCTATCAACGAAGTTTAAAGCAAAATGGAAAAAGGAAAACCATGGAAATAAATGCTCTTAGGGCTTTCAATTTATGTCGTAAAAACGGAGTTTTCACACTTTGTTTGCTCTCTGATGACATTTTTTCATTGTCATTTAAACTTCATAAATAAATAAATATATATATATATATATTACACAAAATTAAAGTTTATCAGGATGTGGTCAGTTCTTCAGGTTCAAATTAAACTCGCATTGCCAACTGTCATTGGTTGACAATAAGATTTTAATTTGAACCTGAAGAACTGACCGAGTGCTGATAAACTTTAATTTTGTTTCCATTTCCTAGTCGACTTTTATCATATATATAGATGTGAGATTAAATTTTCTGCCTACTTTTGTCTTGATCAGTTTTTTGGATTTCTTTTCCAAATCTCGTAGTAGTCTTTTTAATTCTCCAGTAACTACGTATATTAACTCACTATATGATTTGCTGTCCATTTTTAATCGTATTTATTATTACTGACGTTTCGGTCTTCTTTGACCATCTACAGGGTGATTTTTGAACACATCCATAGTGTATCTTAAAAACTATTTAACAATATTATCTAAAACTTAATTTTAACACTCAAATAATAATTATAATTATTATTTAACACTCAAATAATAATTTAACGCTCGAGTTAATATACCTAGTTCCTGGAGAATTTAAAGGACTAATACTAGATTTGGAAAAGAAATAAAAAAACTGATCAAGACAAAAGTAGGCAGAAAATTTAATCTCACATGTATAAATGAAGGACTGTTCCCCAAATATATATATATATATATCAATGTTCAAACCACTATATGAAATGGGAAAACAAGACTAAGATCTTTCAACCGTAACAAGCGGTCTTCATCAGAGTCAAAAACCCAACTGCTGACGAAGACCGCTTGTTATGATTAAAAGATCTTGGTCTTTTTTCCCCATTTCATACTTCGGTTTGATCATTGCTTGTTATTTCACGTGTTTATGTGAAATTTGATATATATATATATTATTTGATATGAGTTGTCCGGGGAAATGAATATGATTCGTCGAAAAACTCTACTCTCCTATTGGTCACCATTTCGACGAATATATATATATGAGTGAGTGAGTGTGTGTGTGTGTGTGTGTGTGTGTGTCTAGTCCCAGTGGAGGAACTTGAGCTGTTAAAAGTGAATATTGTATTAGACATTTGGTTGTCTTTTAATGAGACTCTGGTGCCTCTGTGCCGTAATCAATGGGTTTTTGCGGGCTCTAAACATGTAGATTTTTAAATAACTCCCATAATGGGGCTCCATGCTTCAAGTTAAATTGTCGGAAAAGTTGTCCCATTATTCTGAGCAAGTCAAACACAGTAAATCTACGTCAACTTTAAGCAGCAAACCTCTACCAACGACTATTCTTAAGTTTACTTTTCCAAGTTTAATAGAAAAACTTCAACCAATCTTGTTTGTTAATTAAAACACTTATCTATGATAGCTCCAAAATACTTAAACACTTTTGTTTATTTACTTTTATTGTTTGGAAAGCAGTATATTCTTTTTACTTGTTAGAAAAAAAAAGAGTATAGAATTTTTGTCGGAACTTACTTATTTATAACTTATTATTAACTTGTACTATTTTAATCGTCATTGTATCTTTTTTTTTCCTTTTTTTATATCATTTTATAAATAAAAAGCCCTATTATAAAGTCTGTGATTATTGTTCATTCTTCTTTTTAATACCGTATAAAATAGTTTAGGTCTTTACTTATCGGTCTTTATTTTTACACTTAACTACTGCAGGACTTATTAACACCACAGAACCAACATACATAGAAACACACACACACACACACACGCGCACACACACGCACGCGCACACACACACACACACACACACACACACACACACACACACACAACATACTTTTCAAATTAGAAAACCAAAAATATGTGATTATGTTTCTACTTTAAGAAAAACCAATTTTCTTCCTTATTGTTGATTCTTAAAAATATTTAAATAATAATAATATAGCACAATATATTATGCTAAACCAAAATAAATTAAATATAGTAATATACTGTAAAATTAAAATATCACATTATTTCGATTAGCACATCTTTGAATTATGTCAAATATTAAAGAAAAGAGTGAGATATATATTAGTTTACAAATAATGGCATTAAAAAGGAAAAAAAAGAATTAAAAATAAATTCTCTCAACTCATGTAAAGTAAAATTAATGGCTCCAGATGTAAAATCTATTTATGTAAAACCTGACCAGGTTTTTTACGAAAGATCTAAGTCCCATTTTTGGATAACTTATTGTTTAGAAGATGTTTTTTTTTAGTTCACGTATATACTGTTAATTCTTGTTATAGAATATATATATAAAACAAATTTTATTTGTTTTATAACAGGATTCAGTTAGTTTTGCTGGTTCAAATCAATTCAAAGTCAACATTTTGAGTTAGCAATCGTATACGGTAGTTAAGCATTAAAACAGATGTATGGAATCCCGTTATATATAATAAAATATTACATTAGAGGTTTAAAATAAATAATTTTAGGAATAGAAATTTGAAAATAAATGTCAGCTTAAATACGAATATTCTAAGGTAATATTATAAAGATACATTCTTTTTATTAATGTTATTTTATATTGGGTAAAATAAATTGAATATTTTTATTCACAGGTTTTGTTAGTTTTAAATATGTTTGTATGTGTATATACCTTGAATTGATGTTTAATTTATTTATGTAATAAAAAAATGAATCCTTTACTTTTAAATGATCCTTTGTGTTATTAAATATACATATTTAATATATGTATATATATATATATATATATATATATATATATAAAAGATATTGAATAATATTGCGACCGTTTGATACCATAGAATACGTGTGTTATCTAATCGGGATTCGGTCAAATTTTCTAGGTTCAAAAATCAAACTCTCATTGCCAACGTTTCGGTTTTATTTTTAAACCTCTTTCCCATAGGCAGAAGTAAGAATTTTTTGACTAAGAAAATGAAATTTACATTATTTAAAGGAACAACAATCTTAACCGGACAAAAACGTTCGACTCGACTGTCTAGACTAGACTAAAGTAGACTATAGTGTCTACTCTACACACATGTGTGTACACACCTGTATACATATCGGTGTATACACATCTATATATATTCAATATATATATATATATATATATATATATATATATATATATATATGGAATTAAAGTATGCAGCAGCTTCTGCATTGACGACCTTTTTGCTGATTGCCTCGATTTTTCTCACTATCATTCGATGTTGCTGAGGTAACTTCCCTGTGGAAGTGTCGCGTGTTCATTCAGACTACAGTTGTTGTTAAAAATCCACATACTATTTTTCTTTGTAAAATAATTTGTAATGTAATACATAGTTTTTCTGTTTCAAAATTTATACTTCTGCCTATGAAAAAGGTTTTAAATAAAAACTGAAACGTTGGCAATGAGAGTTTATTTTGAACCTGAAGAACTGACCGAGTCGCGATAAACATATATATATATATATATATATATATATATATATATAATATATACTTTTTCGATAAAAATACGATCCGAAATGGACAAATACAGTTCAATGTACATAAAGAAACATGGAGAAATTAAAAACACACACTTACAGTTTCTAATTTTCCGTTGAACCGTCTTCAGGAGAGATAAGAGATAACCGTCTCTGTACCGGTGCGCTTGGTTTCCCTCTCTTATCTCTCCTGAAAACGGTTCAACCAAAAATTAGAGACTGTAAGTATGTGTTTTTAATTTCTCTATGTTTCTTTATGTACATTGAACTATATATATACACTTTTTCGTTGGAAATACGATCCAAAACGGACAAATATAGTTCAATATAGACAAAGAAACATAGAGAAATCAAAAGAACACACTTATAGTCTCTAACTTTCGGTTTGAACCGTCTTCAGGAGAGATAAGAGAGGGAAACTAAGCGCACTGGTTCAGAGACGGTTGGAGACCCCAACGACGGTCTCCAACCGTCTCTGAACCAGTGCGCTTGGTTTCCCTCTCTTATTTCTCCTGAAGACGGTTCAAACCAAATATTAGAGACTGTAAGTGTGTTCTTTTGATTTCTCTATGTTTCTTTGTTTATATTGAACTATATATATATATATATATATCTTGAATCAAGTTAGAATCCATATCAAACGCTTGGACCATATAAGAATTTTGTTTTTATAGCTTAATAACAAGAAATAGCAGTAACAGTTATTCCTGTCAATCACATTCAGTGAATGCATATTATTAACTGTTACTATAATTTCTTAACACTGAGTGACACAAGAGGTCACAGGTCATCTAAGTAATATAATAAAATCGTAGTAAAGGGTTTGTCTTGAGCTGTGTTTATCATTATTGTTGAGTATTCTATGAAGAAAAAAGGAGCTTTAATGCTAGTCAAGATAGTACGTCACAACTTCATAAAGCATCCGGAATAATGAGAAAACAAAGACATATTAACTTATACGAACTTTTAATTGAGGAAATAAAAAAAAAATGAATCCAGTCATTAAAGCATAGGTTGTTTTGTTTTTGTCTTTTTTTTTCTTAAACAGTTATTATATTCTCGTTTATATAAATGGGAGAAACAAAGAAAAACCCATTTTTTTTTATGAGTAATGACGAACAGTGGAGCAGAGACGGTGTGAGAGAAGCGAAGGTCAATTCAGTTGGTAGGAAACCGCAGTGAACCGTGAACATAGAAGCACCAACGTAGCAGGAGCACCGACTACAGTGTTCAGGTAAGACCTTTGTCAAATTGTGCCGAAAGTGAAACAAACTGTCCAACCGATTTGTAATTAGTAAAAAAAAATAATGAAATTATTAACAACCATTAATGAGATATAAACAGTTCAATTTTAATTAAAAACCACGTCAAGATGCTATTAATATTATTCGTAAACAAAACATGTTCAACGATAAAATCTTCCAAGAATTATAGTCATTGTGGTAAATGGTAATGATACACTGGTCAACAAATTTTTTGATTCCCAAGTTTTCTAAGCGAATTTAGATCAGTTTAAGGCTGCTGATTCCGAATATCATACTAATTTTTTCTCAAAAAAATAGGAGAATTTTTTTTGTTTTAAATGGGAAAATTTGTCTTTACTATTCAATGTAGGAGGAGGTCAGGTAAAGAATGTAAGACATCCACTGGCTATTGGAACAAAAGTTATGTTCTCCTGTAAGAAATTATTTCGTAACACGAAATCTATCTTTTCGCTTTTCAAAAATATCATTACTGCTGTAGTTATGCTACTGATATTACATGCATCAGTGGTGTGATAACAAAAGTAAGCATATATATTGATAAGTGGATCAATCACTATATGTACCACCTACTGGAATGAAAGACTAATAAATATCTCACATTTAGACATTTATATGATACTTAAATAGAACATTATATCTTATATACCCAAGAAGTATGATATTATGGTTACTTATAGGAAAGTTGAGTCTAGGCCACTCCAGGTTTTTTACCTTAAAATTAGACGAACTTCTAAATATATTCTAGGGTCATAATTACAATTGTAGGTTGTTATTGTAAACAATGTTAAATGATTATGACATCACAAAACATAAAGCTCTTACTTGCGTTGCAAATTTTTGAAGTAAAAATTAAGCATGGCTACATCCTCTCCTATGCTACATTCCTTAAACAAAACAAATGTGTTTTGCTATATTTGCGGGGAATATACGTTGAAATCTAAGTGTATTGGATACGTATTGCAAATATTTTGGTGTGATTAATGAATATGTGTCTTAAAGTTAAATAAAAATATTATTTCTTCGATTTACCTGTCTTTATTGCAGCTATCGCCTTCCTACAGCGAGGTGTATACCATAGCACAAAAAGTAGACCTGATACTGAAAAAACGACACCATTTCTAGAATCAGTGCTCTTAAATTAGGTAAAAACTGTTAAAACATCTTAGGCCCATGACAAAATTTTTTTTTTATTTGACCAATGTTATTAATAATCGCACTGTTATTGTGTCAAAATTTTTTTAACACACTAATATGATTATCTCTTGAATCATTTTTTCTTTAAAATTTCATAATAAAAATGTCTCTTATTTCCATAAAAATGATATAAAACTTTAATTCTTCAAGAAGTATTAAAAAGACATCTCTTACGCCAACTATGTGATTATGCTCACGCTACAAACTTACATAACAACTACATAAAACAAGGTAAGGTTATAAAGTTTAGTATTGATTTATTTTGTTGTTATGTAATTTTTGCTTGAAGATGGCTACATAGTAGGTTGAAATGTACAGATTTTCTTACATAATTGAGAAACTAAAGTTGCATATTTACTTTACTCCAAAACATGTTAAATAATTTTTGTTATGAAATTGTTAACAAAACATGATTCAAGATACAATCGTTAAAGTGTTAAAAAATTTCATTTTTATATAAAATGTGACTCAAAATTTAATAATTTAAATGTCAAAAATGACATTTCTAAAGAATAAGTTACTCAAGTTCAACTATTAAAGCCTTAAGATTACCCTATCAAGAAGAAAAGCATACTTCGTTTACAAGCATGAATGTATTTATGTTTAAATGTGTTTAAGGTGAACATTTTATATGCAGGCTACTTGTTTAAATGTATTTACAAGAAGCTATATTAACTCTTCAAACTTAAGAAAATTGGTATTTTATTTTAATATAAGTCATTGGTTATAAATTTTTTATACAAAGTGATATCCTTTTTAATATATATATATTATTAAAGTAGACGGCAGCTTCCGCATTCACGACCTTTTTGCTGGTGTTTTCTAGTTTTCTAACTAGTTTTCTTTGGTAGGGAGTGATTTCGTGAAAAAGTTGTCCCAGAGACATCAAAGAAATAATTTTGTAGCTTACTCAATAATATATTTTTCTACTTACAAGCATTCGAAAGCTAGTGAAAAATGAGCTAGATCTAACTCCAAAGAGCTAAATTCGCAACACTGGTTTTGACTACACACCAACATACTAGCAAAGCAGTGTGGGACTTGTAGTATTAGCGGCACAGTATATACCTCAAAAGATAGTTTGCATAAAACTGTACAAAAATCTGAGCACGTCATCCCTCGGAGACGACCGAGATGTATGATGTCAGATACTCGTTAAAGTACCGTACTCTAAATACAGTTGAGTTCCGATAAAATTTAGGAACTCCAATGTATAATCAAATAGTAATGTGACACCCATTACTAAAATGGGTGCCAAGTAATAAATTAGCTACTATTTCCACCCTTAGAACTTTTAAGCTGTCTTTGGCTAACTTTTTTGGTCTTTTAAAAGACTATTTTCGACAATAAGACTTTAATTTCAAATAACCAAAAACGTGTTATAGAGGTAAATGTTATTTACCCACAACTGATTACGCGGTAGGTGAAAAAATCGAGTGAGGGAGTAATATAGTCCTGCGGAGAGGACGCTAAGACGTCGGTCCCGAGCCTGCACGATGTCAGGCGCTCTTTAAAGAATTCTGTTCAAAATACACTTGAACTAAGCAAAATTTAGGACTCGCAATCCAGATTCGTCTTTGTATGCGATTCTTCTTTGTATCACAATCTTATATGTTTGTTCTCTCGTAGGACAGGCTCTGCAACCTAACCTATAATGTTTAGGAGAGGAAAAGAAGTTCTGTACAAAGAAATTAAAAAAAAATCAAATGAATTATTTAGGTATTATTGTAACATGCAATAAAATAAGCGATTTTATACGAATGTTCAGACGTTAAATATATATAAATTAATAATCAATTGTTTTTCTTATCTCAACCTCATATATTTAACACTATTTTTCTTTTTCATCGAGGTTTGGTCTAGCTTCAATAATACAATACCTTTAAGACGACGTTTCGGCTTAAATAATACAACACTTCTGTAAATTCAGTATTGATGTAGCCCTGAAGATGTCTACAAATATAGACGAAACGTCGGCTTAAAGGTATTGTATCATTGAAGCTAGACCAAACCTCGATAAAAAAGAAAAATAGTATTAAATAAATATTAATTGTATGTTAAATAAATTTTCCTTTGTACTAATGAATGACTTTAACTAATTTCGATTTTCAAACATTTTTGAAATGTGAAAATAATTGGCAAAGGAATGAATTTTGTATTAAAAAAAAACTTAAAATGTTCTTAAAATTGTTGAAATATCCACTTTATTATGAAAAAAACCATGGGAGATATTAGGCAGGAATGCAAGTACTGAATAGAGAAATGGAAAAACAGAGAAAAGGACAGCAGCTGACCTGTTAGAAAAAATGGGAGTAGGGGATTTCTTTGAAAGTCATTCTTTAAGAGACTCCATTATCTCACAACTCCAACCGCTTCCTTACTTCTAAGAAACAAGCACTCGACTGATAGTTCAACTCGACCAAATTAAAACAGCCATAACGTATTTATTTTAAAAATTTCAACAACAAAAATTAAAATTGGTCTAAAAAGTTAAAAAAACTATACAAAAACCTCTGTTTGCTCATTTCAGACATTAATATTTCAAACAGTAAGTTTCCTTATGCTAAAACTGTCCCTTTTTACATAGAATCAGTGTAATTAATGCATCTATAAATCTTACAAAGTGTATAAGCTATATCAATAAAATTAATAAAGATTACTATTTTGTAACGTTTCATTCATTAACACTTAGTAGCATCGGCAAAATTAAGAAACTTAGTGTTTGTAACGAACAGAACTATCACATTTAGTGTTCCTCCATCTGTCATATTGTCTACACTGCAGGGGATCTCAAAGGGGGTGATACCAACACCCCCAAGAGTCAATTTCGCGTTTTCATAAGGTGAATTGTGACTACGGTAAGTTTATAGTGTCATAGGAGGACTTGACCAGATATACGTCAAATATCTGAGAGGTATTTGACCCAACGATAGGACACCAACGAACAATATTTGCTTCCTACTCTATACTACTAGTAGTAGTAGCCACAGAAACAGTGGAACCTAGTAAGCTAGCTACAAGAGAGTACTAGTAATATGCACAGTATACAGTAAATACAGTACAAAATATTTTGTACAATAAAAGTAATATGTATTTGACCCAACCCTAGGACACAAATGAACAATCTGCTTCCTAGTGAATACTGCTACTAGTAGTAGAAATAGACAAAAAAAATGATGTTCAGATTAACAAAACTTGTTTTCAAACTTCTTCCTTCCCTTATCTTTAGCGCGGGTACGGAGGAGGAAAATTCACGAAAATAAATTTGTGAATAGTGCAATTATTTGGACCTTTAATCATATTAAAACCTACAAACTTCGCCTAATATCTCAAACTAAAATGGATCCACTAAAACAAAGTTACCAGTTTCCTTTAAATAAATATTTAAAAATTAGCTTTTGATTCCATAATAAAAAAACTTGTCTTTGAGATAAGAAAAAGTAGCTAGTTCATACCAAACGAAGACAGCAGTGCAGCCATACCTGAAACAAAAAAAAAAGGATTAGAACAAGCAAAGACGTGAAGCTTCACTGCGAAGTACATCAGTGACATCCTCATTGTTTGATTACATGTTATGGTATCACTAATGATGCTTTGCTACTTGAATATTTGATATTTCAAACAATGTCAGGTATAAATTAGTTTACAGTAGTACACATTGCTGTCTCAAGATGACTTGCTTAGCTCTTCTGTAAGCATTGTCGCAAGTACATCCCTTTGAGGTTTAATCTTTTTTAATAAGGTATTAAAGGAAGAAATAGTATCAAACAATAAGTTTGAAAAACATCTACATAACATGTGTTATGTACCTAGCATTGAGCTTGATGATGCAATATCTACTCTAGATTTGTTTACATATATTTTCTAAAAAAACAATATGAAATAAAATAAATGCAATATTAACTTCATAAAACATTTCAGTGAGATTTGTTAAACCTAGAGCAGCACTTTAATGAGTGACCTTAAAAGTTATATAAAAAAAATTTGAATAAATATTGATGTTTAAATAAAATTTCAAATATGAAAAGGGTACCATTTGTGTTATTTCAAGTTTGCAATTATAATATTTCCATATTTGTCTTATGAACTATAAATTATAATATAGAATAAACAGAAATTTCAAAAGCTGTACACTCTTATTCTAACTATTTATTTGATTATTTTATGTCTTAATATTTTCATTAATTCATTTCTAATAGCATAAAACAATTTTCTTATCCTTAATGAAGTTGATTTATCATTGTTATTAATTAATAACACAATTCAATAATGATTAACACTTATAACACTTAATTCTTGTAACTTACTGGTATATTTTAATAAAGTTTAATAACATAAACTGTTATAAATGTATTTATAATAACTCACTACCGAATAGTTAAATAATTAAAAGTCAGAAGAAATGTTTCAATTTGGATATCAATAACTGTAAAAATTTAAACAATCTACTCTTTTAACTATTCTAAAATAAATAATTACAACACTCAAAAAGTATCTTCCTAAGAAAGTAATTTTTACATTCCTGGTTATTAAAGATATTTCTTTCATATTTTAGAACTTTAATCATACACAGAATCAAAACTCAACACAAACAAAAACCTGAATAAACTGACAAATTGTTAAAAGTTACAATTAATTTTATCTAATTTAAACAAATAATTTAAAAACTAAACATTCAAACTGCATTTTCCCTTAAAAGCTAAATAAATTTGATTGAAACACTGGTATAGATATCATCCATAATATTTAATATTTCGTCAGTCAGAATTGTAAACTACAATAAAGTAATAAACTAAAAGTTTAAAAGTGGTCAAGTATTGATTTGACTATCCAAAGTCTAACTGTTTGTATTCATTCTTTTTAATTACTTTAAAACAGGTTTCTCATTCTCAAGGAAATAGAAATATCATTGTTATTAATTAATAAAATAATTCAGTAATTACTGGTACTGACTTCATGAAATGATTATTTTTAAGTTTATTTTATAATAAATTCACATCACTGAATGAATCTGCAAGTTTTATTATCTGTTGAAATCAGTATAATTATTTTTAACCTTTGTTGGTTTTAAATTCCAAGAACTTTTGACAAACAAGTTTTTTATTCAATTGAATTATCTTATTTTCATTTTTACACAAACATTACCACAAGAAAAGGTGTATATGTGGTAGAGTTTGAATTGTAAATTTAACATATTGTTTTAAATTTATTTTGTTGTTCTAATTAATCTCTGAGTTTGTATTATTATTTCAGGGAAAAAAATTAGGAGTACAATCAATACAGCAAATTTTAATAAATTTAATTAAGATTTAATTTAAATTTAAAATTAAATACGGTTTACATTATTTATGAAAAATAATTTCAAAGCAGATATTTAACTTTTTTTATAAATAAACCATATGAATTTATATTTTGTTGATATATCTTATTTAAAATGTTCTTTGAAAATTTGAAGAAACACAAGTACATGTAAAATGTTGCTATATATAATATGTGAAAAAAAAAAGAATAGTTTAACCAAAAAGGACGATAACCTAGATTTCAAACAGCCATATTGTCGGGAGATAGTCACTAAGTATTTAGCTTATTATTTTCATTTGTTATTAATATTAAACAACAATAATAAATACTTAAACAACTGAGAACCTTTTCGTACTTACTATTTGAAGTGATTTTAAAGTTAATATTTTCCTTGAGAGAATAATTTCTCATATTTTTGAGGAATAATTAAAACACTACAGACGCCTAATTTAACTGACCAATGGCAGCCCAATTTACTTAGACGTCACTCCAAGCAATGCCATCTAAATTATATCCTACGCAGTGTTACCTACTCCTTCTAAAAGGACTATTTAATAAGGTCTCTTTAAAAATAATCTGAAGTGCCCTACACTCAACATTCACTATTATTAAAAAAAAAAAATTAAAACTGTTTATAAAATAATGATTTTTGGACCTCTCAAAAGCTTTAGCACATAATCATGAGTCAACTTTTATACATTTTATTTAAAAGCTACCTTTTTATTATTCTGAAATTTTTAACATTTCTTTCATTGATTCCTTCTCTGATTAAATCAAGAATGTGCACTTTACATCACTGTCATGAAGTCCTACCTGATTATCTAATATAGTTGTATCTAAATCATTGCATCTTATACTCAAAAACTAATTTTAATTGATTATTTTCACTATTTAAAATATTCAGTGAGAAAGAATTTCATTAACCAAACAAAGAAATAAATTAGAAAAATCAAAATTCCTTATATATTTCTAATTGTATTCTGCAAATAACATTTCCTGCAAACATAAAATGTACTATAATCTATAATTGCTCCTGAACAGTAGGGTTCTTGAACATTATGGGACCTAATTTTGTCTAAAATATTAATTTGATCCACCAAAGGTTGTGGACTGTACCGTGCAGACAAGCTTTTGGATATAAGCCCACCCAACCAACCATATGGGAACTAATATTGATATTTTAATTAAAAATGTTAGAAGTAAACCAAGATAATTATAAAAATTAGAATATAAAATTATGAAAGAGAAAGACCTAATAGAATAGTTATATATATATATATATATATATATATATATATATATATAAAACGGCCTTTAATGTCTACTTCTCTATGTACGGTGGTAATATGAAAGTGAATTACTATCAAGTCAACTATTTAACAACTGTTTTAGACTGTAATTAAAATGTGATATATTAACTACATTAATTTTGAAACATTCATAAAGGTAAAAATAATTGTTAAAAACGTAATTTGACTTAAAATATCAAATATGCTTGTAATATTCACTTACTTCATGATTTTTTCTACCCAACAAAGTTGCTATTATTTACTGAAACTTGAACTAAGTTCTTTTTACTTGAACATAATAATGCATTATAATATATATTTATAAATGATCAAACCACAATACAAAAGTTGTTGAAGACCCACCAGAGTTTGGTTTTTAACTCTGACGAAAACCACTTGTTACAGTTGAAAGATCTTAGTCTTTTTTTCTCATTTCTTATTGTGGTTTAAACACTGATTGTTATTTCACGTATTATATCACGTTATATATATATATAACATGATTTCACAATAAATACGTGAAATAACAATCAGTGTTTAAACCACAATAAGAAATAAGAAAAAAAGACTATGATCTTTATATATATAATATATATATATATATATATATATATATATCAGTTCAAAATTGAAGTTAGGTAGCACACAAAGTAAAGAAACATATTTACAAACTCTAATTTTCGGGCTATCCGTCTTCAAAGGAAAAAAGAAAGGGAGACCAAGCACGTTCTAGATGCTTCGGCTAGTAATAATAATATATATATAAGTAATATATAGTAATATACATATAGTATTACTAGTAATATATATATATATATATATATATATATATATATACGATAATACACAGAAAAGAAAAGATGAGAGGTAAAAGAAGTACAATTACAACATGACACACTTAGTAGTAGCATTAAAAACATGAATATCAAAAAGAAAAAACAAAGTGGAGTTTTCCTTATTCTTAAAAAAAAATGTTATAAATTTATATTTATTTTCTATTATTATAATATCGTGAAAGCAGTCTCAAAGTTGTATTAAACAAAATTGTTTAAATGGATTTGGACCAAGAAAGCCTAGCGCCCTTTTCAGTTAGAGTTGGTTAATGAAGAGCAATTAATTGTGCTGGAGAGTCGGTCAGTGGTCCGGAGGTGTATTTAGCACTGAATAGCATGCCTGACCTCCTAGCCAATTCATACTGTGTCCTTGGCACAATCATGGGGTCTGTAATAACGAGTCCGCAGAGTGCGTCCTCTTCATTGTTTCCTCTCTCCAGTCCCCAATTAGCCTTTAAAATAAACTCACTTCTTTCCGTAATCTACTACCTGTTCTTTTTAGTTTAAAACATTCAGAAAGGCACAGTATTTTATTATTAATAAGTACTATGTTATATCTAATATATATTTTCGTAGTGTCTTGTTTATATATCTGTTTGTTCTCTATAGAAATCAAAACTACTGGACCAATTGGGCTGAAACTTGGCATGGGAGGTCTTTGGGGGTAAATGAACAAAACTAAGGGGGTACCAGAGGCAATCCCCCAAGTTATGGTGCAATAACTTCTAATTATGGTGAAATACCAGATGAAAATGGTGCAATTCTTTGAAAAATAAAAATAAAATGAGAACAATGTTTAGACTAAATTTGGAAAGGTATATAAAAGACATTTCAATTTACAAAAGTAACAGTATTAATTTTGTAAAATAAAGTTGTGTTATATATATATACACTTTTTTGATAAAAATACGATCCGAAATGGACAAATACAGTTCAATGTACATAAAGAAACGTAGAGAAATTAAAAACACACACTTACAGTCTCTAATTTTCGGTTGAACCGTCTTCAGGAGAGATAAGAAAGGGAAACCAAGCGCACTGATACAGAGACGTGGTAAAGGGCAGGATGTCTTTATCCCAAGAATTCCAGTCATTCCAACAGATGTTCCGTTCAATTTCAAGCGTCTACAATTTCCCGTCAAACTAAGTTTCGCAATGTCCATTAACAAATCGCAAGAACAAACTCTTTCAGTTGCTGGCTTGCATCTGCTTGAACCATGTTTCTCTCATGGACAGTTATATGTAGGATGTTCAAGAGTTGGCAGTTCCAAAAATTTATACATCCTTGCACCAGAAGATAAGACAAAAAATGTTTTTTATCATGAAGTACTCTGATATGTTTATTATGATTTGATAGAATAAATATTAACTTAAATTCTTCCTTCTTAAAGCTGAAACCTAAACCTGACAAAAATTAAATGTTTTTTGTATCAGAATTTTAGTTGGGATTAAACCTCAATAATGGAATGTGTCTCTGTTTATAAGAAACTTAATTTGTTAACATGTTATGAAGTTTTGTTTTGTTAGAAAATATGTTGTACTGTTATAGAATTTCTGATAGAAATATATACTTAGAAGTTTAGATTCTTTGCTTCATTCAATACTTAGCCATAATTTCATTATTTTCTTATTTTGTCCCAGGCAACGCCGGGTAGTTCTGCTATTATATATATTTTAATAATATTTGTATAAGTTAGCAGCAGATCTTCATCCAAGCATACATTGTTGAAAAGCAGGGCAGATTCTGCATTCACGACTTTTTTAAGTAGCTGTTCTGTTTTCCTAATTACACTTCTATGTTGCAGAGGCAATGCAAATATCAGATTTCCCAGCAACATTTTCAGACAAAAAACATAGTCAAATAACTACTAAATTTTTTTTTTATTCACTACTTTTTAAACACAAGCTTTCGACCTCGTTGGTCATCTTCAGGCAGAATACAATATTTAGACAGATAAATAAGATAAAAACTCAAACTATTGAAATAACAGGATACAACTACAAATGCATACATAAGGCATAACAATAGAAAAGGTGATATAGAGGTAACAATACTAAGAGGTAATAGTAGGTGGCGATCCTAGCGTCCGGTAGGTTAACCAGCCGTCACTCCGTCTTTGTTAATTTCACTTCATTGTCAATTTATTATTCGGTATTTGTTATACCGACTTCCAGAAACTTTGAAAGGTTTTCTGAATTCGGTTGAAAGATCTTAGTCCTGTTTTTCCATTTCATATTGTGGTTTGATCATATATATATATACATATATATACTTCGAATAAAATGAAAGGTCAGTGTGGACAATAAACACTTTAACACAAGTGTGTTAAAGTATATATATATATATATAGTTCAATATAGACAAAGAAACATAGAGAAATCAAAAGAACACACTTACAGTCTCTAATTTTCGGTTTGAACTGTATTCAGGAGAGATAAGAGAGGGAAACCAAGCGCACTGGTTCAGAGACGGTTGGAGACCCTATATATAGAAATATATAAATAGATATATAAAGATATAGAAATATATATATATGTATATACAATATATATATATATATATATATATTATATATATATATATATATTTCTATATATGTTGTACGATGGCGGCAGGTCTTCTCTTAAGCATATGTTATTAAAATTAACAGTAGCTTTTGCATTGACCACTTTCTTACTGAAACTCTCTAGGGTAGCTTCCAAAGAAGGTTAGCAAAGAACAAGTACTTTTAACACAGAACCACTTTTAGAAAAACTTATTCAACTAAATAGATTATACCAACAAAATACTAATAAAACTACTGAAATTAACAACTACGTATATTATAAAATACGTGAGTAAAATACTGCAAAACAAACCTACAATTAATAAAAAACTATTAGCTTTTGGCTGTCATACGCCATTGTTACATACAATTAATTTTAATTGTTAAGCTAACTTGTGTTCATTAGCTTTAATTAATGAACAAGAATTAATTATTACTGTCAGGAAGAACTGCCAAAACTATCAAAACTGAGTGGGTAGGCTTCATACACTGCCTTACAGTAAGAACTATCACAGTGTTCAAAGGAATTCGATCGTCCCCCTCCGAAGAGGGTAATGCCCGTTACAGCGGGACTAGGGTTTGCTACTAGTAGTTCATCAAATCCTAACATACGTCATTGTGAGGAGTCGTACCTTAGTACCTTAGTACTAAGTCGTACTAAGTACGATCAGTACTAGCGATTGATTATACGTCAGTACGACGTTCACTAATTATACCTGTCGTACCTTAGTGAACGACTCATAAGAGAGATTACAAATCTCTCGTTGGTTAAACACCATCTGGTTTGTGCTAGTATGTGCCAAACAGCGTCTCTCTATACTGGAACATAAATGGACTCCAAGGGAATGGCATCGCTCATCTACATTAGGAGGTGCATTTTTGCGTAAAATATCAACTTGATCCATCAAAGATTCTGAACCGTAGCGTCGCCACAAACTTTGTATACATACGAGGTGGTTAGAGGTGGTTCAGTACTCACCGTATAGTGAGTACAGTATAATTCGTACTCACCGACCCACCCACCCACACACACAGATACATAGACATCATCGAAAAAATTTCATAAAACAACATTTGGGACCTCAAAACAAGTAATTCCGTCAAAATTTCGAGATCTCAAATTTTTTCACGACCACTATACTTTACTTATAGTAAAATAATAAAATATGTATAAATTTTTATTTAATACCTTATTCATCAGCTAAATTAAGGTAATTGCAAGAAACTTATTTCACTTATTTTCAGTTCATGAGATGAATTACAACATATGGTGTATAATTACTTATTTAATCAATATCATTTTGTATATTACAGTCATTTACAGGGGTCAATTAACCCATTTTTGCGAGAGGTTTACTGTATATGTTTGGTTGAGGAAGGTTGACAGCTAGTACGAATAATAATGACATGTAATGTTCATAAACAACTAGACTATGATAATAAACAAATTATGTTTGTTAAGAACATACATTAGACATATATCATTTGCTTTATTTATATTAAATTTAAAATTACGATTTATCTGAGTTATAAACAAGTGGAAGATAAGAGATATCAATAGTGGCCTTGGAATGGTATGCGAGAGTAGGTTAAATTCACAACCATTGCATTTGCTTTTCCTTTATCAAACGTACCATTAGAATAAGGTAACTCTTTTCTTTCTTTATTTATTTGTTTAGAATATATATATATATATATATATATATATATATAAAAGTGTATTATGAAATCTGCTTCTAAATGCAAAATCAAATCCTCATTGCCGACGTTTCTGTTTTATTTTAAGACCTTTTCCATTGGCACAGTTAAGATGCTTTCAATTATGAAATGCCTAGTTGAATGTTTTTGGCCATTCAAGATTATTAGTTTGTTTAGATAATGTAAAGTTCATTTTGTAATTAAAAAAAAATGTTTACTTCTACCTAATAAAGTTTTAAAACTAAAGCAAACGTTAGTAATGAAAGATTGATTTAAAAACTTAGTAAATTGAACAAGTCTCGATTGTATAATACACTTGTTCTATCAGACGGTTGATATATTATTGAATTATATTATATATACAAAACTATAGTTTTTTGGGACTCGGTCAGTTCTTCAAGTTCAAATTAAACTCTCATTGCCAACGTTTCGGTTTTTTTTAAAACCTTTTTCATAGGCAGAAGTATAAATTTTGAAACAGAAAAACTAAGTATTACATTACAAATTATTTTACAAAGAAAAATAGTATGTGGATTTTAACAACAACTGTAGTCTGAATGAACACGTGACACTCAACTGTAATTTGTAATAATAATTTGTAATGTCAATACTTATTTTTTCTGTTTCAAAATTTATACTTCTGCCTATGAAAAAGGTTTTAAATAAAGACCGAAACGTTGGCAATTAGAGTTTAATTTGAACCTGAAGAACTGACCGAGTCCCGATAAACTATAGTTTTGTTTCTATTCCACGGTCGATACTTTTATCAATATTTATATATATTAATTTACCACAATGAAACAAATTTGGAGACAATGCTCTAAGGCCTTTCGTCAACACATCGTTGGAGAGCAAGTGAACTAAAAAATAATAAATACTTGTTAACCTGGTTGATTGAAGTTTGTAGAATTATTGGTAACCCTGAATGTGTTTAATGATGAAGAAGTCTTCATCTGTTTAATTATTCCGCTAATCAAAGCTTCATCCAATTTATAGAGTCCTAGGCTATTATTTATTAATTTCTCATAAAAAGTATTTATTATTTTTTAGTTCACTTGCTCTCTGACGATGTGTTGACGAAAGGCGTTAGAGCATTATTTCCAAATTAGTTTCATTGTGGTAAATTAATTCATCTATTACATCAAGTGTTATTTTGATTATTATTTATATATATATATATATATATACATATATATTTGTTAGCTTCAGCTACTCAAAGGAACTACTTCTGCCCGATGACGACAACTGTCGAGATATCGTTGGGAGTCTTTTTTGTGTGTGTCTTTATTTGTTTTTCTCTTTCCTGTGTGAACTATATATATGTATATATATATATATTCAAGTAACTCACCACCAAATGTAGGGGAATAACGCTCTGAGGCCCTTTCGTGCTTCACGTCATCCGAGAGCAAGTGAATACAAGTAGGTAAATAAAACAAGTGGTGAATCTCAGTTTAAAGTTTACTATTTACCACAACCATTTACTATGTTTATCTCTATTAAGTTGGAAATAGTGTTAATTTCTTTGACGATTCCTTCAAATATAATTACATCCCCTACTACTTTGTGATGAGTTACTTGAATATTTATAACATGCATTACTGTGATAATTTATATATATATATATATATATTATATATATATCAGATTTCACATAAACACGTGTAAATATAACAATCAATGATCAAACCACAATATGAAATAGGAAAAAAGACTAAGATCTTTAATTCACAACAAGCGGTCTTCTTCAGAGTTAAAAACCCGAATTTTTGAAAGCCCGGGTTTCGACTCTGACGAAGACCGCTTGTTATAGTTGAAAGATCTTAGCCTTTTTTTCCCATTTCATATTGTGGTTTGATTATATATATATATATATATATATATATATAAATAATAAACATATATATATATATATATATAATATACCATATATATATACTACATTTGTCAAAAGACAAATGAGTTTTTTGACTCTGACGAAGACCGCTAGTTACGGTTGGAAAATCTTTTTTCAATTTCACATTTTGAATTTCTTATTGTGGTTTATCATTTGTTGTTATTTCACGTGTTTATTGTGAAATCTCGTTTTATATATATAAGTATAATTTACCTCAATTATAGTTACTGTTTAATTTGGTGTGTATGTGTGTGTGTGTGTGTGTGTGTGTTTGTATGTGTGTTAGGATAGATTCTGTTTGGTATATACCAAATAACGGGGAAATTATAAAACAAGTGACAACACAATAGAAGTTTTATATAAAAAACCAAATATTTCGAACAATTACTATTCTTTTCGAAGGTTATATCTGTTTTTTTTTTTGGAATGATAAAAGACAAAGTATTCTTGGTTGGGATAGGATGTCTCAAACAGGGTAACCGTCTTTCCATTACCCAACCCCAATGATCAAGTATAATCTGAACAAAATTACTAAACATTTAAAACGCCTTGTTTTCCCCAGAAAACTTTTCTTTTTTTTCATTTGGTTACCTAAATAGTTCCAACACTACAGTTTACTGTAGCTCTTCTGTTTTTCACCTTCCCGACAAAAAGGTGTAACCTGAAGATATCCCACTGAAGTGTTCGAATCACATTAATTATTTATATATCCCATTTATTTTGTCGGCAAAAAGATACTGTTCTTTAAATTATCTCATTACAATTGTTAATTTTTTTAGAAGTTTATTCAAATTTAAAAATAAAAACTGATTTACAGACAGATGTTTTCCATTCTTTTTCTCTTGTTTATTTATAATCTATTCAATTTGAGATGAAAATTCTTATACATTCTTTTCAAAATAATATAAACAAAATCATTATCATAAACTAAATCAATGTTAGATAACTTTGACGCTCGTGCCAAGGTCTCATCAAATTTCAGATATATAATATCACAAGTTAAACATTTTTCACATGCTTTATAGTTGTGGAATAAAAAAATATTTTTTTTAACGTTCCATGACTTCTACATCTATTTGTTTCCTTACCTAGATTTATACCATGTTTTAATACGAAATTAACAAAATAGCCAGGATTATTTGAAGTCAATTTTATTATTTTTAAAAAAAAATAAAATGATATTTAAGTCATAAGAGATATTAAAATGTATGTCACTTGTTTTCATTACGATATAAATTTGGTATTTGGTTTATTTTGTCCTCAAAACTCTTACAAACCCCCCAAATAAGCCAATGAAAAATAGTCATACAAGATTCTTTATTTAACTATGCAATGATATCATATTATTTCATTTATTTTATCAAAAGAGTTAGCAAAATTATTGTGAAATCCTGTCATACAACATATATATGTATATACTTGTATTATATATATATAAAATAAATTCAAAACGAAGGAAACACGCAGAAAGGTACAGACATAACTCACATCGATATTTCGATGTGATATTTCGATCGATAGAAGGACTGCCTTCCTGCGGGACTCTTCGCTCTTCACACCTCCTGATGACGACGATGGTCGAAATATCGATGTGAGTTATGTCTGTATCTTTCTGCGTGTTTCCTTCGTTTTGAATTTATTTTATTCAAAAAAGTCCGCTGGGCCGTTTCTTTTATTATATATATATATATATATATATATATATATATAATATAATATAATATGGATATCAATGATCACAATAAGAAAAGGGAAAACAAGACTACGATCATTCAACCATAACAAGCAGTCTTCGTCAGAGTCAAAAACCCAACTGAAACATTAGATGCAGAAAACAGGACTACTAGTTCACAAAGGAAAGAGAAAAACAGATAAAAACACACAGAAAAAGACTCAGAACGATATTTCGGCATTCGTCGTCATCGGGCAGAAGTAGTCCCTTTGAGTAGCTGAAGCTTTAGCAGTATTAACAGTTTGAAACAGAAAAACTAAGTATCACATTAGAGATTATTTTACAAAGAAAAATAGTCTGTGGATTTCAATGGATGAACACGTGACAATAAACTGAAAAACAAACAAGGCAACCAAAAAGTTACTAAACCAATTTTGCCTCGATCAACAATATTTAACTTAACACACCCGAATAAATACTATTTAAATTTGAAATGTCACTTCTATAATGAATGGATGACTAGTCCTTTCTAATATATAACATTTCCAGAGTTTTCCTTATATGTTCATCCATTTCTTTGGCTATTATTTTTATTTCATTAAAATCAAAATTGTAGCCTTCATTAATACTATGTGCTGCTAACGCAATGGCATTAAATTTCTTTTTTCTTATAGAAGATGTGTGCTGGTAAGTTCTTTTCTTCAAAAAACGACTGGTTCTCACTAATTTTGTTGTCAAAAACTATAATTTTGTTTGTATTTCAAGGTCGATACTTTCATGAATATTTATATATATATATATATAACAATATTTCTTAACAATTACGTGAAATAACAATTAACGTTCAAACCAAAAAAACAAATGAGAAAAAAACTAAGATTTTTCAAACGTAACAAGTCATCTTCGTCAGACTCAAATCCCAACTGATTTGACATGTCAGTTCAGATTTGACTCTAACGAAGATCAATTGTCACGGTTGAAAGAACTTAGTCGTTTTACTCATTTCTTATTGTGGTTTGAGCGTTTGAACGTATATATATATATATATTCACTTGATAAACGGAAATACGAGCCAAACTGGACGCAATACGAGTTTGAAGACTGGACGCATATTCAAGAACAGTAACACACAAAATAAAGAAACACACTTACCAACTCGAATTACTTTATATACTTTAATACTTTAAATACTTGATTTCTTTAATTACTTTACTACTTCAAATACTTTATGACCGGGTACGGGGGCAGAACTGGAGGTTACTTCCGTTGCGTCTACAACGTGCTTGAACTCCGTTTCTCTTTTCTTCTGAGTCTGTCCTTGGTACGCCCGTAATGTTGATATTCACCATGACTTGAAAATGGAATCCATAGATAGTTACATCACTCGACTTACTACGAATGAAGACAAGAAACTATCTACTCATCCAAACCTCCTGGTACAAACTCTAAATCCTGCCACCAACCTTCCTCAACGCCACTGAACAATTACTTCATCCACTAACTATCGTCTACTTTACCAACTGATGACTAAAAAACCTTGAAAACCTGACCTCAACAAGACCACATGACCGCGAATACGACATCTTACTGCACAGACGAACTTATATCTGACATGAATTACTGACATTAAAGTTATAGTGCATAGTAAGCAAGCAGTAGAAGGCCTCTGGTCTGGAACTGCTAGTTACGACGTGCACTATAGTGCGCGGATATATTCGTTGGTCGTTGGTCGTTCTGAGTCTGATTGCCCGAAAATTTGACTTTCTAAGTATGTGTCTTTATTCTGTGTGTTACTCTTCTTGAATTTTGAACTTATATATATATATATAATATATATTATATATATATATTTGTACAATGGCAGCAGGTCTTCCCTTAAGCATATGTTATTAAAAAACAGCAGCTTCTGCATTGACCAATTTCTTGTTGACACTTCTAGTTTAAAGCTAAAGGTGTTTGACCTAAAGTTTATTGTGTGTGTTAATGTCTTTCGCTAACCTTCTTTGGAAGCTACCAGAGTCTCACCGCAAAGTGATACGAAAACTAAAAAGTGTCAACAAGAAATTGGTCAATGCAGAAGGTGTTGCTTATTTTAATAATAATATATATATATATATATATATATATCTGATCAAACCAAAAAAGAAATGGGAAAACAAGACTAATATCTTTCAACCGTAACAAGCGCTCTTCGTCAGAATCAAAAACCCATCAGTTGGGTTTTTGAATCTGATGAAGACTGCCTGTTACGGTTGAAATAACTTAGTCTTATTTTCCCATTTGATTTCTGGTTTGATCATTGATTGTTAATTCATATTTTTATGTGAAATCTTTAAATATATATAAATTATATATAAATTTTAATAATATATAATATATATAATATATATATATATATTTATATTTATATATATATATATATATATTTATATATATTATTATATATAATTAAATGAAACGATCCAACAGACTTTTAAATAAAAACCAATTAAAAAGTAGCACACAGATAAACACAGGAATAACTCACTTCTATATTTCGACCATCAGGACGAAGAGTCCCGCAGGAAGGTAGAGCGGCGACTCTGCCTATATATATATTGTTAAAAATCTGACCATATCTTGCTGAAACTTGTTTCTTATTAATTTTTCAAGTTTTCTAAATAGAGTTCTTGTCACTATATCTACAGTATACAAATTCTTCCGATAGTCGACATGTTCATGAGTCCATTTTCTGCTGTCCTCAGCCTTATCAAGACAAAGACTTTGTCTTGATAATGGCTGAGGACAGCAGAAACATGCTCATGTAACATGTCGACTATCGGAAGAATATTGTATACTGTAGATATAGTGACAAAACTCTATTTAGAAAACTTGAAAAACTTAATAAGAAACAAGTTTCAGCAAGATATGGTCAGATTTTTAACAATGTATGTTTACAGGAGGGAGTGCTACCAAAATTTACAAATATTATATATAAAAATTTATAAATATATATAGCATACATACTTATATATAATATAATTATATAAAGTTTTTTTATATCGTACTTTCTCATTGGATTCTATTAATACTCTACTCTGATATCAGAAATAGGTCAAATATTAAGTAAAAGAAAGAGAGAGGTGTGATTTACCACCTGTCAGCTGATAAGAGACCTCAGAAAATTAGCAAACAACAAAGATTTGTTGTTAGACTATAATCAGATTATTCCTTGAAACATTTCTTTTTTTACCGACCCGTTTTCAAATGTACCTATTAATTACCAAAAGCATGAATCTTAAGTATCAAAGGTTCAATAAACACATCTGGTCTTTTACAAATTAAATATCGCAAAAATGACACTCTTCTTTGCATATATGATATTTTAGAAGATAAATATAATTCAAAGAAATGTACAATACAAGTACATTTATCAAAATGGTAGTCTTAATTATTCATCTATGAATCATATACACTGCTGCATTAAGAAGAAATATCTTGATACCTATAACTTAAGATTCAATACTCTCTGCATTATTTACAATAATATTAATCAGTACTTGAAGAAAAATAGCGTTCTTTATTAGTTTAGTTCCTACATATAAACTGGTATCACTTTTGACATCAGGTGTCTGTGGAAGAAGAGTAGGCGGTTAGGAGAATACTTGTACTATGTAAAGTCCTATGTGTTTGATTCTAAATAAATATATAATATTAATAAATTAAAGTTACACTAGAGAACAAAGAAAAAGGACGAACACTCACGAATCTCGATTATTTCGGCGTCTTGCCGCTTCAGGAGAGTAGAAAGAAAGAAAATAAAATAAAAGGAGAAAGAATGAAGGAACGGAGAGTAATGCGTCCACTGGCCGATTAAACTATGAATGATTTACAATCGGCCAGTGGACGCATTTACGTCTCCGTTCCTTCATTCTTTCCTTTTATTTTATTTTTTCTTTCTACTCTCCTGAAGACGGCAAGACGCCGAAATAATCGAGATTCTGATTGTTCGTCCTTTTTCTTGTGTTCTCTAGCTGTAACTTTAATTATTTGTCCGTTTGGACCGTCTGATTTCAATTTCAATTCAAAGTATTATTATATATATAAAAAGATTTTACATAAACAAGTGAAATAACAATCAATGATCAAACCACAATAAGAAATGGGAAAATAAGACTAAGATCTTTCAACCGTAACAAGCGGTCTTCGTTCAGTTGGGTTTTTGACTCTGACGAAGATCGCTTGTTACATTTGAAAGATCTTAGTCTTGTTTTCCCATTTCTTATTGTGGTTTGATCATTGATATATATATATATATATATATATATATATAAAATAAACTGATCTTTCTGTGACACATAGAGAGAAACATAACAAAAACTCACTTTTCAATATTTTGACCATGAATAACTCTTATCAGTTGACTGTCGTCCCACCATGAATTCACTTCTTCTGAGGACAACCGCCATTACGGTGGAAAAATTGAAAACTGAGTCTTTGTTATGTTTCTCTCTATGTTCACAGTTTATTTTAAGTGTAATCTGTCCTGCGCCAGACCCGTTTTTCTTTTATAATGGTATATATATATACAAAGATTTCACATAAACACGTGAAATAACAATCAATGATCAAACCACAATATGAAATGAGAAAACAAGACCAAGATCTTTCAACCGAACTGACTCAGTTTCATATTGTGGTTTGATCATTGAGATATATATATATATATATAAAGTTTAGCAAAACTCGGTAAGTTCTTCAGGTTCAAATTAAACTACCATTGCCAACGTTTCGTTTTTTATTTAAAACCTTTTTTCATAGGCAGTAAGAGTTAATTTGAACCTGAAAAACTGACAGAGTCCTGATAAACTTTAATTTTCATATATATATATATTATAAAATATTACTAAATAAATAAATATAAATTTTTTATATATATATATATATATTATATAAAATGAATAAAATCAATATAACTACATAGAATGGAAATAGAAACAAAATTTACTAAAAGGTTTGTTAAAAATCTTTATATATTAATAAACATTATATAAATAATAAATTAAATTTTTTTATTAATTTATTTTTTTATATAAAAATAAATTCACATAAAACACGTGAAATAACAAATAAAATGATCAAACCACAATAAGATAATTGGTAATAACAAGACTAAGATCTTTCAACCGTAACAAGCGGTCTTCGTCAGAGTCAAAAAAACTTATATATATATAAATGAAACCATTATATAAATAAATGCAAATTAAATTTTTTTCAGTGTTGAAATTTATTTTTTTTTCAATGATAAAAAAATAAATCCTTAAAACACAGACTTCGAAATAAGCTAATAATTATAAAAATTTATGCAAAAAAAAACAATAATTAGCTTAATTAAATAGATTAAGAGAATTGCATTAACTCTAAAACAAGGATTGCAAAAATAATTGTTTGTTCTCCTTAAAAAAAAAATGGGCAAACAAACAAATGTTTGGACTATTTATGAATAAAAGGTTTTAAAATCATGTAACAAATCTCAGTAGATTGCGTAATATTGTCTTGTTTATCTCTTCTCCCGCTAAGAGTTGTGATTTAGTCACACTTTACAGCCTATAGCGTATCTGGAAGTTTACACACTTATAATTTCTCAAATATGGCGAATTAATCTCAAATAAACAGCAATAATCTTGATACATGCCTTTACGTATTAAAATCAGTTTTAGTTTAGCTATGCCGTAATGAATCAAACGTTCAAAGACGACTTAAAACAGATTTTATGGGTAGAAAGTATCAAGTTTTGGAAATGAAAAACTATAAATCATTAATAAATGTGATCAAAACGTAAGGAGTCTTTTGGAATTTCTTTGTACACTTTTTTTCTTTTGTTTGGTACACTTGCCATAATCATATGTAAACAGTTTTGACAATAGAGTGCATGTATAGCACGTATTGTTCTTGTCTGAGAGGTTAGACGCGTGTTTGCGTGCTCGGTGATTTTTCGCTGTTAAAAATAATGGAGTAAAAAGTTTTTATTAATTTTAGTTTTAAAAATGGTATTAAATATTAAAAAACTCATTATATGTTGACAGTGAGTTATGGTGAGTCAAAATGAGCAAACAATTTTATAAGTGGTAATGTTATTCCATAGGTATTTATTTTTTCAACCACAAAATATAGCCGTGCACGCAAACACGAGTCACCTTTCTGTGTTTCACATAAAACAACACATGCTATGTAGTCAAAACTGTGAAATATGATCGTGACGAGTGCACCAACATAATAAAAAAAAGTATAAAAAATAGTGTAAAGCGAGCGGAATTCAAAGTCTTTTTTGATGAGAGATGCTGGTTATAAATACAAAAATAATTAAAAAAGAAATTAACTACCACTTCTGAGAATTTATAAAGTTATGTTATTTCAAAAAATTCAAGTCGAAAATATTAGCAATATTTTAAAGCTCTTTAATTCACATCAAGAGTATCGAGAAACTCTTACAGGTAGTAACACGCACCGCGATGCCATCACAGGATTAACAACCAGCTTATCTTAAACTTGAAGAAAAACAACCCCAACTGTCTTCACTTTGCATATATAATAAGCCAGGAAATTCACCCAAGAAGTTATTTACGTCCTGAAGATTAATCTGAAACATGCCGACTTTAGGAGACATTCTTTCTTGTATAGACGAAATAACGAGTGTTGTTTAGAAAAATTGAGAATATTTAAAAAAAAAACAGATATTAGCTAAGTTTGATGATTTAAAAAAACTTTTTTTTTTCAAAAGAGAGTTTTATCTAGAGGATGGTTCAGAACTCATTAAACTTGTAACAGTGTTGTCAATGTTAATAAATAACATAAATTTTACTAAATCAGTCGCATTATCAATACAAATATATTAAAAGGATTAAACAAATCTAACGGATAACAACAATTTGTTTTATGAAATGTGTAGATTAATAAGTCATTATTTAAATATGGTAGTTGCTTGCTTATAGGTAGCATTCAAGATTTCAGGTTCAAATATTAGTCATAATCTTAGATAATGACTATCCTAAGTCTTTTATTCTTGAAAAATTTTTATATTTAGAGGAAATTTGTATTTTGTAAAGTTCTTCATGGAATTTTATTTCAAGGAAGCATATACGACTAATAGTTAAATGTAATCCTGAATTACTTGACGTATAAGACTATATATTGACTTCTTTCGTTTTGCCAATGTATTGGAAAGCATTACTAATGCATTTCACAGAATCTTTAGTGAGCATCAAATACTTTAACACATTTTTGAATACTAAATCATTGAAAATGATAACTAGCTTGCAAGTTAATTGATTTTCTTAAAATACCTCGTGAATTCTCTCTCTTTCTCTCTCTCACTCTCTCTCTCTCTCTCGCGCGCGCTCTCTCTCTCCCTCCCTCCTACCCACTCACCCTTCCTCTCTCCCTCCCTCCCTTACAATGACTAATGCAGTCACACCGGCATTAAAGCAACAACACATACATAAAAATAACACAAACATAATATTGTCTACTTATTTCAAATTTTGTAAAAAAAAAATAATAAAAAATAAAACAGCCATATATTTACTTTAACAACGGAAAGACGATTTATTGAGTTATAGTGTTTCTTTACCCTATATAAAACAATTATTCTTTTGAATTCCAGTCAGTTTTTCTGCACAAGAAGCCGCAACAACTCTTGGTTGTTCTATTATTTACGTCCGACGCTGCAGCTACGATTTTTGGTTTTTCCAAAAATTCGTATTTTTGGAAAATAGTAGATGAGTACATGAGTACATGAGTACATGAATACTCACTACTATTCATGTTACCTGAATTCCCTGAATTAAAAGTTTTTCTGGCTTAGTCATTTGATATATTAAAAAAAAAAGATTGAAATGTATAGTGATTATTAGCTTTGGTAATTATAAAATTAGACAACGCGCTAATGAAGTATAACAGGTCATTTTGTTAGTAATGTTATTTAGTAGGTATAGATTATGATATAGACTAATGTTGTTTTATTATTACAGATTATCTCAAAGATGGGAGCTGTTGAAAAAGATACAGAATGGTTGGAAAACGTTTTAAAAGACAAATCAATGGAATCAACGATAGAGAAAGTACTTTCTGTGGACAAAGCACCAGCCTTGGGGAAAGGGGAAAACTATTTGAGTGTGATGAAGAGGGTTAAGGCAAGAGTACTTCTGCGTTCAGGCACCGAAAGAACTATGAGCATGATGTCAAAGAGGAGAATCTCTTTCCAAGCAGAAGGAGCTGAGTCATTCATTAGTGAAGTGGCTGATATATTCAAGTATGAGTATATGGTAAGCAACAAAAAGAATTAAATGAAATACGATTAAAGCGAAGGGCTGCTTCCAAACTTTACAAATTTGTATATACCTGATGCTAGTGGGGCCATGCAGCTATACCACAGGTTGCATTGGCTTTATTTTCCACATGGTTATTTGAACCGGGGGCTACAAGGTCCACTGATCCTACCTGCAGCTGAGCAGTTTCAGTAGGACTTTTGGTCAGAAGTATGATCCGAAACTCATAAAACAAGTCGGTACCAAGGGCAGTGGGTGCCCATGGAGAAGTTTTCTTTCCATCCAGCCAATTTGAGGTTGGACTCGTAGTGGCTATATATTGGTTCTCACTCAAGTTGGGTAGACCTTATGGTTGCTGTGTGATGAGCAGTAACTTCACGGGTGGATGCCTGCTTAGCATCCAGGGGAGCTAGAGCCCAAATCTCTACCAGTAGGAACGGCGGACCACGATCTCAGCTAAGTGAGCTGGAATACTGGTAGTTGCTTTATAGGACCACGATATCAGCTAAGTGAGCTGGAATACTGGTAGTTGCTTTATAGGACCACGATATCAGCTAAGTGGGCTGGAATACTGGTAGTTGCTTCATAGACGCTTTGGCTTTTTAACAGGCTACTCAGAGTAGAGGCGACTAGACACACCCTTTCTCATACCATTTATTTTGAACAGAGAGAATGGATCTCTCTAATTATAAAACACGGACTTTGGCAGGTGGCGTTTAGCCATCGACAGATTTGAATCTCTCTATTAATTCGCTTGCTATGTACTAAGACTCCCCACGATGAGGCCCTGATGAGCCAAATTAACTATCATTGCAACCCCTCGACCCGGGGTAACGGGCATTTTTCTTCTCAGAAGAGGGACGACTGAATCCTCAATGATACAAGGTTATACTTAAACTGTCAACTTGTAGGTTTGCTGATCAGCTCAATTTGTATATACCAAAATAGATTAGAAGTAAATTATTACAAATATAAGTAATAAGCAAACTTTCTACCAAACTACGTGACTGAAAAAACTACGTGAGAGACTTAATACTGTTGAATTATATATAAGAAGATTATATGTAATAAGTGGTACAAAAATTAATTAATAAATAAAATCAATTAATAATAAGAAATGGCGAGTATCAAACACCGTTGTTAAGAGTGTTCAAAAACTAATCTCACCCGCCCATGAGTCAGTCACTTTCGAAGACTATTATAGTCTTAAGCAGTAGCACGCTCAATGTAGATGATAAGCCGATGTAAATTTTAATAATCTATGGTGTATTATTGTTACACATATCTTTATTATTGTTATTATAATAACAATATTCTTATTTTACGAAGATTATTTAATATTATAGTTTGCAGATGGTTTCAAAGATTTCTAAAATACACTGTTAATCATGTTAGTTTGTTGTAGAACTAAAGTCTTTTTTGTAAAGAACTGAAGATGGTTGCATGATTGGCTAAAACAAACTGTTAATTACTTTAGTTGGTTGTAGAATTTGAGTCTAGGTTAGGTTAGTTTGCAGTGGCAGTTCCACAAGGGAACACACGTAGGCCGAGCATTGGCCCTTTGTGATACCACACAATGAAGATTGATTCTACAGTGGGAGTACTAAATTTTGCCTAACTTAAATGTATTTAGAGTAGGGATCTTTAATGAGTACCTGACATCATACAGGCTCGGGACCGACGGTTTAACGTCCTTCTCCGAGGGATGACACGCTCAGATTTATTCACCTCCCGGGTGAATAAATCGAGGGCCAAGTGAGTATCGAACCCCGGTCCTATCAGTTCAGAAGCGAGCACGTAACCACTGAGTTAGCCTGGCCCACAAATTTGAGTCTAATTCTTTTTGATTAGAATACATCAATCTATCTTTGTTTTTTTTTTGTAATGTTGAATATAATTTGATTGAATGAATATATATTATCATGAACTATGAAAAATTCAGTCTCAACTAAACCTTTGCAAGGTGAGGAAGCACGCTTGGCAGGATTAGCTTAGTGATTATTTATGGCGAAAAAGCCAGAGGGGGAATAGTTAAAGAAATCCGTCACAAAAGTGAGATATGATTTATGATCGAATTTGCAGTTAAGATTACTTGAACTCACATGACAGATAGTCTTCTATCTGTTCGTGTTTGCCAATCACATCGCACGTATATATTCTATTCTTTAATGTTTTATATGCTTTGCTTCGCCCTTTCTACACGTTCCAGCAATTATTTTCCTTCAACATGTTTTTAAATCATCTAGATATTTCCTACTTAAATAAAATGCATTAACATGATAACAATTCAAACAGATTCTCAATTTTTTTTTAAAAATTATTTCAACGATTTGCTTCATAGTGGTGAATTCAGTTATCATAAGTGTTTATTTTATTTGAGAAAATAATGAGAAAAGTTTTCAGATAAAAAAGTTTTAATAAAAAAAGTTGTTTCAAACACGTGTTATAACTTTTTCATGTAACATCAGCTCCTGCCGATAAAAACAGAGCACTAGTTAGAGTGAATTTACTTCTTCTCACCTGCTCCAATGACCAAAAGAAAAACTCTAAGTGTTCGCAGTACTCTTTTTTACTACATCACTACTACACTACACACTTCTACTCACCTATGATTACCACTATACTAGACTTCCCAACCAACGACCAACTTTCCAACGAATATATCCGCGCATTGTAGTGCACGTCGTAACTAGCAGTTCCAGATCAAAGGCCTTCTACTGCTTGCTTACTGTGCTACTATAACTTGGAATGTCAGTAATTCATGTCAGTTATAAGTTCGTCTGTACAGTAAAGATGTCGTATTCGCGGTCATGTGGTCTTGTTGAGGTCATGGTTTTCAAAGTATTTAGTCATCAGTTGGAAAAGTAGTCAGATAGTCAGTGGATGAAGTAATTGTTCAGTGAGGTTGAGGAAGGTTGGCGACAGGATTTCGAGTTTGTACAAGGAGGTTTGGATGAGTAGATAGTTTGTTGTCTTCATTGGTAGTAAGTCGAGTGATGTCACTATCTATTGATTCCATTTTCAAATCATGGTGAATATCAACATTACGGGCGTACCAAGGAGCCCTGGCTATAAGGCGGCACACTTATTTTGAACAATCTGGATACACGCCTTGTTCGTTAGACTTCCCCTGCAACTCATTTTTACTTGACTATAAATAAAGTATAGAGAACGTGAAAAAATTCGATGTCGAGATTTTAACGGAATGACATGTTTTTAGGTCACCAACTTCGTTTTATGACATTTTTTTTTTTTGATGATGTCTATGTGTGCGTGGGTGGGGTGGATGGGTGAGTGACTATAAAAAAGTTTCTGTAGGTGTTATGAACCAGAATCTTTCATAGATCAAATTGACATTTTGCACAAAAATGGGTCTGATAAAGTAGATGAACCCTATAGTTTGGGAGCAATTATGCATAATGGAAATTTCACTTTTTTTCCCAAAAACCTGTTTTTAGACTACTTTTTTTTGTTCTCCTAAACTACTAATTCTAGAGTCTTGAAATTTTGGTACTATCTTTAAAGCTACAATAGCAATAAACGAAAATAACCTCAGATTATCCAAACATCAGGAAATGTTTTTTCAATAAAATGTACAAATTTTGCCTTAAAATTCAATCTGAACGCTTGTGAAAGGATACAAGCTATACAGTTAAACGGATCAAAATGGAACTATACCAAAAAATAGAATTTTGTGGAGGATGAATTGAGATAACTTTTTTCAAAATTACATTCACCAAAGGGTATTTTGTTGGCCAAAATTTTTTTTAAGTCAACATTTTTTTAAACAACCTCAACATTTTGGTTCTTTGATATTGAAGTTACATCAATATCAAATTTAAAAATCTTTGAAATTACAAAAGCCATAACTGACAAATACTCAGACTTTTTAAATAACAGAACAAAATTTTTTTTTCAATAAAATATAAAAATGTTGACTTATAATTCAATCTGAAAGTTTCTGAGGACGATAAAAACCACACCGTTTGACAGATCAAAATGGAAGTATACCTAAAAATACAGTATTATGGGGAATGAGATGAAGGTAATATTTTCAAAATTACATAAACTAAAACAGCGTTAAAGTCAATTTTATGTTTTCAAAAAATGTTTTTGATGCTAAACGGCTCATTATAGAATAATGAAATGTTACCAAAAAATTGAATAAAAAACTAGCTATATAACAAAAAAATCATGAAATTTCAATTACCGCAAAGAGCAATCAAAGCTATATGTAAAAACTCAATTTTCATAAAATTATGTTTGGATGTTTAATGAAAAAATTTGAAATGATTTAATGACTTAATATGAGACGTAAGAAGGATAAAATCAGTATTATTATATGCATCCATTGTGTGATATACCGAAATAACTACGTATATTAATAACTGGCTCAATCACAGTTTGTACTACTTCCAAGAATGAAAGACTAATAAATATCTCTCATTTAGATATTTATATTTTGTCTAAATGAGACATTATATACCCAAGAAGTTTGAAATTATATTTACTTATAGTAAAGTTGAGTGTAGGCCACTCCAGATTTTTTATACAATTTTTTCTCTACTTTTTCGATGTTTGCCTCCATTTTATTGTTTCCCCTTATAAGTTTTAATGGAATCTAAAATACTATTGTAGTTTACATAACAAACATCTGGGGGATGTACAGTAATAAATGCGTCACCTGGGTTTTACATATGTCATGAAGAAAGAAACATGGGTTGAATTGAGAATACAATACGTTACCTACAAAGACGCTCAAAACTTGATTATGTTAAGTTAGGTTACAAGTTTTACAAAAAAGAAACTTAGGCGAAACATCAGCCCTTTGTGATACCACGTAATGATTCTGCCTTGGAAGTCGAATCCAAATTAAAATTAAAAGTAGATTTAAATTAATTATAGCACGCAGCGTAATATTTCTATTAGAGAACCAAAGTTGTTTTTGCGTTTGTTTGTGTTTCCAAAAACTGTGTCACAACCTCCACCACAATATACTCAGGCCTTAATCAAATAAATTTGTTAGACTTTTGAATTTATATAATTTATTTTTACTCATCACTTGTGCAATCTGTTACAGTGTAGTATTTACTCATGATGGGGAATGTCAAAAACTATCTCAAAACTAACACTTATTTTTCTTCTTCAGGTTTACATCTCCACTGTTGAAGGTGTTATCACAACAGTAGAGTTGTAAACCTGAAGAAGAACAGGAAGCATTAGAAACGCGTTGTTAGCTTTGACATAAATTTAAAAAATTATCTCAAAACTAACACTTATTTTTCTTCTTCAGGTTTACATCTGCACTGTTGAAGGTGTTATCACAACAGTAGAGATGTAAACGTGAAGAAGAACAGTAAGCGTTAGAAACGCGTTGTTAGTTTTGACATAAATTTAAAAAATTATCTGAAAACTAACACTTATTTATCTTCTTCAGGTTTACATCTGCACTGTTGAAGGTGTTATCACAACAGTAGAGATGTAAACGTGAAGAAGAACAGTAAGCGTTAGAAACGCGTTGTTAGTTTTGACATAAATTTAAAAAATTATCTGAAAACTAACACTTATTTATCTTCTTCAGGTTTACATCTGCACTGTTGAAGGTGTTATCACAACAGTAGCGATGTAAACCTGAAGAAGAACAGGAAGCGTTAGAAACGCGTTGTTAGCTTTGACATAAATTTAAAAAATTATCTCAAAACTATCACTTATTTTTCTTCTTCAGGTTTACATCTGCACTGTTGAAGGTGTTATCACAACAGTAGCGTTGTAAACCTGAAGAAGAACAGTAAGCGTTAGAAACGCGTTGTTAGCTTTGACATAAATTTAAAAAATTATCTGAAAACTAACACTTATTTTTCTTCTTCAGGTTTACATCTGCAATGTTGAATGTGTTATCACAACATCACAGATGTAAAACTGAAGAAGAACAGTAAGAAACGCCTTGTTAATTTTGACATAAAGTTCTTTTCTAGTAGATGTCATTTATAAAATTCTCTGTATTTTTTTATTATATAAAATACTTTTTAATTTTGTTTCACAGATTTCCTCTCGAGCTGTATTAAAAACATCTGTTAAGGAATAAGTATATATATCATTAGTTGTGCAATCCGTAATTGTGTGGTATTTACTCATTCTGAGGTAAAATGGATAAACAAACAAAAGTCTCCACACAAATGAATTTTTATTCAACAGCAACAACGCGTTTCGAACACTTTGAGTTCATTATTAGGAAGGCATCAAGGATGTGGTACTGAAGGGTTGGTCCAATGAATACAACAAGTAGGAAAAAACCTAGGTTTTTCACTGTTTTTTCACTGGACTAAAGTTGTAAGAGAACTTACAACTGATCTATTGTCAAAATTTGTATTATATTTTCTTTTTTGCAACTTTTTGTTGTTTTTATTTATGTCAACACCACATCGTTGGTGTCTTCCTGATGATGAACACAAAGTGTTCGAAACGCGTTGTTGCTGTTGAATAAAACTTTATTTGTGTGGAAACTTTTGTTTGTTTATCTATTTTACCTCAGAAATATATATATATATATATATATATATTTTGTTAGTCGAAAAAAATATTATTTTTCGGCAAAAAAAAGTAGGAGAATTCATGGTGTTTTGACGAAGAAGAGCACAAAGGGTGTGCTACATCAGAAACGCAACTGAGAGTAGAAAATATATTTGTTTTCCAACTTCCTCTCTAGGTTATCAATTTCTTAATATTATTGACAAACTGTCAGATGACAGGTTTTATCAAACCCTTTCAACTTAAGTCACTCTAACCATTATTGTTTTGTCAGTTTTTAAGAAAAAAAATTTCAAAATTAATTTTTTATCACTATAAAATAAACTTATAGATATTGAATGTAAACAAAAAATATATCTCATGTATAGTATTTAGAAAAATAATTCTAAAGTAAGACTAACTCTCGATAAAAATAAACAATGTAGAATATATGTCGTCCAGATAAGGAAACTTAAATATATATATATAAACTCAAAAATTGTTATTGACCTCTCCTATTCTATTTTTTGTTATTGAGGGCTAGGTCAAATAAAAGAAAATAAACTCGTAGGCCGACGATTCGATGTATTTGTACATCATGTTGTACAAATATGTTGTACGACGATGATGTACAAATACATCAAAACGTTGGCCTAGGAAGGAGTTTATTTTCTTTTATTTGACCTAGCCCTCAATAACAAAAAATAGAATATATATATATATATATATATATATATATATATATATATATATATATATTAGTATAGATATGTAGCAGATATTTCTTAAGATAAGTTTTATTAACTGAACAATAGTCTCGCCATTTATGATCTTCCGACAGAAATATTGATAAAAGTATCGATCTTTTGTAAGAGAAATCACAACTGATCTATTGTCAAAATTTGTATTATATTTTCTTTTTTGCAACTTTTTGTTGTTTTTATTTATGTTTGATTTTTTAATGATTGTATTATTCCTTATATTTCCTGTGTTTTGTGGGCCTATGAAAAAGGTTTTTAATAAAAAACGAAACGTTGGCAATGAGAGTTTAATTTGACCCTGTAGAACTGACCGAGTCCTGATAAAATTTTATTTGTTTCTACTTCACGGTCAATGCTTTTATCAATATTTATATATATTAGTATATAATGTAACTTTTTTGAGGGTTCTGGTCTAATGATTTGAAACTAGTCCTTTTGCCGACGTTTCGACGTATGCAGCATATCTTCCTTTTGTTCATGTAATTGAGTAAAGGAAGGTTTCTGTAACAGAAACAGATTTCCAAGGTAATCAAATATTCATCTTTATACTCATGAAATAATTGTAAAAACAACAGAATAATAATAACAATGTCCTTATGTCAATGTAAAAAAAATCCATAGTTGAAATAACTGATTTATCAATCAATTCCTCTCTGTTACTGTACATGTAAAATGTAATAAATAACCAAAAT
The DNA here is from genome assembly GCA_026182355.1 of Hermatobates lingyangjiaoensis. Classification (NCBI taxonomy): domain Eukaryota; kingdom Metazoa; phylum Arthropoda; class Insecta; order Hemiptera; family Hermatobatidae; genus Hermatobates; species Hermatobates lingyangjiaoensis. The sequence goes on along the minus strand of JAPFBL010000326.1, from coordinate 316,543 downwards.
AGTAGTAATACTAGTGCTAATTGTAAAACAAACATGTTGTAGCCCTGAAGATGACATAAATATATGTCAAAACGTCGGCAAAGGAACTAGTTTCAAATCATTAGACCTCAACCCTCAAAAAAATTACATCACATAAATATTGGGGCAAGAAACAAATCATGATGTACCTATATTAGTATACACATTATAATATATATATATATATAATATACAATTAAAAGAAACGGTCCAGCGGACGTTTTTAAAAATAAAATAAATTCAAAACACAAAAATAAAGAAAACACAAAACACATAAATAAAAAAAACGAATTAACTCACATCGATATTTCGATGGGAGTTATGTCTGTGTCTTTCTGTGTTTCCTTCGTTTTGAATTTATTTTATTTATTTATTATATTATATATATATATATATATATATATATATATGTATAGATAGTATAATTAGGGAGCAGATTTTCATTCATAAAAATTTCGTTAAACACTTTTTGCACCTTTGTTTTAGTTTCTTTTCTTATTAACTTTTCTAATTTTCCCAGAAAATTTTCCCTAATTATCCCAGAAAACATCAAAACACTAATTAGAAAATTAGAAAAGTTAATAAGAAAAGAAACTAAAACAAAGGTGCAAAAAGAGTTTAACGAATTATATAGATAGATAGATAGATATTAAAAGTTTATTTGTATAAACATACAAATAAAAGTATTAACTAAGTAAACAAATAAAATTATATATATATTGAAAGTTTATTTTTGATTTATGCATTTTCAGGTGTACACCAAAATTCTACCCCATGTTGAAATGTTGCTCTCTAAATCTGGTGAAGCTGACCCTAAAATGTGGGCAGACGTCGTCGCCTGCAAGGAAGGAAAGGAAATCTATTTTCAAGATCTCATGGTAATATTAAACAATTCATATTCCCTTTCTAAATTAAACTAGTTAAACTATTTTAATAAGTACTTATAATAATATCATATAATTTATGTTAATATAGTAATTCATTAACTGTGAAATTTGTTATAGTGTGGTATTTATTCATATTCGGGAAAGTATTAAGTTTTATATTATTTACATGCATATTGTTATTACCACTGATATAACTATAACATACATATGAGATATTAGTTATAAAATCGCGAACTTACTTAAACGGTACAATGTAAAGGTAGGGTATAAAACTAATAATTCTATAAATCAAATATTAGCTTGGTCCACGGAAAATACAACTAACAAATTCGAAAAAAGCGGGAATATATAAATTAAAATGTAAAGACTGTAATCAAATATATGTAGGACAAACGGGAAGAACCCTAAAACAAAGATCCAAAGAACATCTTAATGATTATTTAAATAATACAAATAAATCTAATTTCGCAAATCACCTTACCAAACACGGACACGAACCTGACAGCTTAGAAAACTCAATGGACTTACTAATGACGGGACAGAAAGGACAGAGACTTAATATAATAGAACAACTAGAAATTAATAAACATAAAAAATCGGGTAATTTAATAAACGAACAGATAAACCACCAATCCGATATCTTATTCAAACCACTAACAAAAATAAAAAGATGACTGGACGGACAATATGACGAAAAAAAGAACTATAAAAGAATTAGACTAGATAACAATTAAATAAATTCAAAAATAACGCCATAATTTGAAATAACAATATCTAGACAGCAGTGGACACGACTATAAAACCTCTCGACAATAGCCCCATAGATTAGCTGCGAACAAAGATGCACAAGATCCGAAAGCGCTCCAAGGTATCCGATATCAACTTACGAGGTATGACGGTTTTTTCTAATTCTAATATTAATTTTATATTATTACTATAGCAAACCGTCATACCTATATACAAAAACAGGCACATACATCTTATTAAATTTTTTCCTTTAATTTTAATTTAATACCTACCACTCAACGACTGCGTGCGAATATATATTTTCATATGTATATGAATATTGTTATCTAATAAATAAATCATCAAAACATATTTATTTATCTTTCTTTTATATTTATATGGGGTCGCCAGGAAACTCACAATCATAAATGGGGTCGTGAATGAAAAAACTTTAAGAAGCCCTGGTCTAGAGCAGTGTTTCTCAACGTGGTCCACATGGACCCCCAGAGGTCCAGAGAGGATTACTGGGGGTCCATGAGGAAAGTAGTATTCTGAAGGTCCATGACGCGTGGTTAGAGCTCTATGTTAAGTTTATATAAATTTATAAGCAAACCAAAAATAAATCAAAGCGTAGTAAACTTTGGCCGTACAATATTCAAACATAATTAAAATATAAGGCCTAATATCCTCATCAGTTTTGTTAAAATGTTCCAATGTTTTAAAATTTTCTATTGCTCTTCTCTTTATGGTACATTCAAAATTGATTCTGTTACAATTTATTTCAGGATATTTTATAAAATGTTAATGAAGAAATATTTGGTTATTGTTTTAAAAAAAATTTTTGTTTTTTCGGCATGCGTTGTAGATGTAATGAAATTATTTCATAATTAACGATATTCATTTACCTAAAAACAAATATTTATTTATAAATTTGTATAATTATGTTTGTTAAGTATCCGGGGGGAGTGAGGGTCCACAAGTAGCTTTTAGGGGGTCCACAAGGAAACAAAGGTTGAGAAACCCTGATCTAGGGGATTCAGCTCGGAAGTCTACTGTAAAACTGTATATACTCAGACCTATATAAACGATCTATAGTACCAGGTTATATCAGAAAGGTTCCTAACCATAAGAATAAAGGTTACTTGTTCATAAAAACTTTAAAAGAGTTTACAAATTCCAGTAAAGAATAGATTGAAATTTCAAATGCACAATACTATCAACTGAAACCAAGAAAGATATATTAGAAAATACATTTGAAAATATTCAATAGATAACACAGTTAAGAGACACATAAATAAATAGATAAGTAAATTTAAGATAAATATTTTAACAAGTTAAAAGAGAAAAGGTTATCTTATTGTATATGACAAAGGAGCGGGAGACTGTGTCATTTATGTTCCAAGGTTGTTGATTTTCCACTACCCACTGCATGACTGTCTCAGTATCTCTGCTACCACTATTAGGTAATGTTATATACATTCGACTAGTTTCCAACATATTATCTCACTAAAGGCTCAGAGGTCTTTCTTAGAACGGAACAACTCTTCCTTCATTATGCATCTATGTAACTATTTAATTTTACATTAATTATATAGCAAGTTCTTTGGATAACTTTCACTATCCTAGCCTCCGATAATAATTCAATATTGAAAAAGAGTAAAAATAGTACACAAAAGATCTTTATGGCTGAAATTACAGTTTACTTAAATGGAGCTAACATAATTTGAAAATATCACAAGATTAATAGACAAAATATTTAAAGTTAGCTTGGTTTATAGAAATTAGGTTCAAAATTAGAGTATAGAAATTGTAAAAACTCAACTAATCTATATGTATACATTAATACAGTAAACAGACAATCTGCCACGATGTTCTGACGGACATTTTGTTCTCTTATAAAATGTTTAAAGTTTTTGACAAATAAAAATAATCTTCTCATTTTTCTCTGGCAATGACTTACTTTGATAACCAAAAGAACTTTTACAGCTTTTGGATTAACTTTATGGTAAATTCCTTGATTATTTATCAAGTGTTGACTCTAACGTTAGTTTGTCATGAAGTATTTAAAATTTACATAGACTAAGAAACCATACAAAAAAAAGGTTACATTTGTTCTCCTTCTTTTGTCAAATATATGATAAATAATGATTCTAACTTAGTACAATCAGTTATTATGAGAGGTATTTACTCATTGTAAGGTAAAAAGCTAATGAAATAGTTTCTACAAATAAAAATTTAATCATATAAACAACACGTTTAATGCCTGAAGAAGAACACTACGTGTTCAAAACGCGTTGTTTCTTCGATTAAATTTTTATATACCATATGGAGACCATTTCATTAGCTTTTTACCCTACAATGATAAATAATGACTATTTTGTAGTTTGTATCTATTAATTTTATTTTTAATAACAAAATTATTCTATTCATAAAGATAAAACCAAGTGTATTTGGAATAAATCGTCAAAAAAATATACTGCAACATAGATGGTTGAGTAGCCTCTGATAGTAATGTAACAAGATGTATTGGTAATTTTTTATTTCTGAATATTCATTACAGTTACATACGGCTGCACACGTCATTTTTTTTTTGCAATAAGAATATTAATCCTTAGATCATGCATTCGTAGGAATCATTTGATACCTCCATTTTCGTATGTCACTTTCATAATATTTTTTTTTTATATTTTTGCAAGACGATTGCTATACTAACCAGGGGACTCTTTTTTTATTTATTTATTTTTGAGAATGAGGGTTTTACAATATTATTTTTCAATTTTTCTGGTGTTTGACGAGAATTGGTAAAATCAAATAAATTATGTATGCTCTGGTTTTTAATGGTATGAAAAAAAATAATTTAAATTTTAAACTAGGAAAAATATACATCCTCTTTTTTTTTGTAATTTAGATTTCCATAAAGCTTTTAGTTTTTCAACACTTACCCTTATAAGGTTTTCTCATTTTAGGGCTGTTTTAGAAAAGCGAATTGTGGCTCATTTATAATTTGGCGCCGATTTTAGTAATAGAGGAATCACATAATACCTGTTGATTCTACATTGGGTGACATCAATTTTACGTATGTTAAGTTTATTCAGAGTAGGGAAACTTTAACGAGTACCTGACATTGTAAAGGCTCGGGACCGACAGCTTAACGTCTTCTACGAGGGATGACGTGTTCAGATTTATTCACCTTCCGCATGAATGAATCGAGTGTCAGAGAGGCTATTGAATCCTGGATATATACCTATATATCCTCTATATATAGATACCTATATATCCTATATATATATATATATATATATATATATATATATATACCTATAACGGAGACACGTTATCACTGTGCTTATATCGCTCCCGACTTAAATAGAACTATGAAATTGGAGGTGTTATAATAAGTAGTTCTCTATGTGACCCGTGACAAGAAATTAAGTTCCGTATATACGACCTGGTAACAGCGGTAATGTCCGATATGCTGCACTAGTTTCTTTCAACTTTTTCTTTAAAGCCTTCTCTGAAAAGAAATTTTAATCGAATTTCACAAAATCTAAAATTTATTTTATGCTTCAAGATAAAAATTCCAAAAAAATCAAATGTAAGACAATATAATTAAAACAAATAATCATTTTCTTGAAAAATATTATTTTTATATAAAAAAATAATATATTTATATATTATATAATATATTTGAATAACATATAAAAAATAATATGTTATATTAAAATATTATTATTATTATTATTTTTTGTCACCTCCCAAGTAAAAGGCCAGAGTGGGTATTGCACCCCAAACATATCAGTACGGTCCAGGGGTCACCATGTTGCCAATGAGCTAACCCTGTCCTCCTTACTTATAAGTAAAAAAAAAATAATAAATTATCTTGCCTAATAGACTGGAGTTAGAATCATCTATTCGTTTTCTAATCCATACAGCTTCAAGAACATCTGATCTTTTAGAAACAGTAGCGGTTCTTCTTGAAACGGTCATAAATCACCGATTCTATCTGCACTACCCGTTATCAATAAAAATTATCAATATCCTTTAACTTATATTCTGCACATTTATCAAAAATTCATAAAAAAAAATTATAAAAAATCAAGTTAGTAATACAATTAAAATGATTACACAGTTTAATTTAAATAATTAATTAAGTGATTTAAAGCTCTGACAAAGATGTACCTAATTTGCATGATTGCAATGACTTGTTTGTTTAATGTGCCTCCAGAGACCAGACAATGGGTAGAGAGTTAAAGAAATTAGACGGAAAAAACCAAGCTGTCAGAAAAGGCTGAATTATTACTGTGTTCTTTCTTATGAACAAATATATTACTTCTCTAAAACAAAGATTAAAACATTGCAGAAATAGATATATATATAAAAAAAAAGGGGGAAAAGAAAAATAAAATTTATCTTGTAATTACAGTATATTCAGAGAAAAAGAAATCATTGTATTCATAAGACTAATGTATTCCACTGATAATTATCAGTACTAATTAAGCAATTAATCTAATTAAGTTAGTTTAGATATTAAATTACACTTTCTGCAATCAATGCAATGATAAGTACTATTGTATTCAATTTTAGCTGCAGAACATTCTTATTTCTAACTTCTAATGGAACAGTTCGTTATTTTTATTTTCAAAATTTCATAATTTCAGAAGTTCTCGCACATTTTAGTTATGATTATTTAATTTATAAACTTAATAAATGGAAAGACGATCCAAACTGGACACAATAACAGTTCAAAATTAAAGATAGATAGTACAGAAAGTAAAGAAAGACACTTACAGACTCAAATTTTTGGGCAATCCGTCTTCAGGAGAAAAGAGAAAGGGAGACCAAGTACGTTTTAAACGCAACGGCTAGTAACCCAAAAAAACGTCTTTACATTTATAAAAGCATATTACACTGTTATATCACACTGTGTTATAGCACATGGCGTTTTGATTGTGTTATTGTTTCACTTAAAATTATTTATATTACATTGATAAACTATCCCAGTATTAGTAAGTATATTATAATACCCTTGAAGATGGTCACTGGTGACAGAAATGTTGGTTAGTTCTAAAAAAGTTATTTTAGTAATTAGTTGTAAATAATGACAAGAATCTAGAATAAAACGTTTCGAGAAACTTGAAACAGCAATTAAGATAGCTAAAGAAGTTATTTAGAAAAGTAACAAAAACCCAGACCCAGAAAGAATTTTGTGAAATATGTATCAAGGAAATTCTCCTCTCGAAATATACAAATATATAAGCCAGGAGGAAAGCAGGTTTTGAGAAGACTTTGAGATATATATATATATAGGTGTGCTCTCTAATCGGGATTCGGTCAATTTTTTTAGATAAAAAATCAAACTCTCGGTGCCAACGTTTCGGTTTTATTTAAAACCTTTTTCATTGGCAGAAGTAAGAATTTTTTTATTAAGAAAATTCTTACTTCTGCCAATGAAAAAAGTTTGAAATAAAAACCGAAACGTTGCACCGAGAGTTTGATTTTTTATCCTAGAAAATTGACCAAATCCCGATTAGAGAGCACACCTATTCTATCAAACGGTCGATATATTATTGAATCTGCTATATATATATATATATATATAAAAAGATTTCACATAAACACGTGAAACAACAATCAATGATCAAACCACAATAAGAAATGGTTGGGTTTTTGACTCTGACGAAGACCGCTTGTTACGGTTGAAAGATCTTAGTCTTGTTTTCCCATTTCTTATTGTGGTTTGATCATTGATATATACATTGATATATATTGATATATATATATATATATCAATACAAAAAGAGCAAAACATAGATAAAGACATACAACACTCAGTACTATATTTCGACTAGCGTCGTCATCAAGTAGAAGTACTCCTGCGAGCAGCCGCGGCTGACTTATTTATGTATTCATATTTTTTTAATTATAAATACATAATATGAATAATACAATATAATAATTTTATATTAAATATATAATTTATATTATATATTTATATTAATAATATATAATATAATTTTAATATTACATGGGAAAAAAAGAAGACTAAGATCTTTCAACCGTAACAAGTGGTCTTCGTCAGAGTCAAAAACCCTCTCACTGACGAAGACCAACTCACTCTGATAAAGACCGCTTGTTACGGTCGAAAGATCTTAGTCTTTTTTTCCCATTTCATAATATGGTTATATATAGTTAATATGATTGTTATTTAACGTGTTTATGTATAATCTTGTATATATATATATATATATATTTGTGTACAATGGCAGCAGGTCTTCCCTTAAGCTTATGTTATTAAAATAAGCAGCAGCTTCTGCATTGACCCATATCTTGTTGACACTCTCTAGTTTTCGTATCATTTTGCGGTGAGAAAATGGAAGTGCCCTCAATTTTGAAAAAGTTTTTTAAAAAAGTTGTTTATTCAAGTGTTTTCGTGTTTGACCTAAAGTTTATTGTGTTTGTTAATGTCTTTCGCTAACCTTCTTTGGAAGCTACCAGAGTCTCACCGCAAAGTGATACGAAAACTAGAGAGTGTCAACAAGAAATTGGTCAATGGAGAAGCTGCTGCTTATTTTAACAATATATATATATATATATATATATATATATATATAATATATTTATTGTTTTAGGAACTTGGATACAGTTTAGCAGATAGAAAGATAGGATTTGATTACAAGCATGGAATGCTTGTATTCCAAACCCTGGGTAAATTCCATGCAGCAACCGCAGAAGCCCTAGCCAGAGGGCTATTCAGTGAAACAGAACTAAGGCCGCATTTCGCACTAAGAAATGATGAACACATGACAGACCACATGAAGAAGTCACTAGACATAGTGAGTGAAGTCATTCGAGAGGACTGGGATCCTAAATGGTGAGACAGCAATTAATATTAATAAGTAGAATTAATTAGGTATATACTTAAGACGATTAAAGCGTCAATTAATTGTTCATACTGTTTAAAAATTTTTTAAAGCTACATTCTGCTTCAATCATTGTTAATTGACAGCACGACAAAAACAAACCTTTTGTTATTTGTTATCTCAACCTTATTATCACTATCGTATTCTTTCCTTCATATTTTAACTAAATTCACAAGATGTTTAAAACATCAACAATTGAACAAAATCGGTTCATTCTATTAAAAACAATTTTAAAATCTCAGCTAATCGCCGTTACTTCAAATAGTTTAAGAAAAATTTGATTCAGTTTTAGATTCAGAGAATTTTGAAATGTGTAAATCAGTTTGGGTGTAAAAAAAAAAGTTATTTATATTCAGGTTGAACTTTTCAAATGCTGCAACCACCGGACCTTAGGCTTGCCGGACTATGAACTATAGGTAGTCCCCAAAACACCTTCTATATAAATGTATTACCCTGCATTACTGCAGTACAAGAGTAGCTGTAACATTGTTTTGATAAATGATAGTTGTATTACATGAAAATATGCATGCAGAAGTATATAAAAAAACACGTTAAAAGAATATTTATAGATTTATTTTTACAGCTAAACAAGCAGATAAACTGTATATAACCTAAAATACATCATAATTTATACAATTTTATACAGAATTGTATAAAACAGTGTTTCTCAAAGTGGGCGGTGCTTTGATATCGGGAGGCGCAAATGCATAAAGGAGTTGGGGATTCTATTTCCATAAATTGAAAATGTTCATGCAAATATAATTTTTAAATTTAAGTGAAAACACCACAAGTAAACTTCTAAGAAAAGGTTTCTTCAAATTATTTGTTTTGATAATTTATTTTTATGTTACAAGTATATTCTCATCTAAATTTCTTTTATTGTGTATTCATTCTTTTGTATAAATATGCTATGAAACAATACATATATTGGATTATAAATAAATATATACGATTATTCATTATATTAATTTAATTATTAAAATGTTACTTATTTCGTTATTTAGTCTAAGATTCTGATTATTTAGGAGTGTTGAGTATAGGTTTACGGACCCAAGGGGGCGGTCGCTCGAAAAAGTTTGGGAACACTGGTATAAAATAACGAAATTGTTACAATGCTCTACCTGTGCAACAGTGATGTTCAAGTGGTAGTAAGGAAAATATAAATTAAGACGAGGAAAAACAAAACAATATCCGGCAATTACTCCGATGGCCCGGCTAATTCAAAAATTTTGATAAACAAAAATTTTGCCAGATAATAAGTGTTACTGAATGAAATAATACCGGATTATGTGGGTATTTTTATTGGTATTACTTTGATATTGGTATAATTACTGTAATTATATGTACATAAACTTACATATAATTAGAGAGGAAAAGAATACGGAGTCATCCTGTACAAACAAAAATAATTAGTATTTATGTACGTGTATATTACACTTATAGTAACGTAACTAGTAGTTTTATAAAAGTCGCTACTTATTTAAATAAAATCCAACAGTTTTGTATAATTAATAAATATAGTTGAACACTGAAATTACAATAGACTTGGATACAAAAAAAAAATATTCTGCAAGAATAAAAACCAGTGTTCTAGTTAACTGTATAAAGACATCATGAAGGGAGAAGGATCATTAAAAGTTTTTTTTTGAAGTTTTGTTGTTCTGTCTTAGGGAAGTGATTAAGCGTTTTCAAAACTTTAGAAATCTTTATAGCAAGTCTTTCTTATTTTCCTTTAAAAAGTCTTACAACACGATTAAAGATGTGTTTTAAATTTAAGGTGAATTGTAAAGCTCAAATCTGATATTTCTTTTATTTTGATCAAAATTTTGTAAATAATTTGATTTTGCGTAAAACGGTATCAAAGATTAAAATATTCACAAAAGGGTTTTAACTGTTAGATTTATTTGTGATTTATTCATGTTCTCAATATTTATCGAATAAATTATCAATGAATCATGAAATTATAATCCTGATATTTTGTTGTCCCCAGCAATATCCAGATAGAGTACTTCTGATGAGGTCAGACCATCATCAAGAAACTCATTCTTAATAAACTATAATTACATCATCAGATTTATTAATAAAACAACTGCTATATACGAGTATTAAATGCAGATACTACAATACAAACTTACTAAAGTTAAAAGATACATAAATTTATCTCTTTTTTCAATATTAATTCTAGATAAATTGAAATTTAAAATATTTGGTGATATTGAGGTTTTAATTTCACTGTACTCGTGTCATTCCATGGAAATATTGGAATAGTTTGTTATATATTAAGGCTATCACGTAAATTGATGTGAAAATTTACGTGATTGTTATTGCAAAGTCAATATGATTTACGCACAAAGTGTTAGGGTATTACAGACATAAAATATAAACATAATTACAACCTTAAAAACTCATTTTGGTATAAATTTCAAATTATTTTTTATTAGCTATTTATGATTGTAATTTTTTTTTTTATTTTCTATTTTTACCGCCTCAGAATGTCGCCCCCTGGCACGTGCCACCCCCCCCCCCTCCCCTTACTATACCACTGGATTATTTATTGCTAAGCGAAAGTGTGAGGACGCAATGCCTTTGTCAAGGGGCTTATGACAGAGATTTCTTAACCTCATAAATATTCTAAGTTTAATGAAATATAAAAAAATCCGTTCATTCAATATAATCCTTACTTTTTTTTTGTGACTTAATTGCACTTAGATCTAACCAGAGAAAAGTATAGTATGTTCAAAACGGGTGGTTTTTTATTATTATTATTTTAAATTTGAAGACTTTTTTGTTGTTTTTTTTCAAATTTAAGCAAAAATAAACTCTAACTTATCTTACTAATTTATACTCTAAACAACCACATTGTTGCTGGACTTTTTGAGGGATATCTCGTCAGAAACTAAACTTTATCATCTGGCTTTTCCAAAATTCATATTTTCTTTTTCATGGTGTACAAAAAGAGCAGCATAATCTTTTAGAGCAGAGTTTTTCAAACTTTTTTCGACGCGAAACCCTTTTTTGCTTCAGTAACTTTCCCGGGAACCGCAGATTTTAATGATTTTATACAATCATAATATAAATATTTTCATATGCCTTTTTAAATAGTATGTATGTTTAATCACAATTAAAGAGTAATATTACTGCAATGCGTATTTTTTGAATAAACATTCAAAAATAAAAGATTTTAATTTTCATATTTTCCACAAGTGCATAACACATAAAACAGAACTACTAGCAATTTTAACACAGAGTTTGTTTTGTAATCATTTTTGCTTTATAGTTGAGAGTTTGATTCTCAAGTTATCCCCAGCATTAAGTCTGGTTCGGTATTTGGTTTCTATGGCAGTTTAAAGTGAAAATCCAATTTTACATAAGTAGGTAGTGGGAAATGTCAGCAATGTGTGAAATGATACTTTTTCTAAAGGAAATTCGGGAATCAGATAGTTCCAAAAACTGACTAGTGATTCATCCTAAATATGAATGAAATTTTGACCACTTCTACTTATGGGTATATGTAGATATAAACATATTCGGTTTCATGATTTACAAGAAATATAGAATAAATTCACACCCAAAAAAAATTGTAGAAAAATGTTTTTACTTAATGCTTTTTACGGAACCCCAGATAGTCTGTTAAGGAACCCCTGGGTTCCGCAGAACTCACTTTGGGAACCTCTGTTTTAGAGCATAAAACAATTCTTTGCCCAATATTTCTTGATTTTTACCTTTTTATTCTCCATTCGTGGGTTATTTATGTTCATAATCCTTACCTTATATTTTTTTTCCTCTTTTTTTTGGTAGAATCCGATTCCCTCGCGAGTTAGAACGTCAGTCCTTACGGTCTTTTTGTTGATCGGATGTTTGTGTACAATCACTCAGATCAGTGTCTAGAACTGTTGCCCGAGTTCCGTTCCCTTTTCCAATTTGTTAAGGTATGCAGCGGGATCAACGTCCCGACTGTTCGGGTTCGGGATTAACTGTCTACGGCTTTCTAGCGTAGTACAGTCTCTATGTGGATGGCAGTTTCTTCTGCCTCCCCACATAGTCTACAACTCTGTCGAACCTCTTAGAAGACCGACCTATTTTTAAGTGACTTCTAAAGCACCCGTGTCCTGTCAGTAGATCTACTACTAATCTTATTTGACACCTTGGGTTCAGCAGTCTCAGTAGAGTACGTGCGACTCGTGGATTACTCTCTGGTAGCAACGACTTACAATCAGATCCACCATTGTAAGATCTCCTACTCCACTGTTTACTCCTAACCCATCCCGTCACCTCACCTTTAATCCTACTATTAACCTACCTTAAAATATTACTAAGTTTATTCTGTCAATTTAGAGACTCTATTGAAACAACGATACAACCTGCAGAAATCATAGCCTTAGTTAGTTAGAACTTACCGATTCAACTGCAACACTCTTTGTAACCCTTGAAAATGAAAGTATACATTTTTGAAACGTTTAATTAAAGAGTTGAGTTTTTGACCAAACAACCCTCAAAAAGTTCAGCAACATCTGACTGTTTAGTGTGTACAACTTACTGATCCAAAATAGGAGATTAATATGTTGTTGATTTCTGTTTTCTAACGCTAATGAATAAATATTGAACTTGAATAATGTGACCATTATTGTAACTGTAAAATACAACGTGATTAATTTGTTTTCTTGTTGATACAGGAGCTATTTAGCAGACGGTTTGGACCGAGTCAAAGAAAATTTCTACTCGAAAATAGCAGAAGCTGGTAAAATTGATAAATCACGTTTGAATGTAATGAATCATGGTGACTTTTGGGTCAACAATATGATGTTCAAGTATGGATACGAAGGTCAACCAACAGGAATGAAGTAAGTTGAAATTTTAAGTTCTATATTTATTTTATTTTTAAATAATATAGAAAGTTTTTTTTTTGTATCAGTTCAACTAACAACAGAAGTTTGAAAGTTTATTTGGCTCTAGTTGTTCATGACAGTTATTTAAAAGTGAACTTCTTTGGGGAGGGGTGTTTCCTCTTGACTTCTTTTAACAGTAAAATTTCCAGTTTTTGTCTCTAGTAGATCTCTAGGGATTTTAAATTATTCAACGCCCTGTTTGTTCTTAACTACCACGATTTCATATATGTGTTATCTCTGAGTTTTATAATTATATAAACTATTACACACAGCACATATAGATGAAGGTGGAGTTTGTCTTATCATTAAATGTTCTATTTAACATGGAAAAAATGTCATGTCAAAACTCTTAAAACAATGTGTTTTTATTTAGTAAAAAATTTACATTTTATTTAGTAAAAAAAAAACTGAACATCTTTAAGCACAATATCATCCTTTACAACACTGAATATTGTCTTTTCTTCAAGGTAAGTCATGTTTGTTACCTACACAAGGCCTACTCTGAGTAAATTAATTTATGATTAATAGCTAATTAATGGTTAATTATTAGTCATTTTAAATATTTTTATCATATTAATGCAATGATTAATCATTAATTTTAATTAATTATCAATCAGCGGTAAAAAATCAATCAATCAATCGAATGTTAAAAAAATCGCTGCTCTCATATAGAGAAGTCAGCTCTCATATAGAGAAGTCAGCTCTCACATAAAGAAGGCTGCTCTCATATAGAGAAGTCTGCTCTCATTTAGAGAAGGCTGTTCTTATAAAGAGAAGTCAGCTCTCACATAGAGAAGGCTGCTCTCATATAGAGAAGTCAGCTCTCACATAGAGAAGGCTGCTCTCATATAGAGAAGTCTGCTCTCATATAGAAAAGTCTGCTCTTATTTAGAGAAGGCTGCTCTCATATAGAGAAGTCAGCTCTCACATAGAGAAGGCTGCTCTCATATAGAGAAGTCTGGTCTCATTTAGAGAAGTCTGCTCTCATTTAGAGAAGGCTGCTCTCATATAGAGAAGGCTGCTCTCACATAGAGAAGGTTGCTCTTACATACAGAGTTTAGGGAGCATATGATCCGGAAAAATACTTTTTGAGAAAGGAAAATTATCTAAAACTGCTTTATTACCACTTTTCAACCTGTTTATCATGCTTAAACAAGCATTTTGATACTGCAAAGAGTACCAAATGTAATTTTAGTAACTTGATTTTAAAAAGTATAAATGAAATTTTCAATATCGTCAGAAGTATGAATGGTAGATGGAAGGAAGTTACTGCAATGACTCTAAAGCAGAGGTGGGCCACAGGGCTACATCTGGCTTGATTGTTGGTCAGTTCATTCCGACCCGATAATCCTTAAAAACTTACAGCCCATATACGCGAGCTAAATTTTTGGTGTGTATTTTACCTTTTTTGATTAATTGTATAACTCAATATACATTAGACAGACTTAATCTTGTTTTTGCATAATAAAAATATCATGTTATCCGTGAAAAAGGCGAAAAACAAACAAAGTTAAATCGAAGGAAATCTCTAGCTATTCAAACTTGGTATAAGTGGTAGAAATGTTGAACCAAAAAATACTACAAATTTTTGTATATTAGTACCTCAATTTAAGTTATCTATTAGGGTATGAGACAACTGTGAAAACTGTTAGAAGTTCATAAATATTCTCTAAGTTCTGGCCAAAGGTTCACTACGATGAATTTCTCGAGTCACTCACAAAAGAGAATATTGTCATTAAGCTCCCTGGAAATTAATTTTGCAAAAACAAATACCATATTTACGATCGTGATAAAAGAGTCTGGATTTTCAGAATAATTAATTAATAATATTAATTAATAATTAAGAAAGGATTTCTGACCAGTTAAAAATGATGAGTCCTTTTTACGAAAGGAAATAATAATGCAAAAAATAATTTTTAAAAATGCAAACGATGATCAATAGTATCGCATAAATATAAAGGATATTTAGTACATGAACTCTTTTTCGAACATCTTAAAGTAAATAATTCAAAGATACCATTAGTATAAACTCGTTTTCGTTCATACTAATCCTATCAAAGGAATTTGAAGTGAAATAAAATCAAAATATCAATACGGTGAAAAACAGAAGATGAAGTTTGTTGTAAAGAGTCATATATAAGATATAATATATAAGATATAATATATAAGATAGTGTCATCAAATATTGCTTGTTCATATAAATAAGAAGATTATCTGCATATCCTTGTTTAGCATGACCAACATTATTTGGAATATCTCATGGATTCCATGAGGCACAAACAAAAGTTTCCACACAAATGAAGTTTTATTCAACAGCAATAACGCGTTTCGAACACTTTGTGTTCATCATCAGGAAGAAGCTATAATACAAATTATATTTAATCAGTTACAAAATTAGAGTGAAATAATTGTTTATAGTGTCTTCCTTATGATGAACAGAAAGTGTTCGAAACGCGTTGTTACTGTTGAATAAAACTTCATTTGTATAGAGACTTTTGTTTGTTTTTCCATTTTACCTCAGAATATAAAAAGAATTCACAATAGAGACGTGAAACAAAACTCAATGTCTAAACCATAATAAAAAAATTAGAAAAAAAAGCTTAGATCTTTCGACTGTAACAAGCGGTCTTCGTCAACGTCACATCTGAACTGATTTATATGTGTATATATAATAGTAGAAGTAGTAGGAAAACCTTTAGGCTGCAGTGGCTGTCCCACAAGGGAACACACATAGGCCGAACAGTAGGCCCTTTGTGGTACCACACAATCAAGATTGATATTGGGAGTACTAAATGTTGCCTAACTCAATAGTATTTGGAGTAGGGATCTTTAACAAGTACCTGACATCGTACAGACTTGGGACTAACGGTTTAACATCCCCTCAGAGAAACGACATGTTCAGATTTATTCACCTCGCGCGTGAATAAATTGAGGGCCAGTTGGGTATCAATACACGGACCTACCAGTTCAGAGGTGAGTACGTTAACCACTGAGCTAATCTGGCTCCCCATCTGTATATATATAATTAAACCACAATATGAAATGGGAAAAAAAGACTAGGATCTTGCAACCACAACAAACTGTTTTCGTCAACAGTTTGAGTTTTGGACCATTTGGGTTTTTGATTCTGACGAAGATTGCTTGTTGTGGTTGAAAGATCTTAGTCTCTTTTTTTTTCATTTCATATTGTGGTTTGACCACTGATTGTTATTTCAGGTGTTTATGTGAAATCTTGTCATATATATATATATATATATATATTTCGGCAGCAGACCTTCGTTTATGCATGTCTGAATTTTTCTCTATGGACTGCTGGGTCATAAAGACTTAAATTCGTATATTTCGGGAGCAGACCTTCGTTTATGCATGTCACCTACTTTGGTCAACTAATCTATCTTGTACCACAAAAATGGAGAAAGTGTATTAGAGAAATCGAGAGATTCAGTAGAAAAGTTGTGAGATTAAAAGTAGGCATACAATTTAACAAGACATATATATATATTTCTGAAAAGGGAAAAAAGACTAACATCTTTCAACCGTAACAAGTGGTCTTCGTCAGATTCAAGAAGTTTCAGGGTTTTCAACCCTTCAGTTGGGTTTTTTGACTCTAACGAAGACCGCTTGTTACGGTTAAAGTCTTAGTCTTTTTTCCCCTTTTTTTATGGTGGTTTGAACAAATATATATATATATATATATATACATTAACTTTTTTTGTCATACTAAAATTTATTAGTAATTTTAAATACTAGTATACAATGCAATTGAAAGTAAAGTAATACCCATTTTTCAAAAAAATTGCCTTATCAAACGTATTGAAAAATAAACTTCACAAGAATTCTTTGAAGTTATGAAAGTCAAACTACTTATATTAGTTTTTATGTGTTCATAAATAAAATATGTTATTCTGACGATAAAAATATTTTAACTGCAAAGTAGCTACAGAGAAACAGCCAAATCATCGAACCCTAAATATTAGTAAACGATTGTCTTAAGAACGAACATTCCACCTTACCCATGATCCAATATTACCCAAAAACAGTGTTGCTCTAAACATAGCATTAACCAGTTTTGTTAAACTGTGCAACATATAGATTAATTACACTTTTGATAGACAGCCTTCTACCATATGCAAGAAAACTTCATAACATATATAGTTGATTTAAGTTTCTTCGCTTTTATAATTTTATTCTTCAAGAATTACATTCTAACTGTTTAGATGTTAATTATTTTTGTGTATGGCCTTTAAATAAAAATTAAGTTTGACTCTATTCTAACAAAAAACGTTATGACTGCATTAACAAATTCAACAAGCACGGCAGGCTGTCATTGTTCCAAGTTGAGTTTCCATTTTCTTAGAACTATATTACACTTTATAGCAATCAAAATTTCATGAATTTTATTTTATGTTAAACTTAAGTATACTTTTTTTCAAATATTCTTCTCCTTGTATAGTTGGTTTTTAAAGAAACAAATATTTTCAGAATTCATATAATGTACTATAACTCAGCTTTCTGTTAAAGTAATTTTTGACAAAACAAAAAATCTGTACATCTAGTTCTCTTAGAAGGAGCCATTTTTCGACGTAATTTTATTATGACCTGTCAAACAGAGTGACTAGTTATCACTTTCAGAATGAAACCGAATCAAATTTTTATATGTTTGATACAAAACTGAGTATTTCGCTTATTGAAAAAAAAAATTGATTTCTTTTTCTTAAAGCTACTATTAATTTGCAAGAATCCCAAAATACTTACTGACTAGATAACGTCCACTGCTGGCTGTTGAGCCTTCAGGTGGGAGGTAGACCAGTATAAGCGAGAGTTATCTCTCGGGAGCGGAGTTGACCGACCGCCTGCACATGGTGTGCTCTCTACTCTCGACCAAACGATCAACACAAGATTCAACTTTAAGCATCCTGACCAGAAATTACAACAAGAAAATCTCAAAAATAACAACAGTCTGGAGCTAGTAAATTATGAAAAAACGATAGTGTGCATAAGTATAATAGATGATGATCAAACCACAATAAGAAAATGGGAAAACAAGACTAAGATATTTCAACCGTAACAAGCGGTCTTCGTCTGACGAAGACCGCTTGTTACGGTTGAAATATCTTAGTCTTGTTTTCCCATTTTCTTATTGTGGTTTGATCATTGATTGTTATTTCACGTGTTTATGTGAAATCTTTTTATCGAAGTATAATAGAATAAAATTACGAAAAATAGTATAATAGGTAAATAAAAAGTTAAAAGGAAATATAGAAAAAAATAAAAAATAATACATAATTAATAAATTTTGTAATACTTAGTATATTTCTTATTTATTTTACTAACTTATTATTTACTTTCTTGAACTAGACCTTTTTTGAACGAGTGAGCGCGTGGTTACAATGTTGTTTTTCAACCATAACTGAATTATGTTTTTGGTTATTCCCTCTTTGCCCTACTGAAGAAGGTTGAAACTAAAAAAATAGATATTGAAATTATGTGTTTTTCTTTTATCTGTGTTTTTTTACCAGCTTTTGAACAATTGCTGCCAGTTAAGGATTATACGGAATGTTCATATATATAAATTCAAATATGAAGAAAAGTAACACACGCATTAAAAAAAAAAAATTATTAACTCTTATTTTCGAGAGAAAAATACCTTCTACCGGTACTTCACTGTTTTGTACCTGACAAAATATAGTATTGAGTTTCTGTGATTTCTTTTCTGTGTGTTCTTTCTGTGAATCTAGTTTCATTTGCATATATATATATATATATATATATATATTCGTCGATTCGGAGACTGTATCATCCTTGCTCTAAATAATTATAGTAAACCAAAATGTAAGACACCCGATTTAAAAAACATAAGCTAATGTGCCCCAACCTTAACTATAGTGGGTGCCAATCAACAAATGAGTCATACATTTTGCTCTTGAAACAGTCCTGAAGGCAAAAGGTTTCTATATATATATAGTTGGTCCTAACGAGCATAGTTATTATTAAATTAAATTCAATTCAATTATTAAATATTATTTTTCCATAAAACTTAATGCGTGGTATATTTAATCAAAATACTTTTTAAAAAAATAGTAGTATGGTTTAGTGGTATCTAGATTTGCGTTATTACTGAAGATTGGATTATTGTATCTTGACGAGGACCTTATATTATTTATGCGGAATATCTTAAGAGAGAACGTATAGTCGTCGATTCGGAGCCTGTATCATCCTTGCTCTAAATAATAATAGTAAAGCAAAATGTAAGACACCCGATATAAAAAAAATAAGCTAATGTGCCCCAACCTTAACTATAGTGGGTGCCAATCAACAAATGAGCCGTACATTTTGCTCTTGAAACAGTCCTGAAGGCAAAAGGTTTCTATGTGTGGGCATTGGTAACATTATATGTGAAAAAAAAGTGAGTGAATATCAATTTTAATGTTTATAGAAAGAGAAATAAATCTAATATAAACTATAATAATTTTAAAAACATTCTAAGTACTCACTTAGTCATCAAGTGAATTCATTCTTGCAGGCTCACTGATTATCTTTCTTTTCAGGATGGTTGACTTCCAAATCTGCCATTACAACTCCTATGGTTGGGATTTAAACTGTCTTCTAAATACAAGTTTTTTACCTGAAATAAAAAGAAAACATCAGCGAGAATTCCTAGACGTCTATCAGGAATCCCTAAGGCAAACTTTAAGAAATCTTGGAAGTAAACTCAAAGTTCCTTCACGCGAGGAAATTGACTCTGAATTAAAAAGACTAAGCGCTTTCGGTATTCACAGTTTGTTGATTTTAAGACCTATCATTATGTGCGATGATGAAGACAAAGTGATGAAACTCGATGAATTCAAATCAAATTTAAAGAAGCGAAAAGTACTTTACGAAAATCCAAAAGTTATGATGGCAATTCAGTCCGATTTAGAATGTATGTTAAACCAAATATAGCCTGCTGTAATGTTTCCATTGTTTATTTCTCCAGCCCTCTCGACAAAACTAAATAAAATAAATTAATATGTTATTTATACAAAAATCGTATTTAAGATTATTATATGGGAAGAGTGAAAAGTATTACTTATTCTCTTCCTGACAGAGAATGAGAGGAACTGAGCTTTAAAAGTACGTTGTACTTAATCAGTTCCAAGAGGCCAGAGTAGCCCAGTGGCTTGCTTGCTCACCACTGGACTGGTAAATCAGGGGTTCGATACCCACGTTGGCCCTCGATTTATTCTCGAAGGAGGTGAATAAATCTGAGCACGTCATTCTTTGGAGAGGACGTTAAGCCGTCGATTCCAAGGTTGTACGATGTCAGGCAATCGTTAAAGATCTCTACTCTAAATACACTTCGATCGCGCAACATCTCCGACTCCCAATCTGGAATGTTCATTATGTGATATCATATACGGTCAATGTTCGGGCTATGTGTTTTCTCTCGCAAAACTACCACTGCAATCTAACCTAACCCAATCAAAATTGATATATAGTTCTATAAATTGCCTTTATATAAATTCTGAATTGTTATGGGTTTAGACGATTCTCTTAGATAGCTACAAAATTGATGAGGTTCTAGCAGGATAGGTCTGCTTAATGAATACGGAGATAATAAGGGTAGTCCAATGTTAATTTATCTTCAAGAGTTAAATTTCAGTCTATCTATCTATCTATCTATCAAGTATACTTATAAAACTCTGAAGACAGATCTTGTTTTCTTGCCACCGTGCATAATAAATGTCTGAATGTCTAATAAATAGTAAAATATACGTAAATTTTGTGAGATTCAAACCTACGACCTTTGCATTAGAAGTCCAGTGTACTACACTCTGGGCTATGGGGACTTTCTTATAATACACTTCCAAAACTTGATATAAATGATGTTTTGTGTGTATAAGTCAACTAATGATGAAGCCTTGGATGTTGCGCACAGGTGAAACTTGGAATACCTGTTAATTTTAGTTTATACTGAATACTGTTTATTCAAATAAATATTATAAAAAACAGTGATACAAATAGCGGCATTAAAAAGAAAGAAGAATGGAAAATAAATTCTCTCAACATAAGTGAAGTAAAATTATTGACTCCAGATGTAAAATCTATTTCTGTAATAGAATAAACTGAACCAGTTTTTTTCTAGGAAAGATCTTAGTTACATTTGGAATCTTATTGTTGTTTTGACGATGTTTTTTTTTTTATTTCACGTATTTACTTTTAATTCTTGGCACTTCTCTCTGAGCCAAGAGGACTTTCTCCACTTCATTTCCAAAACATAAGCATGAATTAATAAAGGAGCTCCTTCCATGCGAGAAATGCTAATCTACCGCGCTTAAATGGTATAATAAAACAAGACTAATTACTGAGGAGCTTTACGATAAAGTCATTGTTTGTAAAATTATAGCATTACGGTTTCAGCGGGAAATAGTTTTAATTCCATGATTGAAATTTGTTTTATCTAAACCAGGGGTTCTCAACCTTTGTTTGCTTGTGGACCCCCTAAAAGCTACTTGTGGACTCCCTAAAAGCTATTTGTGGACCCCCACTCCCCCCGGAGACTTAAAAAACATAATTATACGAATTTATAAATAAATATTTGTTTGTAGGTAAATGAATATCGTTTTTAATTTAGTAATAATAATTTCATTAATAATTAATAATATATAATTTAATAATAATAATAATTAATAATATTAATTATTTAATAATAATAATTTAATAATAATAATAATAATTTCATTACATCTACAACGCATGCGAAAATACAAAAATGTTTTTAAAACAATAACAAAATATTTCTTCAATAACATTTTATAAAGTATCCTGAAATAAATAGTAACAGAATCAATTTTGAATGTACCATAAAGAAAAGAGCAATAGCAAATTTTAAAACATTGGAACATTTTAACAAACTGACGAGGATATTAGGCCTTATACTTTAATTATGTTTGAATATTGTACGACCAAAGCTTACTACGCTTTGATTTATTTTTGGTTTGCTGATGAATTCATTTAAACTTAACTTAGAGCTCTAACCACGTGTCATGGACCTTCAGAATACTACTTTCCTCATGGACCCCCAGTAATCCTCTGTGGACCTCTGAGGGTCCATGTGGACCACGTTGAGAACCACTGAATCTAAACAGACAACATTTCTTTTTCAAGGATTCAATTTTCAATTCAGCAAGAATTTGCCATGACTATTCATAAGTCTCAAGGAGAGACTCTACAGAAAGTTTTAGTTCATTTAGGTAAAGTATAATTTCAACATGACCAATTACATGTTGCTCTCAGTAGGGTCACTTAGAGTTTATTTTACATTTACCTGAACATGATTGCATTAAAAAGGAAGGTGATGGATGACCCAACTGGTAACGGGTAGTCTAGTAATTACTATAAAATGCACTAAGTATATCACTTGACTACACCCTTAAAAGATTTAGTTAGACTGATAAGACAAAGAAAAACCAGACCATCACCTGGCAACATCTTCTTTAAACCATTGATAGATTCAATTGCCTCCGGAAAAAGACGATGAAGGTAGAAAGCCCATTTCTGGAGGTTTCTAAATGATATAAGAACCAAAACATTTAAAGGACAATATTTTGGATATTAAAATAACAATAAAAACAACATAAAGATTTTTATCTTCTTAATAGCTCTCACATTCAATCATAAATCAAATTTTCAATATCTGTCAAAAAAAAAAAACTTTTTTTGTCGTTTTAAAAATTTTAAAATTTCTTCCCCTTATGTTTTTCTGATTAGATCATGAATGTGTACTTTACCATAAACCACTGTCTTAAACTCCTATCTGTTTTTCCAATGTAATGTTGCTAGTGATAATGAAAAAAAGAAAAAAGCTTCAAACTTATTACAGTATAATATATTTTGAGATGCAGTGAACCCATTTTTGATGATTTGTGTTTGTCTGTGGGTGACTATTATTCTAAAATCTAAAAAAAATTAGCATTTTTTACCATTTCAAAAATTTTAATCACATTTGACAAAAATGCACTTTTGTATAATAAAAAATCTGGAGTGGCCTACACTCAACTTTACTATAAGTAAAAAAGTATCAACCGGTTAACAACATAAAGATTTTTATCTTCTTAATAGCTCTCACATTCAATCATAAATCAAATTTTCAATATCTGTCGAAAAAAAAAATTTTTTTGTCGTTTTAAAAATTTTAAAATTTCTTCCCCTTATGTTTTTCTGATTAGATCATGAATGTGTACTTTACCATATACCACTGTCTTAAAGTCCTATCTGTTTTTCCAATGTAATGGTGCTCTAAATAATTGCATCTTATTCTCTAAATCTTGTTTTAATTCATTATTATCACTATTTCAATGAGGAAAAATTTCATTACTTAAGTAAAGATATTAATTTACAAAATCAAACGGTTTAATGTATTTCTATTTATATTCGGCAATCAAATGTACAAATCTACACTTTAAAGCCCATTTTTATGGAAAATATTAACCTCATCTGTGAAAGATTATGGATTGTAACGTCTACACAAACTTTAGATACGCACGCACACACACAGATATCATCGGAAAAACGTCATAAATAACTTTGGGACCTCAAAATATGTAAATCGGTCAAAATATCGAGATGGAATGTTTTACTATACTTGTAGTAAACTAAAGGACCAGGCTAGCTTAGTGGTTACGTGCTCGCCTCTGAACTGATGTGACTGGGGTTCAATCCCCACCTGGCCCTCGATTTATTCATACGTGACGTGAATAAATCTGAGCACGTCGTCCCTCGGAGGAGGCTAAACCGTCGGTCCCGAGCCTGTAAGATGTCGTTAAAGATCCCTACTCTAAATACACTTGAGTTAGGCAAAATTTAGGACTCCTGCTGTATAATCAATCTTCATTGTGTGGTATCACAAAGGGCCAATGCTCGGCCTACGTGTGTTCCCTTGTGGGGCTGCCACTGCAACCTAACCTAACCTAACCTATAGTAAACTAACAAGTTTTGTTGTCGTTTACAAGACAATTTTCTGTGGAAACGTTTCCTACAATTCACAAACTTAATGTATTTACGATTGGAGTAATATTAACTACCAGGAATACATTTTTTGCCTCAATATACTACTTTTTCGGGTTAATTCAAAAAATAATCAAAGAGTTCTTTGAACTTTAATGTAGTATATATATTTTTTCAAGTTGATAAACTATAAATATAAACGTATAAATTATAATATAATATAAATATAATATATAATATGAATAAATTTGAACAATATTGAAATGAATTATTTTAATTTAGACTTGGAATATTTTAAATTAAACGTGGATTATTTTAAATTAGGTTATGTTGCAGTGGCAGTCTCACAAGAGAACAGACGTAGGCCTAACTTTGGCCCTTTGAGATACTACACAATCATTCTACATGGGAGTCCTAACTGAAGTGTGTTATTTAGAGTAGGGGCCTATAACGTACATATACTTGACATAGTACAGGCTCGGGACCAACCAATTAACGCCCACTCCCAGGGACGATGTATCAGATTTTTTTTTCACATTACACGTAAATAAATCGAGTGCCAGAGTGGGCACTGAACCCCGGCTCTAACAGTCCTTAGGCGAACACGTTACCTCTGGACTAATCTACCCCTTTATTTAAAATGAAACTAGAATTAATTTAAATTAATCTTATAAAGTTGTAGTTAGTACTAAAATATAATTTTAATACATCTAATTGAGCAATTGATATTCTTCAGTCATGAGGTATTTGTTGTGTTATTTATTTATTGATAGTCACTGACTAAAATCCATTCACACTAAGAGCATGGTATACAATACAAATAATATAATACTATGAACAAATAAAATAGGAGAAACTACAATAGTACGATAAAAGTAGTAATAATAGTACGCATATAGTAAAACAATATAGTAAAATAATTGAATCACTGTTAGAAGGATTTTTTAATAAAATATAGATTAGGCAAAATAAAATAATATTTTAGGACTAAATAAATTTAAATGTAATAATACAGCATAAGAGAAAAAATATGAGAGTAACATTGTTTAAGATCCGAAATTACTAAGGGAAGTTTGGAAAATAGGTACAATTAATAGACTAAATAACTGTTTTCAATGATACTAAAACACGCTTTTTAAATATTGTTATAGAAGAAACCATTCTGATTCAGTTGATAAGTTCCCTGAGCCTTGAAAACGATTACAACGTGATTTTTTGCATGATATATACTATTATATACGGTGGTAATTATATTAAATATTCTATTTTCCTTGTGAGGTGTAATGGTGATCAAATATACCATTACTAATAATATATTACTATACATAAAAGTGAAAATTCTAAAGAAATATCAATCCAACTCGTAATATAGAAAAGAAAATTAATATAATGTTTCCACTGACCGTAACTATGACCAATATCTTCCGCATTCTTGCATTGTCGTTCAATCAACGTAAAAACTAATTGAAAACAGATGTATTAAACTAAATTTTTCAATCAGAACACATTTGAATTCATTTAGAACTATTACAAACAAAAGTGACGCTATTAGAAATGAAAAGGACTTGGAAAATGAGAGCTCTGATTGGTTGAAATAATCATACGATATAAATGACTTGTGCATTATGTAGCGTTGGCGGGAAATGAAGGGACCAACTATATTCTGGCTGGACAGTAATTATTTATACACTAAATGCAGACCTTTGAACCTGAATTGAATTCCATTCATCGTTTTAAAAATCATTTCTAATCCATTTTATACTCTGATAATAATAACTTGGCTTTACTAGATTTATTGAATATATAAACTCCATATTATAAAATTTCCTTTTTTTTATTATAAGTTATCATAACCATGTCAAATATAAATAAGTTACTACAGGTATTGAATGTCATATTATTATAACAACTAAAAGTAATTTTGTTTTACTGGCATTATTTATTTTGATAAACTCTGTATTATGAGGTTTCCTTTTAATTTTTTATAAATAGTCTCAATAGCGTAAAAATAAATACGTTAATAGAAATATTGAATTTGATATTATATTATCAAATAGCATAACAAATAACACCAACCTTCTCTTACTGCATATGTAGATCCTATACATCCTTAAGATCTACCTCTTGAATTTCATAATATTAAATACAATTTCTCGAAGGGCGATTATGCTTCATTATTATCCAATTTACCAGAATTTAGTAGAGCCACTATAATTTCATATACGAGTGTAAATTAATGCACTAATTATTTCTTTATTATTTCACTCATCATAGTCCATTGTGTAGCTAATTAAAACAAATAATACTTCAACTTATCCAAAAAGGTTCTCCTTGGAATTAATAGATAAAATCTGGAGTGGCCTACACTCAACATTACTATAAGTAAATTTAATATCAAACTGCTTGGGTATATAATATATAATGTCTCATTTAAGCATAATGTAAACACCTAAATGGGAGATGTTTATTAGTCTTTCATTCCTGAGATATTACAGATAGTGATTGATCAACTTATCTATATATAAGCTTATTTTTGTACACCACACAGCTGATGCAAATAATTTCATTAGTTTAACTACAGCAGTAATAACATTTTTGAAAATCCAAAGTGAAAATTTCTTGATACGAAATAATCTCCTACAAGAGAACATAGCCTTTGTTCAAATAGCCAGTGGATTTCTTACATCGTTTACTTCACCTCCTTCTTCATTGAATATTTAAGTGCAATTTTAAAATTTAAAACCGGAAAATACTCTAATTTTTTCTGAAAAACATCACAAACATCCAAGAAAAAATGTCGTTTTAAGATTATTTATAATTAAGGATGCACGATAATTACATTTATTAATCTTCAAACAAAAGATTTCAATTTTGAATTATGTTGACAATTTTTGGTCTTTTATAGAATTATTATACAGGGAAATTTATGGCTCCTTAGTATTAAAAAAAAAAAACATTTTCCTTCCCCTTTATCAAAAATCATATATACCAATTTTTCCTGAGCAAGTGTTATCTTTTTCCTGTCTGTTGTGCTCTGTTATAAGCTTGCTATGAATGTATATTGAGAAAAAATATATTAGTAATTAGCCAGTTTACATACTCAAATCGAAGTCAAAGCCAGCTATTCAATATAATTTAAATCTTTTATAGTTGGGAGCTTCTAATTTTCTAATTTAATAAGCTTCTAATATGAACTATTAGACTAGAATTGTAAAAAAAAACTGGATATTTCTCAACAAACATAAGTCCTCTTTCTTGAGGAAAGATTCCATTCATTACATTTCAATATCATGGAAAGGTACTACATTCACAATGATAATGTAATTCTAACTGATATTAAGTTTTGCTCAAGAGTGCAATACATAGATTTACTAAAGCATTTTATGAGACAAATCCATCATGCCATGGAAGACAAAGGTAATTTATTTATATTTATTGCCGGTGATTTTTTTACATGTAACAATATTATTCCTCTTACATCTCGTATAAGTTAATAAACTATTTAAATTGTTCTTTTATAAATATCAATTTTATCTCAGTGGATTCGCTCAAAAAATTTCTAAGTCAATGTAAACATTGTAAAAAAATATCAAAAATTCGATAAGTATAGCAGGTGATCTCTTAGTCTAGGATAAACAAACAGTTTTTATAGCGTTATTGCTCTTTCCCGTAATTGAAACTTCATGAATTTTTTTTTTATGAATTGCTAATTTTTTGTTCCATTTTTGGTCAAATTTTCATTATTTTTTAATGAGCCGGGCAGCCCTGTGGTATTCCCTCAGTTCTGTTAATTAGCCAAGAACATATAATATATATATATATTAATAAGATCTCACATAAACACGTGAAATAACATGATCAAACCACAAATGAACTTGGGGGGGGGGGGGGGGGAGACGAAGATCTTTCAACCACAACAAGCGATCTTCGTCAGAGTCAAAAACCTAACTGATTGTGGTTTGATCATATATATATATTTCACTCAAATTAAAAAAAAAACTATCCAAACTGGACGCAAATCAGCTCAAAAACTAAGAAAAGCCACACACAGAGAACGAGACACACTTACAAACTCAAATTTTCGGATGATACATCTTCAGGAGAAAATAGAATGGGCGACCAAACACAACTGACTCTGACGAACTAAAAAACTGTCTCTGAAGAAGACCACTTGTTACAGTTGAAAGATCTTAGTCTTTTTTCCCCATTTCATATTGTTCTTTGATCATTGATTTATATATATATCAGCTCAAAAACGAAGAAAAGCAACACACAGAGAGAGAGAGACACACTTACAAACTCAATATTATGCATTTATGCATTAGTGCAGATAGGTATAAAATCTTCCCTGAGATTCGTTTCATTGAAGTAAACGGATGTCTCGGACAGAGAGCTTCGATCTTACGGACAAATTTCCTATTATCAGAGAATGATCAAAATCAAAGTCGTTCAAGTGACATGTTTCATAAAGGATTATATATTCTTGAAGGTAACTCCGTTTCTGCGGACTACCTGAACAACTTAAGGGTCCCTTGACTGAAAGGTACATTAAGACTGGTTGTCTTTGATGTGTCAGTCCCGCACTTCACTATCCCTTCACTATCTCCAGTCTATTAAATAAACTACACGAAGTAAATGTTACACATGATCATAGTACGGGAGGTTACCGAAAGTTAGAGGACATGGTGAGGTATCACACAGGTCATGGTTACCTTCCATCCAACAAGTTCAACTCGGAGGGCAATGGATTAGCTAACTCCTTCACATCATGCTACTTTACTTCACGCTGACTTGTATATCTTCAGACTGCCTTCATATAATTTTAACAGAAATGTTAACAGACAACATAGATATTAAAACAAGAGCACGACCACAACAAGTTAAAAATTATGGAAGCTATTTTTATGTTAGAAAAACAACCTAGTATTAACAGCCAGGGTGGAGAATCGACAGGAATTTTAAAATTATTTTTTTTAGACCGAACATGTTGGATTATAAAAATAAAAACTTTGGTGATCTAGTGTATCTTGTTCCAAATTTATGGAAGTCCTACGTGAGAAAGGTGGAAAAATTAATTAAAAAATATATAAAACTATATGATCAGACCACAATATGAAATGGGAAAAACAAACTAAGATCTTCCAACCGTAAAAAGCTGGATTCTTCAGCGTCAAATCCCAACTGATTATATATATATAATTTCAACATATATATATATATAAAAAGATTTCACATAAACACGTGAAATAACAATCAATGATCAAACCACAATAAGAAAAGGGAAAACAAGACTAAGATCTTTCAACCGTAACAAGCGGTCTTCGTCAGAGTCAAAAACCCAACTCTGACGAAGACCGCTTGTTACTGTTGAAAGATCTTAGTCTTGTTTTCCCATTACATACTGTGGTTTGATCATTGATATATATATATATATATATATATATATATATATATAATGTTTCATGAGGATAAAAAAATCTTAATATATAAGTAAATAAGATTATAAGTAGCAAGCGGTCTTCGTTACAGTGAAAACTCAAATGTAACACTAGATGCAGAAACATCAGGGTGAGGATTTGAGAAGAGGGAAGAGTGGTATTTTTAAAGGGTGTAAAGTACAAGAAGGACAATAGACCAGGCCGGAATAAAACACATCACCACGTCTTCCCTCCCACTCATCTCAACCCTTCACTATGATGTTTCTTTTCGCATCTAGTGTTTCAGTTGGGT
The DNA here is from genome assembly GCA_026182355.1 of Hermatobates lingyangjiaoensis. Lineage (NCBI taxonomy): Eukaryota > Metazoa > Arthropoda > Insecta > Hemiptera > Hermatobatidae > Hermatobates > Hermatobates lingyangjiaoensis. The sequence goes on along the minus strand of JAPFBL010000326.1, from coordinate 286,390 downwards.
TTTTGACTCTGACAAAGACAGCTTATTACGGTTGAAAGATCTTAGTCTTTTTCCCCATTCATATTGTTGTTTGATCATTGATTATTATTTCTCTTGTTTATGTGAAATCTTGTTTTACATATATAAATAGTTCATAAAGAAAAGAAAAAAACACATAAAAACACACACAATAGAGTCACTACGATATTTCAACATTCATCGTCGCCGGGGAGAAGTAGTCGCTTTGAGTAGCTGAAGCCTACTAATATATATATATATATAGGTGTGTTCTCTAATCGGGGTTCGGTCAATTTTCCAGGATAAAAAATCAAACTCTCGTTGCCAACGTTTCGGTTTTATTTAAAACCTTTTTCATAGGCAGAAGTAAGAATTTTTTAACTAAGAAAATGAAATTTACATTATTTAAAGGAACAACAATGTTAGCCGGACAAAACCTTCGACTAGACGTTGTTCCTTTAAATAATGTAAATTTCATTTTCTTAGTTAAAAAATTCTTACTTCTGCCTATGAAAAAGGTTTTAAATAAAACCGAAACGTTGGCAACGAGAGTTTGATTTTTTATCCTGGAAAATTGACCGAACCCCGATTAGAGAACACACCTATTCTATCAAACGGTCGATATATTATTGAATCTGTTAATATATATATATATATATATATATGGTATAAATACATATACTTAAAATACACAGTGACACATATATTAGACTGAAACATAACTAAGACTCACTTTTCAATATTTCGACCGCCATTACGGTCGAAATTTTATTTTAATGACAAATATATATTTACCATTACAGTCAAATATTGAAAAATGAGTCTTTGTTATGTATCAGTCTATGTGTCACTGTTTATTTTAAGTGTTATCTGTCCTGCCGGACCGTTTTTCGTTTATCATGGTATATATATATATATATATATATATATATATATATAGATATATATATATATATATAACATGATTGGTTTATACACGACTGAATATTGTCGATCGATGATCTTCTTCTTCAACTTTTCAAGTTTGCGGAAAATTAATTTTTCGTTGTGAGAACAACGGTTCAAGGAATGAATTCTTCTTGACGACGCGTTTCGACTGCCTACTGCAGTCATTTTCAAGACACAAAACTTTATCATCATGTATAAAGGAAGGACTGCTACCGAAGTACACTAATTATTATATATTATATATATATATATATATATTATTATATATATATATATATAGTAATTAAATCAAACGGTCCAACGGACTTTTAATAAAAAACAATTTTATTTATTTATAATGATTGACTGAGGCAGTCTTTCGCCACTCTGCCTTCCTGCATACTCTTCGCCTCCTGATGATGACGATGGTCGAAATATAGAAGTGAGTTATTCCTGTGTCTATCTGTGTGCTATCTTTTTTAATTGGTTATATATATATATATATATATATATATATATATATATATATATATATGAATTATACTCCACAATAATAATTATTGTGGTGTTTAATTCATGTATTATATCAAGAGTTATTGTTGATTATTAATTTATAATATATATATATTATATATATATATATATATATGAGTCGTTGTCGGCCTGAGGAGAGACTCGTTTCTATCTTCCTGATGACGAGGACATCGAAATATAGTAGTGAGTTTCTGTTGCATTTCTGTGTGTTCTTTGAGTCAATTTAGTTTATATATATATACTAAATATATATATATATAATCCTTCTAATATATATTACATTTATTTTATAACAGTAATTTTTTTTTTTGGTGCTAATAGACTTACAATGATAATCTTTTGTTTTGTTTAACTTTTCAATAAACATTATTTTATGCTAACAACTTTTGTATTATTTAAATAATTATTCATTTTGTTTTTGTTTTTAGGTTTGTGGACTTCCAAATTTGTCATTACAACTCGTTTGGCTGGGATTTAGTTTATCTTTTTAATACAAGCTTTTCATGTGAAATAAGAAAGGAGCATCAGAAAGATTTCCTCGATGCTTATCATAAATCATTGAAAGATACTTTTACGAAGCTGGGCAGACCTGACAGAGCTCCTAGCAGAGAGGAAGTGGATGAAGAGGTCAATCGTCTGTTGACCTTGGCTCTTTATACGCTGCTCGCAATCAGGCCTATCATTATGTGTGACTCTGACGATAAAGTAGTTGGTATTGATGAACTCATTGCTGATCATAACAAAAAAAAGATTCTGTACACAAACCCCAGATTCATTGAAATACTTCAACACGATCTGGATTACATTTTATCAAAAATATAAAACTACTTCTAAAGTGTAACTTATTTATTCTCCTTCAAATCTGTGCTACCAATGACCTTACATTTAAACATTTACCTCCTAATTACATGATTGTCTCACGACTGGAAGATCCAGGGTTCAATACCTACTCTGGCGATGGATTTATTCACGCGTGAGGTGAAACAATTTGAGCACGTCGTCTTTCAGAAAGGACGATAAACCAGTCGCCCGACTGGTTTCGCAATGCTGCATCATCAATGGGACTAAACCTAGCTTCCAAAATCACGGATATAAATACCTATTTTAACGCAATGGTACCAATACATGCCTAAATTTTCTAACTATTTTTTTTTTTTTTTTTTTTTCTTTTACAATTTAAGTCATCTCTGTCCTGTCCGTCCTGTCGTCTTTTCATGTTTTTTATTACATTGAATATTATGTCTATCCGGTGGTTAATTTGTTCGTTTTATTAGGTTGTCAGTGTTTCTGTGTTTATATTTCTACTACATTTAGCCTCTTACCTTTTTGTTCTATTTTAATGAATATCGTTGATTTTTCAATACTGTCGGATTCAAAATTAGCAAAATTTGATTTGTTCGTGATATTTACGTTTACGTTTGTTTATATTGGTTTATATCTAAATTCCATATTTTTAAATGAAAATACATACCAGTACCATGGTATTCATATTTTTAAATACAAATATAAATATTAGTAATATTTGAACAAGTTTATTCATTTAAACTAATTAATTATCAATGACCCAAAAAACGACTATACTATTGTTTCCATTTACTAAAAAAAAAACACCTTTTCTATAACATTAAAAAATTTGAAATGATAAGGAATGTTTAATTTAAAAGTGGTTATATTTTAATATTTACAAGAATAAATTAACTCTTATTTATTAAAATCAACAAGTTTTCATTCTTTAAATATTTCATTACATTTGACTTTTTCTTTTCAGTCTTCAATTTGACTATAAAGTTTCAACTTTTTTTTTTTTAAATTCAAAAGCAATTTAAGATAATTTAGGGAATGAATAAATGTTGTATCTCTTTTTTTTATTTTATAAACTCTGTCAGCCAATTAGTTTACATTACCAAACAATACTAAGTATCAGATTTTAAATAGCTATTCAGAAGAAGATTTCTATTATACTGGGAAGGAATTGATCTTCTTTTTTTTTTAATCTTTAATTAAATATTTGTTACTATATTTAAACAAAAATATATTTTGTTTAAATATTTTTTTTAATCTTTAATTTTCTTTTAATTCGTTTATTCTGCTTTTTTTTTAGTTAATAGAGGTAAAGTAAAGAAATAATGAAAAAATGGACGTTGCGATCTTTTTGGATATACTTTGTTTTGAGGTTTCATGTGACTATTGTTAAAGATTTTAGTAGCGTGTGTGTGTGTGTGTGTGTGTGTGTGTGTGTGTGTGTGTGTGTGTGTGTGTGTGGTGTTTGTGTGTGTGTGTGTGTTGTGTGTGTGTGTGTGTGTGTGTGTGTGTGTGTGTGTGTGTGTGTGTGTGTGTGTGTGTGTGTGTGTGTGTGTGTGTGTGTGTGTGTGTGTGTGTGTGTGTATGTGTGTGTGTGTAAGTCCATCTTTGATAGATCAATTATAATACTCACTATAAAATAATTACTTTTATAGTGAGTATTGCGTATTTTTTGTTTCAAGCAACTTGTTTACCATTATTTTTGTTAAGAACCTTTTTCTTTTTTTTTATTTCAGAATTTCGTTTTTTGTTCTCTAAATTAAGGGTCAGGTTTTCCCAGTAGCAACTTGCTCGCCTCTGAACTGATAGGACCAGGGTTCAATACCCACTATGGACTTCGATTTATTTATTTATTCGTTTGGAAGGTGAATAAATCTGCGCATGTAATTTCTCGGAGAGGAAACCTATCCATCGGCCCCGAGCCTGTACGATGTCAATTACTTATTAGAGATCCCTACTCTAAATATACTTGAGCCAGGCAAAATTTAGGACTCCAAATGTAGAATCCATTGTTCAGAGTGTGGTATCACAAAGGACCAATGTTCAGCGTATGAATATTCCCTTGTAGAACTAACTGCCTCTGCATCCTAGCCTAAAAAAGGTCTGTTATTATCAACCTTTCTTCCCTCCTCTCCCAGCGCACTTGACCTTTTTTATCTCAAACTCACACCGTTAACTGTCATACAACTCTTATCTTCCTTAAGTCCGCCCTTGTCGCCTTTCCACTATTGCAGGAATCTTATTTCTATATTTATATAGTTATTCACGAATAAGTTTATTGATCTTAATTTTAAGATTTATATTTTATACTTATTCAAAGAAGAACACAACATGTTCAAAATGCGATGTTTTTTTCTCAATGAAACTTGTTTATAGAGATACTGTCATTATAACCCAACAAGGATTAGTAAGTACTTTATTTGACTGCACAATTAATTAATTTTTATAATTTACTAATAAGAATTAAGTAGTTTTTACGAAAAAATCCGACAATGAATAGAATGGTGTTCATAGAGGTCATGCATACTTAGTAGATAACTGTGAGTGGAAACTGTATGCAGATTGCTACAGGTTGAGATAAGAAGGGACAAGCGGTAGTAAGGCAGGACAGATAGTAACAGAGCTAACAAACAATCTTTTAATTATAGAAAGGGTAAGTCGCAATTAGATAAGCTTTCATAACAAAATAGAACTTTCATTTAATTAATTAACAAGTATTAGATGAATATAAAAACAATTCAAGATGTTTTACACATTTGGATTTGCTCACTGCAGTTCTCAAACTATATGATTCGTTAATACAATGTTCGTTATCTGGAGTAAATTATAATATAATATTTAAAACCCACCCTGATGTTAATTACTCGAATAGCTAGATTGTTAATTGAACTAGTTTGTTAGGGAATTAAATTTTTTAAACTTTCAACATTGTTTCGTTTTCTGATACCCACAGTTATAAGCATTCACCTTTTGGTTCTGATTTCCGGTCAGAAAGTATATCACATTTATTATTTGGCATCCATTTTATTAATGGATGAGCTATATAGCAGGTTGATTCTAAAATTGAGAAGTCCTAATTTTTTCTTAACGTGTACGATATTTAGGAAGGGTTCTTTAACTAGACATCTTATAGGCTCGGAAATAAGGGCTTAATGTCCTCTATCAGGGATGAAGTGATCGGATTTTTCACCTCTCGCTTGATGGAATCGAGGACAGAGTGAGAATCGAACCAGGGATCTTACAGTCCAAAAGTGAGAACGCAAGCTATTGAGCTACCATGGCCACCAATACTTTGAAATGATATAATATCCATATAATATGATAAAAATTTTATACAAAAAGAGACCGAAAAATATTTACAAGATATAGTAATTCACTGATGAATATGCATTTTTTTTTTCTATTTGAGAGCTTAGTTGGATTAAGTCATCCAAAGTTGACAATTTGAGGATTGTTTTAAAATGAAAATAAAGTAAATTATATGTGCCATCCCTCATTCAAAGTTGATGTAAAGTCATCTGTTCAGAACCTGGACGATATTAGGTACTCTTCAAAGACCTTAAAAACTCATTTTGGTAGAAATTTCAGATTGTTTGTTAGATTTTTATTACTTTTAATTTTTTTCTATTTTTAACCGCTCAAAATGTTGCTGTCTTGGACGTGCCACCCGGGAGGACTCCCCCCTCCAGGCTTGATAAGCCACTGCTACAAGAAGAAATAAGTTTCACGTTGAAACAATACTGAGTGTGGAGTAAGCAAAGAATTGTAATATAAAACTGTTATTTTACTTCCCCGTATTTAATATTATTTGAGATGAGTTGGATTTTGAAATAGTTGATTAATCAGAGATAAGTGGACAGCGGAGTGGAGAGGCGGGAGAGAGATAGGCTTAGTCATGAGTTACGACGTGTTTACTGGAAACAGACAGCTGCAGGTGTAATATATGCTCAGCACACCTGCACACCACGAGAACCAACTGAACCACCTAACTCAAAGCACACAGTTAAAAAAGCACCAAACATAGCCTAGGCACACAAACATTCACAAAACAATTCTATTTGTTTAACCTTAAGAAAAATCTGGAATGGCCTGCACTCAACTTTACTATAATTAAAGATAATTGACTTTTATTATCAAAGTCGCAATAGTTTACATATAATATCTATTTACATGTAAGAATATATCAATCAAGTGGGTTCGAATCTTATCTAACTTGGGTCCTTTGGTACCTGTCATATTGTGCTTCCCAGTGTTGTTTTTAAAATCAATATTTGATTTTAAGATCTTTAATGACATCATAATTGTCCATGAAGAATTATTTACCACATCACTTCTATTCGTTTTCTCTCTCTCTCTCTCTCTCTCTCTCTTTCACACACACACACAACACACACACACACACACACACACACACACACACACACACACACGCGCGCGCGCGCGTAAACAAACAAACAAACAAACAAACTCACACACACACATACACACACACACACACACACACACACACAACAACATACACACACACACACACACACACACACGCTCGCACGCACGCACGTGCACACACACATATTATTGAAAAAACGGTATAAAAAGACATTGGGGACCATAAAGCATGTAAATCTGTCAAAATCCTGGGATCCATTTTTTTTTCATGATTACTATACTTCACTTATAGAAAAGTAATAAACAGAAGGTATCCTGAAAAAAATTATCTTTTTACTTTACTATAAGTAAAGTATAGTGATCGTGAAAAAATTCGATCTCGAGATTTTGACGGAATTACATGTTTTGAGGTCCCAGAAGTCGTTTTATGACGTTTTTGATGATGATGTCTGTGTGTGTGTGGGTGGGTGGGTGAGTGTGTTAGCATTGCTTGTTACCACGCTACGGTCCAGAATCTTTGATGGATTAAGTTGATATTTTACACAAAAATGGGCCTCATAAAGACGAAGATCCCTATTGTTTGGGAAGAATTATGCATGATGGGAAAGTCACTTTTTTTTGCCAAAAACCGTTTTTTTTAAAACATTTATTTCTCCTAAACTGATAACCCTAGAGTTTTGAAATTTTGACATTATCTTTGAGTTTACAAATGGAACAAAAGAAAAATATATTCAGAATTTTAAAACAACAGAAAATATTTTTTTTTCAATAAAATGTACAAATTTTGACTTATAATTCAATCTCAAACCTTGTGAGAGCGATACAAGCCATACTGTTTGACGGACAAGAATGAAACTATGCCTATAAATAGAACATTATGTGAAGAATGAGTTGAAATATTTTTTTTTAACATTACATTCGCTAATGGGGCGTTACAGTACGATTTCTGTTTTCAGAAAATGTTTTTTTGACGCTAAACGGCTGATTAAAAAATAATGAAAATTTGACCAAAAATGGAACAAGAAATTAGCAATTCATAAAAAAAAATCATGAAGTTTCAATTACGGGAAAGAGCAATAACGATATAATAACTCTTTGTTTATCCTAGACTAAGAGATCACCTGCTATACTTGTCGAATTTTTTGTATTTTTTACATTGTTTACATTGACTTAGAAATTTTTTGAACGAATCCACTGAGATAAAATTGATTTTATAAAGGAACAGTTTAAATTGTTTATTGAATTATATGAGATGTAAGAGGAATAATATTGTGCAGGAAAATGATAACACTCACTCAGAAAAAATTCGTATATATTTTATTTGACAAAGGGGAAGGAAAATGATCTTATTAAATACTAAGACGCTTATTATTATTATTATTTTAAAGATTAAAATTCCCAGTATGATAATTCTATAAAAGACCGAAAATGTAAATGATAATTCTTCATAATCTGAATCTTTCGTTTAGAGATTAATAAATGTAATTATCGTACATCTTTAATTAACAAATCACCTTAAAACAACATTTTCTTCGCAGTTAAAGATGTTTTTCAGAGAAAAAAAGGGTATTTTCCTGTTTTAAATTTAAAATTTTACTTTAATATTCAATGTAGAAGGATGTCAAGTAAACGATGTAAGAAATCTACTGGCTGTTTGAACGAAAGCCATTCTCTTGTAGGAGAATAAATCGTTTCAAGAAATGTTCACTTTGGTTTTTCAAAAATGTTATTACTGTTGTAGTTATACTAATGCAATTATTTGCAAATAATAAATTATTTGTGATGTACAAAAGCTTATAAAATGATATGTCCTTCAATCACTATCTGTACTACCTCAGGAATGATAGGCTATAAATTATATCCCATTTAGATATTTACGTTATGCTTAAATGAGACGTTATGTTTTATATACTCAAGAAATTTGACATTAAGTTACTTATAGTAAAGTAGAGTGTAGGCCACTCCAGATTTTTTCCTTAGTTAACATTCAAATATAAGATCTAAAATAAATTCAAAGACTGGCTCTAACTAAAGTAATTAAAATACTGATAACTAAATATAACGGGTTTTTAGAATTAAATATCAGCTGTTAGAAGAAGAGATGGTAATGAATAAATCATTATTTATCTCTCAAATAAAGACACCTGATAGTAGCAGATTTCAATAATTGGGCTTGACCATAGAATCAAACCACAAAAGAAAATACTGAATTTTCTCCTGATGATGAACTACTGTTTAAATTATCAATTTTTAATCATTTTTCTAGGTATATTTAAACAGTTAGAAATTAAAATCCAAAATTAATTATTATTATTATGCAAAAAAGAATCATTAACATTCGAAGGAATTTGTAAAGACATCACGATGAATGAAAGCAAAAGGATTGTATAAAATATAATTCTCATTCCAAGCAAAATAGAAACCCTTCTCTTTTCACCTGACCGATTCCAAATTAGTTCATTTTTACCACTTGAATGATTCTTATAATATCAAATTTTATCCTTTAATTTACATTTTTTTTATTATTCGTATTTATTCGGGTTTATAATTTACTGAGTGATGAGGGGTTTCTTTAGTTCTTTTTTTTTTTTTTTTTTTTTGGTTTCTTTGATTAGCGGATTATATGCGTTGCTCTTGTTTCTCCAAAATGTGTGAATGGTTTTAATGAATATGAATAACATGAATGGATTATATAGACAGAGACAAATACACATATATATATACACACATACGCACACCCATACACACACGCGCGCGAGCACACACACACAAACGGAAGAATTTATATAACAAGATTTCACAGTAAAAACGTGAAATTAAAAATCATCATATTAATTACAATACGGACTTCAAACGTTGGACAAAGAACTTTCTACCAAACCAACTAGTTTGCATTAGTGTCACACTTCCACTGAAACAAGTAAAATGAGACACGTAGTGTCTCTAGAGCTGACTGTTATCTAAGCCAGCAAGAGAACGAGCCGACTTCCACCCTCGGATGCCGACCCAGTTGGTTAGTTCATGACATGAGGGAACAACTACCCACCAGACATGTTAAACGGTATTGTATTGAAACGGTAGCAAGGATGGTAGGTATTTTAAAAGGCATAAAAAGATACAAAAAAAAATTGTGAGCAAAACGTTGGACGAATCAAAGTAAACAAAAGAGTTCAGAAATAACAAATATCACATTGCTTATTTACTTGTGCAATCTGTTATAGTGTGGTATTTACTCATATTAGGGAATTTCAAGAATTATGGTACATCTCAACACGAAAAAAGTTTGATATTAAACTTTCTTGAAATTCCCAAATATTATTAATCCTTGTAGACAAGGTTATTTCTCTCCTCAATGTTGGGTTATATTGAATAAACAATTCCTTATGTTAATACTATTTGATCTATTAATTTAATTAATGAAAACTCGATAGTATTTTGTAGCAATTTGGATCATAAATTCGTGATGGTTTAGATTCTTTTTAATTTATGTCATGATTCTGATTATTCATATACAAAATATGACACTTCTTTGTTTACTTCTAACTACAAAGTTATGACGAGTAATGCTACTGACCAGCGTGTGCGGAGCAGATCTACCACCCACGGAGCTCTCGGACATCTCTTTAAGGACCTCACAAGGCCTCGCAAAAGAAGTCTTGAAAAAGACAAGACGATAGCCACATCAGACTAATAAGGGCTGATTGTTATCCAAGCCAGCAAGAGAACGAGCCGACTTCCACCCTCGGGTGCCGACCCATTTGGGGCCTTCTTAGTTCATGACATGAGGGACTGTCATGCAGAAGAGGAAGTACAGTAGTTTTGTTTTTTCAGACGCAGTACTATAATCACCCTCAAATAATAATAATAATACTTTACTTATAGTAAAGTAAAAAAAATAAAACCAATAGGTTGACCATGTGGCCTATTCACATAAAAAAGTGTTTCAATAGTAAGACAGAATACAATCACATTTCTTCTATTTTTTTTAAGTAACACATCTCTTAGAAACGACTTAAAGGAGTGTGTGGACCCAGCGGGGAGATAGATAGGAAGCAACTGTCTGGACTAGTCACACTAGACCGAGTCTAGACTATTTCATATTAAAGTAGAAGCCGGATGAAAGGATTACTTGAAAGTGCCATTGGAATATAAAAAAGAACTGCTCCATTGAAATGTTAGCTATGCGACGGTCGCATTTCAAACACTTCAACAAAAACATCAACAACAAAAAGAAAGAACATTGAAGGACAGAGACAACTCACCTCTATACTATACCGACGTCCTCCATCATCAGATAGATAAGTGTTCTGCTCGAGTGGGACATAGCAGACGTGAGTATCTTATTCCCCTTATGATAACGACTACTTTGAAAATATCAAAATTAATTTCTTTTTTTTTTTGATAACTTTCTCACATTTTATTCTATATATTCTCTTGTTTATTATCATATCGAATCATTTCGATATATCTTATTATCCTTTATTTGTAGGCTTATGAAAAAGGTTTTAAATAAAACCGAAACGTTGGCGACGAGAGTTTGATTTTTTATCCTGGAAAATTGACCAAACCCCTATTAGAGAACACACCTATTCTATCTAACGGTCAATATATTATTGAATCTGTTATATATATATATATATATATATATATATATATATATATATATAATATATATCAATGATCAAACCACAATAAGAAATGGGAAAACAAGACTAAGATCTTTCAACCGTAACAAGCGGTCTTCGTCAGAGTCAAAAACCCAACTGGGTCAGTTGGATTTTTGACTCTGACGAAGACCGCTTGTTACGGTTGAAAGATCTTAGTCTTGTTTTCCCATTTCTTATTGTGGTTTGATCATTGATTGTTATTTCACGTGTTTATGTGAAAGCTTATATATATATATATATATATATATATATATATATATATACACTTTAACACATAGAAAAGAACACAGAAAGACACTACAGAACTCACTTCGATATTTCGACATCCGTCGTCATCGGGAAGAAGTGCGAAGTACTCGCGTTGAGAAGCAAACTGCTACTCAATATATATATATATATATATAGTACAAATTATTGGATAAAAACTAACTTGATACATACTTTTTACGGTTGAACAGTATTCTTAAATGAATGATATTGTATACACCTTAATTTTCACTAACTTGATTCACAATTAATTAATATTTGATTGTTGATGTGTTAATTACAATTTCTCAGATTGTTCATTTTGCTAATGCATTGATAATTAGCAAAGGAAGGAGAACATGTTTGCTGATTCTCCAATATTAGCTTGTCTAAGACACTTGTCATATACAACAGATGTGCTTCCTCCTAGCAAATAATTCAATTATAGAGTACTTCATTCACCACCAGGATATCAAGCCAGCAGGTTCTCACAAATCAAATACCTGTCACCTGTCAGGTAAGCGTCTCCACTTTTTTTTTTACATTATTTAAATTTCTAATAAAATACACTTTCAATTTGATGAAAATATATATTTATTTATTTTAAGTTATAATATGTTTGAGGGTTTAAGTCAAGCATGGGCAACCTTCGGCCCGTGGGCCACATGCGGCCCAACACATGTTGTTATGCGGCCCTTGGAGATTATCTAGAATTCTATTTTTTGCTGGACAAAATTCTTTTACTTCTCCTTTATTAACGAAAGCTGACCGAGACCTTTTGGAAGGAAACTACTACGTTGCTCTGTAGCAACAAAAATTGTTTTTTTTTTCTAATATTTAGGTTTTTTTATTCAACACTAATCTTTTAGAGATTGTGTAGAGATAATTAGTTTACCATTATTAAATAATGAGATATGAATCATAATTTTCATAATAAGATTACCATAAGATATAAGATAATAAGATTATCATAATAGTTAAATAATTATTGACACATTAATACAGCACACAGTATTTCTATATATATATATATATATATAAACAGATTCAATAATATATCGACTGTTTGATAGAATAGGTGTGTTCTCTAATCGGGGTTCGGTCAATTTTCCAGGATAAAAAATCAAACTCTCGTTGCCAACGTTTCGGTTTTATTTAAAACCTTTTTCATAGGTCTACAAACAAAGGATAATAAGAAATCACATATCAACATCAAACATATACACAATATGAAAATAGATTGTTACAACTTATGAATATTACAAGTAGAAATATTTCAGAGATACATAAAACAATATTACTTACAAAAGTAAGAATTTTTTAACTAAGAATGTGTATATATTTGATGTATATATGTGATTTCTTATTATCCTTTGTTTGTAGGCCTATGAAAAAGGTTTTAAATAAAACCGAAACGTTGGCAACGAGAGTTTGATTTTTTATCCTGTAAAATTGACCGAACTCCGATTAGAGAACACACCTATATATATATTATATATATATATATATATATATATATATATATATATAAAGATTTCACATAAACACGTGAAACAACAATCAATGATCAAACCACAATAAGAAATGGGAAAACAAGACTAAGATCTTTCAACCGTAACAAGCGGTCTTCGTCAGAGTCAAAAACCCAACAGTTGGGTTTTTGACTCTGACGAAGACCGCTTGTTACGGTTGAAAGATCTTAGTCTTGTTTTCCCATTTCTTATTGTGGTTTGATCATTCATATATATATATATATATATAATGATAGATAGATAGATAGATAGATAGATTGTTGTACATTATACACATAAGCTGTATGTATGGAAACAGCGCAAAAATTACTATGCGACCCGCAGTTACTTGTAAATTATTTAATGCGTCCCCCAGTTCACAAAAGATTGCCTATGCCTGGTTTAATTTTTTTGGATTTAAACTACTTCTTTCGCCAACGTTTCGACATATGTTTATGTCTTTCTCAGGCCTTAAAATATGTTTTACACTTAACGTTATTATTACAACAATTTTGGTTATTGTTTACATTTATATATAATCCAAATTTTAAATTTATAAATGAAGATTGACAGGAGAGATAGTGATTGATAATCCACAGTTAATACCAAATTAGCAATACTTTTTTAGTTACATATCATTCATAAATTTAAAATTTAATAAGTTCGTAAAATTTTAAATTTAAATTTATATATATATATATATATATATATGTAAACAATAACCAAATTGTTTAAAATTTTTATCGAAACTCTGTCAATTCTCCAGATTTAAATTAAACTATCATGGTTAACGTTTCTGTTTTTATTTAAAATCTTTTCATAGCCACAAATATAAAATTTTTGAAACACGAAAACTTCAGTATTACATTAGAGAGTTTTTTTTAAGAAATCGCTAATTATTCAAACCAGCCATTCTTGCCCTTAAGTCCATAACTTAGTTGCTTCTGAACAACTTTTAAATTTAAGTTCTGTAATGAACTTTATAAGTTTTAGCGAAACATCACGTATTTTGATATGATGTTAGATAATATATAGCAAAAAGAAATCTTTAATTTTTTATAGGTACATGAGATGTATTCAAAAATTGCAACTATTCCCGAGTACATTTTTCAATTCTTCTTCCACAGTATGGTTCAATTTATTAAGTTCGTTGATAAGGATTCAATTTCAATATTTAAATATTGTACATTGATTTTTAAATTTTTTTTTTCTGCCTGCTTCCTCCCTTGCATATTAACTCTTGAATAGATACCTTCAAGAAGGTATAGCAATTGTGTGCTAATTCAGCTAATTAACATTTGTTAATTAATATTTTGCCTCATTTCTCTCCATTGCTATGTAACTAGGTACCCATAACATGGTACCTAGTTAATTAACATTAATGTAGTTAATTAATGATTGTAATAAATTAACATTAATGTAGTTAATTTACAATTCTAGGTAAACATTTGAATAGAAGACAAGCATAAATAAATACAATACAAGACTAGTAAAATAAATGATATACGGAATACTATAAATATTCGCAAGATTTTGTTATAAGTATTTCATGAGATTCTGTTTTCATGAAATTTATGAAACAAAAGATATGAGTTTGCACTCTTGTTTCAAGATTAATGATTCCAATTGGACATATGATTTACTGTTTATCATCGCTTTTATATGGGAAAAAAAAGGGGGTAGATTTTTACAAAATAATATCATGCAGTCTCAAATGTATGTTAAAATGATTAGATTACTTAATAATGTTGAGGATAATTTAGTTAAGGGTAGTAGGTGAAAAGAGGTGGGAGGGGTGGGAGATCCAAGGGATGAGATCACCATGAATATAACATGAACCGACTTTGCCCCCCCAAAGCGATTTATTTAACTCCATTCAGCTGACTCAACCTGACCATGTTCAACATTTCCTTGGCCTTTCCTTGCCATGTCATTTATTCTCCTATGCGCCAACTGTTTTTAAAACAATCAAAAAGAAAAAGAAAAAAAAAGCACAAGAAACAGGAAAAAAAACGTTTTACAAAACACTTTGTAACAAATAATCATACCTTCTACCATAACAGAAAATTTGTATTATGATTTCAAAACAAAGATATATTTAGTTTTATCACTACACTGTTCTAACACGTGTAGCAGCAGTATGAAGCACCTGTTGAAACAGATTAGGCAATGATACATTTGTTTGTTTGCTTATTGTAGGTGCTTAACTTTAATGCTGTTTTAAGCAATGATACATTTGTTTGTTTACTTGTTGTAGGTGCTAAACTTTAATGTTGTTTTAAGTAATGACACATTTGTTTGTTTGCTTGTTGTATGTTTGTTACGTCATGACTAGAGAGGAAAAGAAACACTAGGTTTTCCCAAACAAAACGGTTTTAATCACACAACGCGTTTCGAACACTTAGTGTTCATCGTCAGGTTACGTCTGTCTCAGTAAGGTGATTTTGACTAATTAGGGATTCAATGACTTAATTAGTCAACATCTATATTCTCAATATAGATGTTATTACCTAGCAGTAAATAATTTTTATAACTTTAAAAAAAAAGTATTATATTCATCATTTGTTTTACATTCTATAAATTAATTAATTAATAACTAAATAACTTAATTAATAGTTATTGTTTAAAATTCATCTTTTCTAAGTTCTCAATACAGTTATATTTTCAGATATAACCTTTTATCTATTAATAAGAATAATAATTGTTTTCAATTTTTGGTTTAATTTCTAACAAATTTTGATTCACGATACATTTGGATTAGGTGTTCTACAATAAAGAAATGAAAAAACAGTTATAAGAGGGTTTTAAATAAAAAATTGTGTCAAATATTTCAAAAACTTTTTGAGGTGCACTAAAACGAACAAACTCATTAAGTTTTGGTAATTGGTATATGTGTGTGTGTGTGTGTGTGTGTGTGTGTGTGTGTGTGTGTGTGTGTGTGTGTGTTGTGTGTGTTGTGTGATGTTTGGTGTGTGGTATGTGGTGTGTGATGTGTTGTGTGTTATGTGTTGTGTGGTGTGTGTTGTGGTGTGTGTCAGTGTTGTGTGATGTGTTGTGTGTGTGTGTTTGTGTGTGTGTCTGTGGTGTGTGTTTTGTGTTGTGTGGTGTGTGGTATGTGTGTGTTGTGTGGTGTGTGATGTGTTGTGTGTTCTGTGGGGTGTGTTGTGTGTGTGTGTTTTGTGTGTGTGTGTTTATCTGCACGATGATAATTTTTAATAATTATAGCATCATTCTAATTTTTTAATTATCCGAACAATGATAAAAAATAAACACACAGGCTGTTAAAAGTAAAATACTTACCCGAATGTAAAACATAATACAAAGTCCTTGAAATCCTATTACCAATTTTCAAGGTAATATATGATGTATTGAAGTTTGGTAAAGTGATTCATGGATGGCCCCACAGTTTGTCGCCTATCCTGCCAAAGTTTTCAACTTAAACCCCTTCCGAAGAGATGTCATTATCGCAGAGTCGCTAGTCCTTAATAACTTTCAAACAACTACTAATAACAATGCAACTTGTGCCACTTACAAGCTTGTACCAACATTATTCCGCATATTCATTAAATCAACTCCCTTTTTGTCAACTCTATTTTGCAGTACAAGCAAATCGTATACCGGTTTTGTATAGATAAAATATTAAATGTACTATATCACCCATTTTTCATAAACTGATCTTATATAAATTTGAATCACATATGCACCTTAATCTGTGTTTATAAAATACAAAGTTTGTCTTTCCACTATAGAAATAAAACTGGAGACATTTAGATACATAGAAACATATGGATCTTGTATAATTTTTTTCGGGGGAACTACCGACAGTATTTTGATTTTGATCAGAGTTCTTTTTTGGAATCTACTGCCCATAAACAAAACGCTGGGGCATAATCTACCGTCTGGGCAACGCCGGGTAGAACCGATAGTAACAACTAAATATCAAAGTACATACTATAAAACCAACTGGCTGACTCATCACTTAGTTACACTTCGTTATTCTAAATTTTTCATAAATGTAAAATAATTCAGTAGGTTTCTATTTATTTTTCCATTAAGGTAAAATCAATAATTATAGACTGTAAGTGTGTGTTATGGGCCAGGTTAGCTAAATGGTTAACGTAATGGCCTCTGGGCTGGTAGTTCGGGGTTCTATCCCAACCTGGCCTCGATTTTTCACGTGCGAAGTGAATAAATCTGAGTACGTCGTCCCTCGGAGAGGACGTTAAACTGTCGGTCCTGAGCCTGTACGATGTCAGGCACTAGTTAAAGATCCCTACTCAAAATGCACTCGAGTTAGGCAAAATTTATGACTCCCAATGTAGAATCTGTAGAATCACCAATCAAACAAAAAGCCGGTAAACGGCTGACGTTATCACCCCTAGGGGGTCGATTTAAACAATAAAAAAAACTGTGTGTTATTCATTTATCTATGCATCTTTGTTTATATTGAGCATAATTTGTTCGTTCCGGATGTTTTTTTCATTATCAAAATATATATGTTCTTTGAAAGCATAATGAACATGAATAAAAACAAATACATAAAATATCATCTACATACCTAAACCATTTAGCATTAGTAGGCAGTATTGCAGGTAGATAGGTGATCTCAAAAGAAGCCAAAAAGAAAGGATTGTTGTGTATACAGGATACCATGTACTGACTGTGAAATATCTTACATTGGACAGACGAGCAAAAGTCTTCCTACAAAGAAAAACAACACAAATATTCCATCAGAAGAGAAGACGAAAAGAGTGCCTTGTTCATGCACATAAGAAACAGTAATCATTTGATTAACTGGAATGAAAGAAATGAATTAATATTTGTGTCTTCGGAAAGAAGAAGAAATATTATGTAAAGTGCACTCATAAAGAACTTTTATGAGAAATTAATGAACAATAGCCTAGGACTCTATAATTATCAAGGATTACAGTTGTACAAAATCTTAACTAAACTATACATAACTAAATATAACTCAAAAACATTTATAATTAAATCAACACTATATATTACCTTCTAACGTCCTAATTTTTGTGATAACTGGAAATGGTTAGATGACAAGGAGAGGTTATACACAGGCAATGGTTACGGAGTGAGGACCGAAACATGTTGGACTATGTAAATAAAAACTTTGGTCAACTAATCTATCTTGTACCACAAAAATGGAGAAAGTGTATTAGAGAAATCAAGAGATTCAGTAGAAAAGTTGTAAAATTAAAAATAAGCATACAATTTAACAAGACATGCATAAACGAAGGTCTGCTCCCTTCGAAATATATATACGAAATATACGTATATATACATACGAGTATATAACATATTAAATAATATATCGACCGTTTGATAGAATAGGTGTGTTAACCGGGATTTGGTCAAATTTTCTATGTTCAAATGCAGAAGTAAGAATTTTTTAACTAAGAAAATGAAATTTACATGATTTAAAGGAAAATAATAAATGTTCTGAGGCCTTATGAGTAAAAAACAAGTTATTGTTCTTGTTTTGTTTGCTCTCTGATCTTTAGAGTCATATATGTATAAGGTATACTGTACAGTACAGTATTACTTTCCTAATACTGTAAAAACTACATTGCAGTGATTCTATTTTTTTTTTAAAGCGAAATAGTTTAAAATAACCCTGTTTTTAAAAATCGATTTTGTTTGATAAAAATTAATAAACATGATTTAAACAGAAAGCACTTGTACAAAGATTTCATAATAAATAATAATCTTAGGACTTCAAATCGTTCTATAATTACAATTAAAAATTAATGACACAGTGAAAAGTTATCACTAATTAATTAACATTAGTTTGTAATAACAAGTAATTAAGTAATAAAAAAAGGAACATTGACCTTTGTTTTTAGTTTATTTTAACAAGAATGATTCAATAATTACCAGAGCTTTTTAGATACTCATATTTCTACATTATACTGTGTACTGGACACATATATATTTTGGATACACTTAGAAATATATTACGAATTTTTAAATACTTGTAATTATATGAACTTAAAATGTATTAATTTGTATAAGGTAATAGGTGCATAATAAACTCTATGATTTAGAGGTCACTAAAATCAGGAAAACAAATGAAAAATATTTACAATTGGTATGCTTACATAGATCCCCAAGGGTTAAACGCGAGAAGATAATGAGATATAGAGTGTGTGAGTGAGAAGGAAAGAGAAAACATGTTCTAGTAGGGATGAGAGAGAGAGAGAGTGTGTGTGCGAGAGAGGGGGGATGAGAATCAAAGATGGAGGCAAGCCTAGAGGTCTAACAGTCAAAAGTTAAACGAGCTAAGCTTAGATCAAACGTTCAACTAGAAAATTAAAACTATCATTTTTTTAAAAAATGTCATAATTTTATAAAATTATTCATTATAAACATTATTGTAACCATTATTTATAAAATTTTCTACTATTCATTGTATTAAATTGATAATTATCTTAAATTTTTTTTTATACTCATTTCAAGAATTTGTTGATCATCAAAAAGCATACAAATTTAAAGAACTATACGCTAAATACAGTCGAGTAGGACAAATTATAGGGCTTTCAATATAAAATTGCAGGAGACTATAGCAGAATGTTATAATTGTTAGAAATGAATCTCCAATCAGTTAGTAGTTGAAAAGTAGCATAATATATGATGAAATATGATAATAATATTATAGCACATGACTGATGAACAAATATATATACCTTAGCTTGACGGGACGTCATTTTGATGTCGTCGGTCTGGCGAGGCGCAGAGCGGAATGACGTGTTGAAACATGCATCCAACTATAGGGTCCAAAGGTTCACTTACTGCCATTCTACTGGCAAAGCCTACCCCCACTATAACTTAACAACTGCGTCTTAATTTAATATGAAAGCAAATAAATGCCTCATAGTATTTCAATTAGAAATCATATAAAACAATCTTCCGCTATTTTATTCACAATAGCAAATTCATATATTTATGAATTTTCCCTTTTTGCACTGATAATAAGTGACTTCTAAGTTTCTAACTCAAAATAAATTTCATATTTTTACGAACATAATAAACTAAAAATAATAATTATAATTTATTTTCAAAACATTTTTTTTTATTTTTATTTTACATAGTCACAACAACGTAAATGTAACATTATCAGTGACAATGATGAAAGGAATATTAGTTATTATATACACTTCCACATATTAGCAGGAGGGAACAAATAGTCCAGTAATTATACTTCCTGTCGTAAAAATTTTTCAAAATATAAAAACTTTTTTTATATTACTTCCGGAAATGATTTAATTTATTTCACCTATTGATATTTGGTTTAGACTACAACGTACTAACTTCATTACAAGTACAATACAGTAGTCAAGACGAATTTGATTTAAACATCTCGAAGTATGTACTACTTTTGTAGTTCCTTGAATGCATTTGTATTACTTTACTATAAGTAAAGTATAGTAATCGTGAAAAAATTCGATCTCGAGATTTTGACGGAATTATATGTTTTGAGGTCCCAAAAGTCGTTTTATGATGTTTTCTCGATGATGTCTCTCTATCTGGTGGGCTTATTAAAAAATAATGAAAATTTGACCATAAATGGAACAAAAAATTAGCAATTTATAAAAAAAATTAATGAAATTTCAATTAAGGCAAAGCGCAATAAAGCTATAAAACTGTTTGTTTATCCTAGACTAAGGGATTACCTGCTATACTTGTCGAATTTTTGATATTTTTTTACATTGTTTACATTGACTTAGAATTTTTTTTTCAGCAAATTCACCGAAATAATTTAATGTTTAGAGGTATAATGAAAATGATTAAATGATTTAACGACTTATATGTGATGAAAGAAGAATAAAATTCTTATATGCAAAAAATGAACAACAATAGAGCATATGAAACATATAATTTCTAATTCTTTTTATGGTTTGATGGGTTTGTATAACAAAATGTTCTAATCAATCTGTATGTTGTACCATTCTACAAAGGTTAATTTCAGAAGTTGATTTTTTTACGTTTATGAATAACATTATTATTGGGTAATATTGAAGTTTTTGGAATGAAATTTTTCGTCCTATAGGAGGGCTTCTATGTTTTTGTCTTATTTTGAGTTTTTTCAATGTTCTAGTCATTATTCGTTCTAGTTCGTATCATTATTTTTAAAAATTTCAAGCTTCCAACTTTTAAATTTAAAATCATAGAGAGAAGTCGGCTTTGAACTTGATTCAAGAATGCAAAAGTGGCTAATTACCAATATATTTTTTCTCAATATAAGTACATTTATGGCAAACTTATAACAGAGTACAGCACGTGGGAAAAAATAACATTCGCTCAGAATGAATTAATAAAATAATAATATAAAATAAATAATCTAATAAAAAACCAAAAATATAGAACATTATTTGGAATTTAAAAAAAAATTCTTTTAAAATAATAAATGAAATTACCCTACATCTTAAATTAAAAATAATCTGAAAACGATATTATTTCTTACATGTTTTTGACATTTAAGACAAAAACTTGGTATTTATTTCCAAGTTCTAAATGAGAAAATTTGTCTTAAGTATTAAATGTAGAAGGAGGTCAGATAATCTATGTAAGAGATCCACTGGCTATTGGAGCAAAAGCCATGCTCTCTTGTAGGAAATTATTTCGTTTAAGCAAATTTTCACTTTGGCTTTTCATAATGTTATTACTGCTGTAGTTATACTAATGATTGTATATCCATTAATTGTGTGACATAAAAAAAAGGCTTATCTATTGATAAGTAGATCAATCACTATCTGTACTACATCAGGAATGAAAGACTAATAAACATCTTCCATTTAGACGATTATATTATGCTTAAATGAGACATTATATATTATATACCCATATACCCAAGAAGTTTGATATTAAGTTTACTTATAGTAAAGTTGAGTGTAGGCCACTCCAGATTTTTTTTTATGTCTCCATTTATGCAGGCGAGAATGTATTTCAAAATTTGTCAGATATAAGATTACATTAGAATAGATCAGAAAAACTCACTACTATATTTTGATTGCCTCAACATATTTCTATCTTATGACGAGTAAGTCGAAATATAGTACTCAGTATTTCTGATATTTTTATATGTATTCTTTTTGTGATTTTTTTTTCTCGTAAATTAATAATAATATTTAAAATTTATCTCTTGCTTTGTTAAAAAAGAAAAAAAGTAATTATTTAACTTCATTGAAGCTTCTTAAATCTTTTCATTATGATATTTATTCCATAGTCGTAAAAGAAATTAAAATCGTTTTGAATTGGGGTTTAAAAAGAAAAGTTTGTTTATAGGGATTTGAATAAGACATGAAAAATATTTTAAAGGATTATATTCCTTTTGAAATTAGATTTACTGTATCTTTCTTACTTCAAATTCCTATTACTGGTTTCAGTTAAATATAAATACTTTTGATTTCAACTCTCTGAGCTCTTTTTTTTTCTTTTTATTCACTTAAATATTTTAATTGAAATGAATTGGATCATATTTGCTAGCCACTAACACTCTTTAAGGTAAATAATGATCCGTACATTGCTATAAATCATAAAAAATTCTTTGTTTTTAAGACACTAAAGAACTTTTATTTACCTGATTATAATCAATGGTTAAACCACAATATGAAAATGGGAAAACAAGACTAAGATCTTTCAAGCTAACAAGCGGTCTTCGTCAGAGTCAAAAACCCAACAGTTGGGTTTTCAACAGTTACGGTTGAAAGATCTTAGTCTTGTTTTCCCATTTCATATTGTGTTTTGATCATTGATTGTTATTTCACGTCTTTATGTGAATCTTTTTACCTGATTATTTATATATACATTACAGAAATTAACTTAAAGTACTTAAAAATGAACAAAATAACTATAGAAATGATGGAGTGTTTACAAATACTAATAAATATCGGTTTAAACAAATTAAATAAATTTAATAATCCGTTATTCTTAACACATTTAGAGTCCAAAACAAGAGTACCCTCATTTACCGCCAGGAGCGCTGGAAGAAATACATAAGCTTATGTACTTTAGAATCATTTACAAAGATTCAATTATTTGAATACTTCTTATATGTTTAAACAAAGTGTATACAATTTACGTTTATTATCCATATTTTCCTTCCTCTGGTTCACTATCTATATTTAGTTCTCATGACTAAGATCATTAAACCAACAGAAGTAATATTATCAAAGTTTCACTGATGTGAGATATCACCATTTGGCTGAAATCTTATGCATTTTTCTGATTTTCTTACTACAGTTTCGACTTTGATACACACACACACACACACACACACACACACACACACACACACACACACACAACACACACATATACATATATATATATATATATATATATATATATGATCAAACCACAATCAGAAATGGGAAAACAAGACTAAGATCTTTCAACCGTAACAAGCGGTCTTCGTCAGAGTCAAAAACCCAACTGAACCCAACGACTCTGACGAAGACCGCTTGTTACGGTTGAAAGATCTTAGTCTTGTTTTCCCATTTCTGATTGTGGTTTGATCATTGATTGTTGTTTCACGTGTTTATGTGAAATCTTTTTATATATATATATAATTAAAAGAAACGGTTCAGCGGACTATTTTAAATAAAATAAATTCAAAACGAAGAAAACACACAGAAAGACACAGACATAACTCACATTTTTTATTTCAACCATCGTCGTCATCAGGACGTGTGCTCTTCGCTCTTCACACCTCCTGATGACATCGATGGTCGAAATATCGATGTGAGTTATGTCTGTGTCTTTTTGTGTGTTTCCTTCGCTTTGAATTTATTATATATATACCATGATACACGAAAACGGCCCGGCAGGACAGATAACACTTAAAAAAACCAATTACAGTCAATAGTTTAGTCAATAAACTAACAGTTTAGTTGACTGTCGTCCTCCGTCAATTCACTTCTTCTCCTGAGGACGACTGTCATTACGGTCGAAATATTGAAAAGTGAGTCTTTGTTATGTTTCAGTCTATGTGTCACAGTTTATTTTAAGTATATATATATATATATATATATATATATATATATATATATAATGTATATATTGACCCTCTCATAGAAGAAAGGAAGTAATAATCGGGTGTCGGTTAGTATTCTATACTGATACTAAATACTAACCAAAATGTGACTGAAATTTACTTTTACATATAGAACTATTACTTATATATATTATATTAACTTTTGGATGTAGATGACACGCATAATTATATTAACTTATATATATATATATATATGTTATATGCTGGTTTTTCAGTTTTTCTTACTGTACTTCTTTGTTTACCCAAACATGCCTCCCTGGACTATTGTCCTTTCCTGCACTTTACACTCTTTAAAATACCACTCTTTCCTCCCACTCCTCTCAGCCCCAGACCACGATGTTTCTTTAGCTTGTGTTTTAGTTGAATTTTTGACTCTGATGAAGACCGCTTGTTACGGTTGAAAGATCTTAGTCCTTTTTTTTTCGTTTCTTATTGTGGTTTAAACATTGATATATAAATATATAAAAAGATTTCACATAAACACGTGAAATAACAATCAATGATCAAACCACAATAAGAAAATGGGAAAACAAGACTAAGATCTTTCAACCGTAACTGTTGAAAACCCAACTGTTGGGTTTTTGACTCTGACGAAGACTGCTTGTTACGGTTGAAATATCTTAGTCTTGTTTTCCCATTTCATATTGTGGTTTGATCATGAATATATATTTTGATGTGTAATTTTTATTAAAACAAAATATTTATTAAAAACGATAAATCGAAATCATTTTGTAAAGTTCGTCATCTGGAGTAGATCAGACTAGAAGAAAATTTGAATGAGATGTTTTCAGTTTGGTGCATAGAAGTAGAGTGAAGCATTGAAGAGGCAGCTGTTAAGTATAGAGACGGGAACAAACTGTGAAGGTTAATGCGTATACCTAAAGAAGGAGTAACCCTGTCGAAAGGTAAAACCTGCCAAAATTATGATAAAAGAAATTAATAAAAATGTTTTAAATTAGTAGAATGAACATTAATGTTGTTTTAGTTTAACTTTGTACCATTCATTATAATTTCAGTTCATAAAATCCAGTATATGGATATTACGAAAATAAATAATATTTATATATTTTTTTTAAAGAATATTTAATTTAGAAAAATGAAATAATAGTTTTTGAAAGTTGTTTTTAAAAACAGGATTTGTATAAAGTAGGTATGTGTCTTCCTCTGCATTTGGGTCTAGCAGTTCGTTCATTTCAACTTGTGCTGACTTATTTAAGACTAAAGGTTGAACACTAACTGAAGCTGCCAGTCCGTACAAAGAAAGCCTTGAGATTTCCTTTTTAACTTCGTAAGGTGTTGGTTCTAAAGCTGTACAACATCCAAGCTTCTTTAATGTTTGAGATAAGGAATCACAGTAAGTCACCAGAAGTTGTTGCATATTTTCTTCTTTCATGTCATACAGAAGGCTAGTGTAAAAGAAATAAACTAAATCCCAGCCGTATGAACCACAATGGTTCAATTGAAAATCTAAAAATCTGAAACACATTATAGAAAGAAAAAATATAACAAATTTTACGCTAAAGAATAAATCTTTGTTTAATACTTACACAACAGCAAAAGGATTCTCCTCCATTCGTCGATATTTAAACATAAAGTTATTTATCCATGTATCGCCATGACAAAGCACCTTTAATACATTACTTGGGCATTTATCTATTTTCGAAAGTTTTAAAACTAAAGATTTTGATAATTCCATCAGCTTATCAGCAAACAAACCCCTGTAAAAACAAAACGTGTATGATCAGTTGAGAGCTGTTAGATTATGCAATACTGAAATTTTTGTTTTACTAGACCACCCGTGATCCTTTGTGTCACTCAGAAATTATAGAAAGTTGTTGAAAGAAATTTACTGAACATGATTGACAGGGATGATTTTAATTGTTGTTTCTTGTTATTAAGGCACGCAAACAGATTCTTATATGGCCCGATATTGGACCAGAGATCTACTCGACAAGAAATGATAACTGTCAAGAATAATTGCAAGTGGTCTGAACAATCTATGTATATGGAGTACTACCAATGGGTGGTTTCTCCACTCTTTTACCCTAGTCATCTGAACAATCTATGTATATGGAGTACTACCAATGGGTGGTTTCTCCACTCTTTTACCTTAGTCATCTGAACAATCTATGTATATGGAGTACTACCAATGGGTGGTTTCTCCACTCTTTTACCTTAGTCATCTGAACAATCTATGTATATGGAGTACTACCAATGGGTGGTTTCTCCACTCTTTTACCCTAGTCTTCTGAACAATCTATGTATATGGAGTACTACCAATGGGTGGTTTCTCCACTCTTTTACCTTAGTCATCTGAACAATCTATGTATATGGAGTACTACCAATGGGTGGTTTCTCCACTCTTTTACCTTAGTCATCTGAACAATCTATGTATATGGAGTACTACCAATGGGTGGTTTCTCCACTCTTTTACCCTAGTCTTCTGAACAATCTATGTATATGGAGTACTACCAATGGGTGGTTTCTCCACTCTTTTACCTTAGTCATCTGAACAATCTATGTATATGGAGTACTACCAATGGGTGGTTTCTCCACTCTTTTACCCTAGTCATCTGAACAATCTATGTATATGGAGTACTACCAATGGGTGGTTTCTCCACTCTTTTACCTTAGTCATCTGAACAATCTATGTATATGGAGTACTACCAATGGGTGGTTTCTCCACTCTTTTACCTTAGTCATCTGAACAATCTATGTATATGGAGTACTACCAATGGGTGGTTTCTCACTCTTTTACCCTAGTCTCTGAACAATCTATGTATATGGAGTACTACCAATGGGTGGTTTCTCCACTCTTTTACCCTAGTCATCTGAACAATCTATGTATATGGAGTACTACCAATGGGTGGTTTCTCCACTCTTAATACCCTAGTCATCTGAACAATCTATGTATATGGAGTACTACCAATGGGTGGTTTCTCCACTCTTATACCCTAGTCATCTGAACAATCTATGTATATGGAGTACTACCAATGGGTGGTTTCTCCACTCTTTTACCTTAGTCATCTGAACAATCTATGTATATGGAGTACTACCAATGGGTGGTTTCTCCACTCTTTTACCTAGTCATCTGAACAATCTATGTATATGGAGTACTACCAATGGGTGGTTTCTCCACTCTTTACCTCTCTTTTATGTATCATGGATCAGTATTACTTGTTACCCCTCATAAGGGTAGTTGTAATATAATAAAAGAATAAAAAAATTATATGATCCAAGCTTTTGATTAGTATTGTTAACATTAGAATTAGTAATAATACAATCCGTCATACCTCGTAAAGTCCTAGAACTTCTAAGACTTAGTTCTAGGACTTTACGAGGTATGACGGATTGTATTATTACTAATTCTAATATTACTAACCTCAGTGGAACTAACCCATTATCTATTGTTAACATTATTCAAGACATATACTCAGTAAGTATATTTAGCAAAATAAAAATCATTTAAAAGTAAAAAAAAATCATTTATTTTATGACATAAATAAATCAAACATCAATTCAAATTATATACACAGTCAAATATATTTAAGAGAAACAAAACTTGTAAATTGAAATATTCAATTTATTTACCTAACATGAAATAACATTAATGAATGGAATGTATCTTTATAATATTACTTTAGAACATTCGTATTTTATCTGGCAGTTTTGTAAATTTTGTTTATAAAATTATTCATTTTAAACCTTTAATGTAATAGTTTATTATATATCATAAGCTACCTTCACCTCCTAATGAGAAATATTATTAAGTAATATTGTAGAAAGTCGAGGCGAGTACGCAAACCACTGGGCTACCATGACCCCCTAATAAAATTTGTTATTATATAATACAACTACAACGAAGCCAATTACAAGGAAAAAAGATTATAATAATCTTTATATATATATAATAAATATTATAATAATTTCAGGTCTCTATCTCCACGGAAAATGGGTGAACAAATAAACTCACGAGCTTTATATGTAAATATATAGATTGGGCTACTGGAGGCTTGAGAACTTAAGTTTCTTTAAAATAGTATATGTTTCCTAGTACTTAAATGTTATCAGAATTTAAATTGGTTATTCTTCGTACGATTTCTTTTCAACTCCGTTAACTTTAGATCGTGTGAGTTATCGAAAGCTTATTGAATACGCTCATAATTTAAAATTCAGATTTCTTTCCAGTTTCTACTAACAATTTTTTTCATTATCAGTATCAATTGTGTTAAATTTAATCAAATTCATCTATTGATATACTAGAAATTCCTTAGAATTATAAAAACAACAGTAGACGTGTCCGTCTTTGATGGGTATTTTACAAAAATTCAGAGATGACATGTGGGATTCCAAAATATTATTAGAAATTATAGAATGGTAGATAATATTATTAGTACAGTCCATAACTGTCTTTAGATCTGGAGTTTCTTTTACGTTTCGCAGCTTTAGATACTGATCTCAAATTTGATTTTATTCTTGGGATACTAGAATACGTCTGATTTAGTAATTCTGATTTAGTACGCGGGTAGGTAGAACTCACTTTTATAAAGCGAGCAAATTATGATAAACGCTTAAGTATATTAAAATGAATAAACAATACTTACAGTATCTACAGTGCTTGCTACAGTAATAGGCACCTAATAATACCTGTATATATTTAGTTATATACCTGTACACCTGTGTAGCAAGTCAAACACAACTTAAAAGTCCATAACTTTGCTTCTACGCTGAATTTCCAAACCGATTTATAATCTTAGCTTTTAAGTTAGACATAAACAAATCTACTGCCAAAGTTTCAGCTTGCTGTCACTTTGGTGGCTGAGTTTACTTGCGACAAAATTTTTGGACAACAAACAGAGAAATTTTTCTAAGGATGGATTCGCTGTCACTAACATATAAAACGTAAAGATAACTAAAATGGATCAGTTCTAAGCAATGTACAGACAAAAACCTATCTTTTATTTATATAGATTTAAAAAAAAAAAAGACTAAGTTGAAAAAAAATCGAAAAGAATAAATCATTTTGATAAAAAGTCAATGCGTAGGAGTAACTGATAATATGAGGGACTTGACATATCATGAAATTGAATGCATCTGAGCCTTCTTCCGGTAGATTTGGTTTTATCCTACACCTTCAATTTATCCCGGATATTTTCAACTATTCTGTATCGTAATTTGCTTTGTTATTACTTCTATACAGTTTCCCTCAACTCACTAAGTAGCATCGTAAACTGCTATGCATAAAGCAACTTCTTCATTAAAACAAAAGTTTTAAGAACTTATCTCTAAAGAAATATGAAGATATATATGATTTCTTTTTTCTAATAGTAATAATAATGAAAATGAATCTTGGGCCAGGAAATTATTTCCCATGCGTTCTATATCGGTTTCAAAGAAAATATTTATATTTCTATATACACATTTTCGATGAAAATACGATCCGAAACGGACAAATAAAGTTTACTGTAGACAAAGAAACATAGAGATTAAAAACACACGCTTAGTCTCTAATTTTCGGTTTGAACAGTCTTCAGGAGAGATGAGAGAGGGAAACCAAGCGCATTGGCACAGAGACGGTTGTAGACCAACAATGGTGCCGCACACGCGCCCGTTCACAAGAATAAGGTAGACAAGAATCAATTTATAATTAAATTACCTGAAAAACCAATAAATAAAAGATAAACTGAGAAATGAACAGAGGAAATAGTACATAAATAAACGTTACGGACTAAGAAAAAATAGAATAAAATAATATAACGTTAGGTACTGTGTCTACTCAATATTTGGTATATATTGGTAGATATATAATATACCAATATATATAGATAGATAGATATATACCAATATTGGTATATATTTGGTATATATATATATATTATGTTGTAATGTAACAGAAGCTAGCCTTGAGTAAGTTTTTTCAATTTATTATGATGTTTCTAAAGTAGAAATGACAAATGTCCATTGTTTATTGTTTTTTTGTTAGTTTATAGCCCTGAGGATGTCTTAAAATAAAGACGAAACGTTGGCAAAAAGGTGATTCCATATATTTACCCTGACCAAATTCCGAGAGGTGTTTGTTAGTAATTTGTGGTCAAGAAAACAGTACCGTAAATATATATATATATATATAAGAAAGTGGCGATGTGATTTGGCTACACTGCAATAAGGCGAGTCATGCCGACGCTGCTAAGGAGAAATGGGAGCTGTAAGGGCAGGGGTTTATCAGTGATCAAGTCTTACGACAGCCTGAATGGAATGGCCCTAGTCAACTTAATCCAACTTGAAATCAACTTTCCCTGACACCTAATCTAACTTCTCAACTTCTAGAGTCATTTTCATTTGTATAGAAAGTACATTCATCAAATGAAATTAAAAAACAAAATTAATTACCTTTTCCCAACTGTTATAATTATATATATTATTATGCTAAAAAAAAAAAAATGAAAACATTGTGTGTTTACATATCACTACCGAGCACAGAGTAATAATTATTACAAATAGATGTTTGTTTGGTTTTGTCTGTTTTCCAATTCCCATACTCTAAGGCTTTTACTTTTAAGCGTTGTTTTAGGGTAGAAAAATGTAGCTTATTTATTATTTGGCACCTATTTATAACTCTGTTTCTTTACTCTGTATGTTATTCTTCTTCGATTTTGACCTCATATATATATATAAAACGTGAAATAACAATCTAAGATTAAAACACAATGTGAAATGGGGAAATAGATTAAGATCTTTGACAACGTTTCAGTTTTTATTTGTTTTTATTTAAGCAAAAACCAAAATGAGTGTAATAAAGGTATTCATTGAGAGATCAATTTGAACGAGAAAAACTGACCAAATCCTAATAAACTTTTATTCTGTTTCTACTTCTCTGTCAATACTTTTATATATATATATATATATATATATATATATATACACTTTAACACATAGAAAAGAACACAGAAAGACACTACAGAACTCACTTCGATATTTCGACATCCGTCGTCATCGGGAAGAAGTGCGAAGTACTCGCGTTGAGAAGCAAACTACTACTGGCCTCCAGAGTAACTCGTGGAACCACCGCAATGCTGCTCCCCAGCGGAGGAGAGGAAAAATAGAAATTCTTCCAATATTTATTTAGAAAACAAGATAAAAAATATATAAAATACGAAATAATAATAATAAAAAATAAAATAATAATAATAAAATAATAATAATAAAATAATAATAATAATAAAATAATAATAATAATAATAAAATAAAATAAAAAATAAAAAATAATTAACGGTACAGGTTGAGACCAGGAGGAGAACGAGCCCCAAGGAGGCATATGAATGCCTCTTCGGAAGCTCTAAGGGTGACATGGGGATTAGACTCGGGGATTTGTTTGAGGATTTGTACCCTGAAACAATCATTGAAAGGGAGGTCATGGGAATTAGCATGGATAGCTATGGGTAGGTCTCTGCGCTGACCAACGGACGCCCTGTGATTGTTCATACGCAGGCTCAGCTTGGTTGAAGCCAAGCCAACGTAAAAAGCATCACATCGAGTACACTCCAAACGGTAAACGCAGTTACAGGAAGTGCAAGATGTATCAGAAGGAACAGGATAGGAGTCGTTACTGAGAGGGGAAGTAAAGTAAGGACTGGAGTTAATTAGGGGACAGGTTTGGCAGTTACGGCGTTCACATCGCTTCATCCCTCTGCTAGCACAGGGCTGTTGGAAATATGGGTAAAAATGGATTTCAGGTTGGAAGGTCTACGGTAGGAGAAAGTAGGGGACTGACTGAAAATAGGAGAAGTAGACGAAGAAGAAGAAAGTATAGGAAAGAACTCCCTAATAACAGCGCCGAGCCTGTGGGAGCCTGGGAAAAAAGTAGAAATAAAGGGAGTAGTAATTCTACGATCCCTTCTAGCTGTAGGGCGGTGAATACTCTCAGCAGGAACGACGGAACTGTTGATTATATTACGAGGGTATCCTCGTTCAATAAATTTTTCTTTTAATAGATTAATTTGTTGGGTTCTACTATTAATGGAATTGCAAATTTTATGGATTCTAATTGATAGGGATCTAGGGATAGCTTTCTTTATATGTGAAGGGTGACAACTGTTATAATGGAGGTATTGCTGAGAGTTAGTGGCTTTTAAATGAACAGAAGTGGAAAATGAACCGTCTTTAAGGGTGACATCAACATCTAAGAAGGAGAGGGAACTGTTGGATATCTGATGGGTGAAGGAAATAGTGGAGGAAAAGTTCTGAAAGGACTCTAGGAAAAGGTCTAGCTCATGCTTACCATGGGGCCAGATTAGAAAAATGTCGTCAATATACCGGGTGTAGAAAAGGGGGAGAAGTTGACGACTGGAAAGGAAAGACTGCTCTAATTTGGACATAAAAAGGTTGGCAAAAGAAGGTGCCATGATAGTGCCCATCGCGGTGCCTCTGGTTTGGATGTACAAACTACCATCAAACCGAAAGACATTACGTGTTAGGACAAAAAGAGCCAGTTTTGTGAGGAAATTAGTAGAAGGGGTGTGAGGAGAAGGTCTGCAGTTTAAGAAGTAACGAAGAGAGTCTAAGCCCTCTTCGTGATCGATGTTAGTGTAAAGAGAGGTAACGTCCATGGTAACCATGAGTAGAGGATGATCAAGGGAGGTGGGGAGAGAGAGATTATTAAGAAGTTGAAGGAAGTGGAAGGTGTCCTTACAGAAGGAGGGTTGACAGCTGACAAGGGGTTGAAGGAAAATATATATATAATATATTGTGTGTGTGTGTGTGTGTGTGTGTTGTGTGTGTGTGTTCAAAACCACAATAAGAAATGGGAAAATTCTTAGTCTTTTTTTTTTTTAATTTCTTATTTGGTTTGAAAATTGATTTTTATTTCACGTGTTTATTGTGAAATCTTGTAAGGAAAGTTGTTCATTTAGGAATTTGCTCATTGAGGCAAGTAGATTTATCGCACACTTATTTGTTAATTTCATACCATTTGATAATAGATATTTCACCGAATTTATTATTTCCTTGTAATATTTTTGTGTTTATAATTTGATTCATAGCAAAACATACAAATATTTGTAATTTGTCATTTGGAAAAAATAACAAAGGAATATACCTGCTTTCCAATATGAAAGAGATGTACACTCCATACCGATACCCCACACCGACATCCTATTCCCAGTCAGTACCACAGACACTCAACTCTTCCTTCCTTCTCAACTCAACAGGTGTGTACTCTCTTCCTTATTTTATTTTGTACCATTTACTATATACTACTGATAACTCTCTGATAAAATTGTATTTTTTTTAGTTAATGCCTGAAGAACACTACGTGTTGGAAACACGTTGTTTATACTATTAAATTTCTAAATGTGGAGACTTTTTCATTAGCTTTTTTACCCTACACTGATTTCTATGTTATTGATAATGATTGGACAAACCACTGAGGAGGCCAATGCTTCTTCATTGTCTTAGCCAGCAGCTGTGCGCCTGCTGTGATAAAGGTATCCATCGTGTCGTTAGGAGTGGTGAACGAGTTATTGGGTATATCTTCAGTCTTCAGCAAGCCTCGTTCAAAGGCGGCAACACTAAGTCCATGCAAACGTCCCAAACTAGTCAACATTACTTTAGCATGATTTAAATCTAGCCCTGCCTTTCTCTCCGCCAATTTGTATCCTCTCTCCTGAAACATTGAATACGTAACTAGACTACCAGTGACCCTTTGTGTCACTCAGCAATATTTATTGAAATAAATTCACTAAACATGATTGACAGCGATAATTTCAATTGTTTCTTGTTATTAAGGCACGGAAACAGATTCTTATATGGCCCAAGCTTTTGATAAAGTATTCTTAACATTATTCAAGATATATACACAGTAAGTATATTTAGCAAAATAAAAATCATTTAAAACTAAAAGAAATCATTTATTGTATGACATAAATAAATAAAACATCAATTCAAGTTATATACACAATCAAATATATTTAAAACAAAACAAAACTTGTAAATTGAAATACTCAATTTATTTACCTTATATAAAATAACATAAACAACGAAATGTCACTTTATCATATTACCTTCGAACATTCGCATTTTATTTACAACGTGTTCAAGTTTGTTTCTAAAAATATTTATTTTTAACCTCTAATGTATTAGTTTATTATACATTTGTTACATTTATTTATAATACATTTGAACTACTGTTATCAGCGAGCACGCAAGCCTCAGGGCTACTCTGACTCCATGCCTTTATTTTATTACCAGTGTTTATATTTCGCAAATTTTATATTTAAAACAAAAATTTTTTTTTTGTTACACTTTATACATAATACATTTGCACTTTTGTCATCGGCGAGCACACAAGACACTTGCTACCCTGGCTCCAATTTTGGGAATATAGTGATAATTTTCTTTTATTTAACATTATTCAGGTAATAAATAATATATATTTAATTTCAGGTGTCTATCTCAGCGGCAAATGGGTGAACAAACAAACAAACTCACGAACTTTATATAAAGAGATTAAACATGAATTTTTGTATTTCTATTATTATTCACTAACCATTAAGCAATGAGTGCCAGGTTAGCTCAATGGTTAACGTACTCGCCTCTGGGCTGGTAGTCCGGAGTTCGATCCCCCCGCTTGGCCAGTGATTTATTCACGCGGTAGGTGAATAAATCTGAGTACGTCATTAAGCCGTCGGTTCCAAGCCTGTAGGATGTCAGATACTCGTTAAAGATCTCTACTCGAAATGCACTTGATTTCGGAAAAATTTAGGTCTCCCAATGTACAATCTGTGAATCGCCGATCAAACAAAAAGCCGGTAAGCCGCTGACGTTATCACCCGCTAGGGCAGGGGTGTCAAAGATACGGCCCGCAGGCCGGATCCAGCCCGCCTGGGGGTTCGGTCTGGCCTGTGGGATAAATCTGCATTATTATAAATAAAAAAAATCAGCTTACTCACATTTCCTTAAAAGCCTGTAGTTCATACACTATCTGCTAAGAGCAAAGTGTTTTAGTACGCGAAGACAATATGAAAGGAACATTCCGGCCAACAACACAAGCAGGTGGTAGCTCTGAACGTCTGTTCAGAGTCCGTTGGCGTATTATTTACTTTTTCTTTCTCCTCCCACCTTCACCAGCGAAATATTTGTCTCAAAAAGGATAAAAGTGGATACTAAGTGTCAGATTTTAATAAGATTTTTATAATTGACTTATTTTTCTTTGCACTAATTATTAGTATTAGTGACTGATACAAAGAAAAAGGTAGACTTATTGCTAGTTCAAGGTAATTTTGTAATTAGCTTGCTGGCACGGCCCGCTTGAGATCAAACTAAGCTGTATTCGGCCCCCAGACCGAAATGAGTTTGACACCCCTGCGCAAGGGGATCCGTTTAAACAATTTAAAAAAGGGTTGGGTGTCAATTAAGAATCAATGTGATTCAATCTTCAAATAGTTAACAATGGCATCTTGATCCATAAATGAAAAATGTTTATTCATACAAATATACTAGTTAAAGATGCTTGCTCTAGATAAACTTGAGTTACCTAGAATGTAGTAACTATATTAAGTATTCTTGTGCCCACTGTAGTCTAACCTAACATTTAGTACTCATGGACTGTCCATGGGCACAAGAAGACTTTGCACCACACAATGAACGTTCTGATCTAGATTGGGAGCCCTACATTCTACCAAACTCAAGTGTATCTAGACCAAGCATCTATAACAAGTACCTGGCATTTTACAGACTCCGAGGGACGACATACTCACTTTTTTTTTGCACCTCTTCTTTGAATAAATCAAGTGATAGTGTGGGTATTGAACCTTGGATCTACCAGTCCAGAGACGAGCACTTTACCACTGGGCTACCTTGTCTCCAATAAATGATTTGTATTGAACTCGGATATATCAATAAGTTTAAGGTAAACAAATCCAACAAGTAACTTTTAGCTGTATCTTAAATATTGTCTTAATATTGCATTGCCCTTTTAATAATCCAAAATTCATTCTATACCGACATAAAAAATGTTAACTAAATTCAAAAAAATAGATCTCCAGAATAACCAAAGTGTGAAAAAAATTAGTTTTTTTTAATATAAACTATACTAATATGCCTTTCACATAATAAAATATTCCCAAAAATAATAAAGAACTTTTTATATAAATAACTATATTATCTTATTAATTTTAACAAGATTTGTCAAACGGTGTGACTTGTGAAGTGAATACAATGTTACGTGTGTGTGTTTAGCATAGTTAGAAGCCATCTTAATGAGGGATCAAAACAGACTAAAAATCTGTCGAAATTTCAGAATTTATTTTACGATTACTGTAATTAGCTTACATAGCTTAAGTAAGTAAGACTACTTCTTTGGGTCTGAACTGAGACAACTGAAGGTAAAGATGTTCTTTTTACGTAGACCTTATATAAGAGAAATGCTTTGGTAAAGCAATCTGACATTCAACTGTCTTAAGAAACTTTTAAGTTTTCGATAACTTTGAGTGAAGTCAAACCTCTGGCTGGGAGCACCCGTTAAGTTTTCTTATGGTTTCCTATCATTATTTGGGTATTGAATATCAACGGCCAAAAACTAAATGAAATAACGGAAAAAAACTGAATTAAATAAAACTTAGACTCAGCCACAAGTGAATTGTGTTGGTTGGCTTTTAAAAAGTAAGTTAATGGGGCCCTAATGCTCTGTGACTGCTCACTGCTCGCCTTAGCATTGAATTATGTTATTATACAGTTGAATGGCCAGTTAGTAGATACAGTCGTATAATTAGACTTGCTACATAACATATGATGTACTATGTACGCCTAGCATTAGATTTATTTATGAATAAGACAGATAACTACAAAGATTAGCAGCCTAAATAGACCAGTGGCAATGAACTCGCCTTTGGACTGGTAGATCCGGTGTTCAATACCCACTCTTGCTCTCACTTATTCACGCGGGAGTTAACAGAATATTTAATCACGCATTATTCTTCAAGTCCTAAGCCTGTACATTTCCAAGTACTCCTTAAAATTCCCTTTTTGAAAAAGGGATGGCTTCTAACTATGCTAAACATATAAAAAATTGTGTATTCACTTCACAAGACACACAATTGACAAAACTTGATTGAAATTAATAAAATAATACGATATATCGTATCATGGTGTGACAAAATTGACAAAACTTGATTGAAATTAATAAAATAATACAATATATCGTATCATGGTGTGACAAAATTGACAAAACTTGATTGAAATTAATAAAATAATACGATATATCGTATCATGGTGTGACAAAATTTACAAAACTTGATTGAATTAATAAAATAATATATGACAAAACTTGATTGAAATTAATAAAATAATACGATATATCGTATCATGGTGTGACAAAATTGACAAAACTTGATTGAAATTAATAAAATAATACGATATATCGTATCATGGTGTGACAAAATTGACAAAACTTGATTGAAATTAATAAAATAATACGATATATTGTATCATGGTGTGACAAAATTGACAAAACTTGATTGAAATTAATAAAATAATACGATATATCGTATCATGGTGTGACAAAATTGACAAAACTTGATTGAAATTAATAAAATAATACAATATATCGTATCATGGTGTGACAAAATTGACAAAACTTGATTGAAATTAATAAAATAATACGAATATATCGTATCATGGTGTGACAAAATTGACAAAACTTGATTGAAATTAATAAAATAATACGATATATCGTATCATGGTGTGACAAAATTGACAAAACTTGATTGAAATTAATAAAATAATACGATATATCGTATCATGGTGTGACAAAATTGACAAAACTTGATTGAAATTAATAAAATAATACAATATATCGTATCATGGTGTGACAAAATTGACAAAACTTGATTGAAATTAATAAAATAATACAATATATCGTATCATGGTGTGACAAAATTGACAAAACTTGATTGAAATTAATAAAATAATACAATATATCGTATCATGGTGTGACAAAATTGACAAAACTTGATTGAAATTAATAAAATAATACATATATCGTATCATGGTGTGACAAAATTGACAAAACTTGATTGAAATTAATAAAATAATACGAATATATCGTATCATGGTGTGACAAAATTGACAAAACTTGATTGAAATTAATAAAATAATACGATATATCGTATCATGGTGTGACAAAATTGACAAAACTTGATTGAAATTAATAAAATAATACGATATATCGTATCATGGTGTGACAAAATTGACAAAACTTGATTGAAATTAATAAAATAATACATATATCGTATCATGGTGTGACAAAATTGACAAAACTTGATTGAAATTAATAAAATAATACGATATATCGTATCATGGTGTGACAAAATTGACAAAACTTGATTGAAATTAATAAAATAATACGATATATCGTATCATGGTGTGACAAAATTGACAAAACTTGATTGAAATTAATAAAATAATACGATATATCGTATCATGGTGTGACAAAATTTACAAAACTTGATTGAAATTAATAAAAATAACGTATATGACAAAACTTGATTGAAATTAATAAAATAATACGATATATTGTATCATGGTGTGACAAAATTGACAAAACTTGATTGAAATTAATAAAATAATACGATATATCGTATCATGGTGTGACAAAATTGACAAAACTTGATTGAAATTAATAAAATAATACGATATATCGTATCATGGTGTGACAAAATTGACAAAACTTGATTGAAATTAATAAAATAATACAATATATCGTATCATGGTGTGACAAAATTGACAAAACTTGATTGAAATTAATAAAATAATACGATATATCGTATCATGGTGTGACAAAATTACAAAACTTGATTGAATTTAATAAAATAATTATATGACAAAAACTTGATTGAAATTAATAAAATAATACGATATATTGTATCATGGTGTGACAAAATTGACAAAACTTGATTGAAATTAATAAAATAATACGATATATCGTATCATGGTGTGACAAAATTGACAAAACTTGATTGAAATTAATAAAATAATACGAATATATCGTATCATGGTGTGACAAAATTGACAAAACTTGATTGAAATTAATAAAATAATACATATATCGTATCATGGTGTGACAAAATTGACAAAACTTGATTGAAATTAATAAAATAATACGAATATATCGTATCATGGTGTGACAAAATTGACAAAACTTGATTGAAATTAATAAAATAATACAATATATCGTATCATGGTGTGACAAAATTGACAAAACTTGATTGAAATTAATAAAATAATACGATATATCGTATCATGGTGTGACAAAATTGACAAAACTTGATTGAAATTAATAAAATAATACGATATATCGTATCATGGTGTGACAAAATTGACAAAACTTGATTGAAATTAATAAAATAATACAATATATCGTATCATGGTGTGACAAAATTGACAAAACTTGATTGAAATTAATAAAATAATACGATATATCGTATCATGGTGTGACAAAATTTACAAAACTTGATTGAATTAATAAAATAATATATGACAAAACTTGATTGAATTAATAAAATAATATATGACAAAACTTGATTGAAATTAATAAAATAATACGATATATTGTATCATGGTGTGACAAAATTGACAAAACTTGATTGAAATTAATAAAATAATATGATATATCGTATCATGGTGTGACAAAATTGACAAAACTTGATTGAAATTAATAAAATAATACGATATATCGTATCATGGTGTGACAAAATTTACAAAACTTGATTGAATTAATAAAATAATATATGACAAAACTTGATTGAAATTAATAAAATAATACGATATATTGTATCATGGTGTGACAAAATTGACAAAACTTGATTGAAATTAATAAAATAATACGATATATTGTATCATGGTGTGACAAAATATTCAAAACTTGATTGAAATTAATAAAATAATACAATATATCGTATCATGGTGTGACAAAATTGACAAAACTTGATTGAAATTAATAAAATAATATGATATATCGTATCATGGTATGACAAAAACTACTACCTCGTATAGTCAACTATATAAAAAGTTCCTTATATTTGTTAGAATATTTTATTATATTAAAGACACATTAGTATACTTTATATAAAATATACTAATTTTTAAAATACTTGACTCAAAATATAGTTGGATCTCTATTTATTCAGGCAGGAGTATCTGATTATATGTTATCCTTCGGAGAGGACGTGAATCTGTCAGTAATATGAGATACTCGTTAAAATTCCTACTGTAAATACATTTCAGAATGAGTAGGTTAGAATACTGCTATCCCAATATAGGATGTTCATTATGTGGTATCACAAAGGGCTAATTTTGGGTCTATGTAAGTTCCTTTGTATGTGGCTAGGTTACCTCAGTGGTTAACGTTCTCGCCTCTGGGCTGGTAGTCCGGTGTTCGATCCCCCACCTGTCTCTCGATTTATTCATGTGGGAGGTGAATAAATCTGAGTACGTCTTCCTCGGAGAGGACATTAAACCGTCCCGAGCTTGTACGATGTCAGGTACTAGTTGAAAATCCCGACTCTAAATAAAATTGAGTTAGGCAAAATTTAGGACTCCCAATGCTAAAATCTGTAGAATCATCGATCAAACAATAAAGCCAGTAAACAGCTGACGTTATCACCCACGATCAGTTTAAAAAATAAAAAAAAGTTCCCTTGTAAGACTACAACCTAACCTGGCATAACTATCAAAGGTGGGTTTAAATCATACAAAAAAAAATATAAAAAAAATAAAACATTATATCCACTGTATACAAATGGAAGTAATGTATTTTCACGCTTCCCTTAGTAATTTTTTTTCGGTTATTTGATCAACAATTAAACCCATTCACATTTTATTTCGTTAGGTTGTGTTCATAATATTTACAATCAAACAAAAATTATAAAACAAATATATCCATTCATACAAAAAAGGACACACCTTACTAAAAAGCCAATACAAAAGACCCTATCTGGCTATTCTATGAAAGAGCTCGGCTAACACACTCATCATTGATTCAGAATATTTTCAAAATTACCTTTAAGTCTTCTAGGAAAATGGCAGAATTTGTTGCACCATAACAATAAGCCCACATTCTCTCACTGCCTTCTTTTAATTCTTCTAACAATTGCTCATAGACAGGAATACAAGTCCTGTAAAACTAAAAAAAAAAATGAATGCAGTAGTAAAAAACATAATAAATGTCAATTTATCATCAAATTAATAAAGTTCTTAAAACATTATATAATTCTACAATTTTGAGTACCAAAAGTAATAGTACCTACAGTATTATACTGTATCAATACAGTATTAAGTTCTCTCTCTCTCTCTCTCTCTAACACACACACACACACACACACTGACATATATATATATATCAGTATAGGTGTGTTATCTAATCGGGATTAGATCTCCTAGATTAGATCGCCTAGACAGTCTAGTCAAAGGTTTTGTCCAGTTAAGAATGTTGTTCCTTTAAATAATGTAAATTTCATTTTCTTAAAATATAACCGAAACGTCGGAAATGAGAGTTTGATTTTTGTACCTAGAAAATTTGACCGAATCCCGATTAGATAACACACCTATCCTATCAAACAGTCGATATATTACTGAATCTGTTATATCAGTATATATACTTTTTCATAGGAAATACGATCCAAAACGGACAAATACAGTTCAATGTAGAAAAAAGAAACATAGAGAAATTAAAAGCACACACTTACAGTCCCTCATTTTCGGTTTGAACCGTTTTCAGGAGAGATACGAGAGGGTCAGAGACGGTCTCCAACCGTCTATTAATGTGTGTCTTTTAAAGTGCTTTTAATTTCTTTATGTTTCTTTTTCTATATTGACCTTTATCAGTATATATATATATATATATATATATATATATATATATATTTGTAAAAGTTGGAAGCAGTCCTTCATTTCAACATATATTGCTAAATAACGCCCCATATTTGGCTTGTATCTGTTTCTTACACAATTTCTCCAGTTTCCGGAATTCCTTCCTCGTCTCTTCAATAAAACTAGTTTTAATTCCTTCCTCGTCTCTTCATTAAAACTAGTTTTAATGAAGAAACAATGAAGGAATTCCGGAAACTGGACAAATTGTGTAAGAAACAGGTACAATCCAAATATGGGGCGTTATTT
Source organism: Hermatobates lingyangjiaoensis (assembly GCA_026182355.1). Taxonomy (NCBI): domain Eukaryota; kingdom Metazoa; phylum Arthropoda; class Insecta; order Hemiptera; family Hermatobatidae; genus Hermatobates; species Hermatobates lingyangjiaoensis. The sequence goes on along the minus strand of JAPFBL010000326.1, from coordinate 244,079 downwards.
AACAATATATATATACTAAATATAAGAAACGGTCCACAAGGATTACAAAACTTTTTAATCACAAGGAGAGCACTTCGTCCTCTCTTCTAGTCTACTCCTGATGACGAACAACGGTTCGAAATATTGAATTCTCTAAGTGTTCTTTTTATTCTTTTTTCTGTATCGTGCTTTGTGTATTTTAAAGTTATATATATATATATATATATATATATATATATATATATATATGTGTGTGTGTGTGTGTGTGTGTGTGTGTGTGTGCGTGTGTTTGTGTGTGATATTTCTTGTAGAAATAATTCTAAAAATAAACAATGTATGATTTCTCTATTTCAAATCTATTTTTCTTTAAGTTATTATACTAGTACTTACAGTAGCTTCTACAGAAGTGAAATCGCAAAACTTTTGAAAAGCCGACTCCTTGAGGTCAGACTGTAGTCTATCAGGAGCACTCTTAACAATGATAGACACCAAGGATGTTTTCCCCGAGACATACATTAGCCTCACCTTGACTCTCGTTAACACACTGATATAATTCTCTGCTTTCCCCACAGCCGGAGTCATTTCCATTGAAACAATTCGAACTACACCATCCTGCTTCAACAACAGTTTTTCCAAACTGGCTTTCTCTTCAGCATTCATTATATCTTAATTACTTCCTGAAATTTTAACAGTTCAGCAAATATGTTTAATACATGCATATTATTACTACCACTGATCTTAGTATCATTTTTATTAGAAAGAAGGAAAACTGTCTTACCTCGTAAGATGTCCTTTGAGTCTTGGAGCGCTTTTGGACGTGGTCAACTCAGTTGTGATTGAAGTTAGATAACGTCAGAAAGCTCTCCAAGACTCCAAGAACAACTTACGAGCTATGACGGTTTTACCTATTTCTAATATAAAATATGTTTAATCTACATAAATAAAAGAACGGTTTTGTCTGTACATTGCTTAGAACTGACTCAGTTCATGTTATCTTTACGTTTTATATATTAGTAAAACCGAATCCATCCTTAGAAAAATTTCTGTCAGTTTGTTTGTCTAAAAATTTTTGTTACAAGCAAGCTCAGCCACCATAAGTCAAATGACACCTAAAAATTTGACAGTAGATTTTTGTACGCCTAGCTTAAAAGCTAAGATTATGAATGGATTGGAAATTCAACGTAGAAGCAAAGTTATGGACCTTTAAGCTATGTTTGACTAGCTACACAGGTATATAGCTAAAAATATACATACATGCATATTGTCAATACCACTGAGGTTAGTATGATTTATATTAGAAATAGGTAAAACCGTCATACCTCGTAAGATGATCATGGAGTTGGAGCGCTTTCAGACGTTGTCCATCTTCGATCGCAACAAACCTACTGAGTTCTTATATAGGGGGTTGGTTATCTGTCAAGTCCACTGCTATCCTGATAATATTATTTTGATTTTATTTAGTTATTTTGATTTTTTGTTTTTATCTATTATCTAGTTTGGGTTTTTTATATTTTTTAACTTCGTCATGGTAATTTATTACCAATCCGATATTTTATGTAAATCACTAATAAAAATAAAAAGACTACTGGACAGACAGGATGACGAAGTTAAAAAATATAAAAATCCCAAACTAGATAATAGATCCGGGATACATGGGGAAGGCAAAAAGGGCCCACTTGGCTGGCCTACTTGCCAGATCTTAGATCTACCAGCCCTGCTACTAACTAACTAGATAATAGATAAAAACCAAAAATCAAAACAACTAAATAAAATCAAAATAATAATATCAGGATAGCGGTGGAGTTGACAGATAACCAACCCCCTATATAACAGTTCAGTAGGTTTGTTGCGATCGAAGATGGACAACGTCCGAAAGCGCTCCAACTCCAGGATCAAATAGAAATATACAGTTATTTGACTGTAGAAAGTAGGTATTGTTAGTTGGTTATGATTTCGTTTGCGTTTATTATAATTAAGTCATTTTAAAAAAGTGAGTTCTACCTACCCGCGTACTAAATAAGAAGTCTCCCCAGAATAAAATCAAATTTCAGTTCAGTATTTAAAGCTGCAAAACGTAAAGAAATTCCAGATCTAAAGATTTTCTACATTTCTTTAATTTCTAATAATATTTTGTAATACTATGTATCATCTCTGAATTTTTGTAAAACACCCGTCAAAGAGGGACGTCTGCTAGTTATCAATAAATTTCGTTATTTTTTTATAAATGACGTGTAAAGGTTTTTTTTAATCATACATTCGTATTTTAATATAGAGGTTAATTATTTAACAGATGAATGTACAGTCATATTTTTTTATTGAGTCATCCAAAGAGACGTTTCCAATCAATGAATATTTCAATAAACTTCAGTGCACGTTGTAATTAACAGGTTCATAGCCGAGGACGACTTTTGCTAAATTATCATCCTGCTGGTTTTGTAAAGGCCATTATGCTTTGCATAATGCATGTAAACATTGCTAGTCTGTCAGAAAACGGAGTTATATTCGTATCCATATGGATCTTGAGCCTTTGCATTATTTGAGCTACTGTACAATTCAAAAGTCTTCAGCTAGTTATTTTTTAAGCTGTTTTCATATCCCCATTATAGTATAAAAAAATACCCGAACGATATTCAATTTAAATAAAAAAAAAGGGTTTCAGACAATTTCAGACGGGACAAAAAGGACAACGAATGAACATACAGGAACAAATAGAAATATATAAACATAAAATGACAGACAATATAATCAATGAACAAACAAACCACCAAACCGACATTTTAACAAAACCACTAATAACATTTAAAAGACGACACAATGAACTGGAAATAGATACTGAAATAAGCAATAAAATAAAAAAAACATAGCAATTAAAAAAATAGGAAAAAAAAAATTAACTACACACACAACACTGAATACACAATGTAGATGCTATATATAGGTAGATTATAGGAAAACAACATTCACAGTCAGTTAGGTGCTCTTGAAGATGGGATCCAGGCGGACCCGAAACTGGTCGAGCTTTTCGGAGGCTTTACGAGGTATGACGGAATGTATTATTACTAATTCTAATATTACTAACCTCAGTGGAACTAACCCATTAACTATATTTAAAAAAAAAAGTGTCTAATTTTCTTGTAAATTTTTCTAGCTAAATTTTAATGAAAAAGAATGTCAAAAAAATAGGTTACTGTCAAATTTAAAAACAATACCTTAATGTACGAACCGGGTTTTTTGTCACTTTTTACGAATCATACTTCTGTTATTTACTCTGCTAAACATCAGAATCGGTTATCATTGATGACATGATAAAGACCTCTCTGTGAATGACTGTTCACATTTGATCTACGTCTAAATTTGTAAAAGTTACAATATAACTTTATATAAAATGTTATGTTATAACTTATTATATATATATATATATTATGTATGTTCAGTTAAAATTAATTCCAATTGTGTTCTCAAGGTAATATTAATAATAACTTCTAAATTAAAAGTAATTTACTACAATCTTATTCTTTTTGAATCCGCGTGAGATATTCCTCTCTGAATTAAGCTTTGTTTAGAAAATTCATATGTTTTATATGTTAAATTTGTATAATATTTTAATATTATTAATTTTTTTTAATTTTATTAATTAATTTAAAAAATTATTGTTTTTTCTAATTTTTTTAAAAATCATATTTTTTATTAATTATATTATATTAAAAAGTGAATCAATAATTAAGAATAATCAATGATTATTTACTTATTTACTCATGTAATCCGCTCATTTTTTGTATCATTTTTCGATTATTTCACTTGTAACATATTTTTATATGACATAGTTGTAACTTTGTAAAAATAGATTTCATAGTTTTTATAAATATATAGTTAGATAAAAACACAATTAAGAATAAATACAATATTTTAAATTGGCAACACTTACAATTAAGTGGAAACAATTATGCATTCAGTATACACTAAAAGTTGAATGCAGGAAGCAATTGCTTGAAACTACCGTTTTGTTTGACTGAGATTCACTATGTAACCGTATTTGTAAAGGTTCCTTATCTCTTAGCAAAATTATATATTGACAGTTATAAAACAAACAACTCATACAATCCTCTTTAATCCTTATATAGACTTAACCTTTTTTTGTTATTATACTTTATTAGTAAATATTAATTAGTTTGTTTTCCAAAATCAAAAGTGCTTCAATTATTTGTAACCTCCTCTGATCTTGTTCTTCTTTGAGTACTACGGTCTTTTCTATTAATAACTTCCTCAAGTTATTGACTCTGACGAAGACCGCTTGTTACGGTTGAAAGATCTTAGTCTTGTTTTCCCATTCTTATTGTGGTTTAATCATTGATTGTTGTTTCACGAGTTTATGTGAAATCTTTTATATATATATATATATATATATATATTCAGGTAACTCACCACAAATTAAAGAAGATAGTCGCTCTAAGGCCTTTCGCTTTCACGTCGTCAGAGAGCAAGTGAATACAAGTTGTAAGCAGGTTATGAATTTTGATTTAAAGAAGGAGTAAGATTGGCATCATTGACAGTATTTTTCCCTATAACTGTTGAAATAGTCTTGATTTGTTTGATAATTCCTTCAGTTAGGAATTCCTTCATCTAATTGAAGGAATTATCAAACAAATCAAGACTATTTCAACAGTTATAGGGAAAAATACTGTCAATGATGCCAATCTTACTCCTTCTTTAAATCAAAATTCATAACCTGCTTACAACTTGTATTCACTTGCTCTCTGACGACGTGAAAGCGAAAGGCCTTAGAGCGACTACCTTCTTTAATTTGTGGTGAGTTACCTGAATATTTATATCACGTATTATTGTGACAATTTTATATATATATATATATATATATATATATATATATATTGGTATAAATAGGCAGTAGATCCTCTTTTAAACAGGTATTATTAAAATTAACCACAGCCTCGACATTCACGATCTTAAGACCGAGAGATTCGATCCTACGAACTAACCTCCTGCTAACAGGGTTCAACTGGAAAAGGAGTAAAGTACATGTTAAATTAAAATCGATGACTCATGCTTAGTCATTGCTATAAATAGATTAAAAGGATAGTACAGGTTAATATAAAGAGAAGGTCAAAGGTCAATAATGAACAAGAAACAAGCGGTTAGAATAAAAGAGTTGAAAGGTCAAAGGTATAACTGGACTAATAGAGAATAAATAGATTAAGAATATTAAAGTATTATTCTCTATTACTCCAGTTATATATATATATATATATATATATATATACACTTTAACACAGAGAAAAGAACACAGAAAGACACTACAGAACTCACTTCGCACTTCTTCCCGATGACGACGGATGTCGAAATATCGAAGTGAGTTCTGTAGTGTCTTTCTGGTTCTTTTCTCTGTGTTAAAGTGTTTATTGTCCACATGGACCTCTCATTTTATTCGAAGTATATATATATATATGATTTCACATAAACCCGTTAAATAACAATCAATGACCAAACCACAATATGAAATGGGAGAAAAAGACTAAGATCTTTTAAACGTAAAAAGTAGTCTTCGTCAGAGTCAAAAAACCAACTAAAACACTAGATGCAGAAACTTGTTGGTGAGAGGTTGAAAGGAGTGGGAGGAAAGAGTGGTATTTTAAAAGGGTTAAAGTGCAGGAAAGGACTAATGTCCAGAAAGGGATGTTTGGGGAAACTAAGTAGTACAGAAAGAGAGAGAAAAAACTATGCGCTAGCTGTTAACCCGCTTAGAAGAGGCTATTGCCCTCGTCAAGAAAGTATCAAGTTTGAATAGTCCATTACTATTGTGATACATTTATATATTTATATATATATATATAAATATATATATGATTTCACATAAACATAAACAATAACAATCAATGATCAAACCACAATATGAAATGGAAAAACAAAATAAAATCTTTCAACCGTAACAAGCGGTTTTCGACAATTGGGTTATATATATATATATATATATATATATATATATATTTGAATTACTCGCACGCTTATCTATCCAAGCACGCCGGAAACACAACGGCAGGAAACCCTTGGGTTGGGTTTCACAAACACAACGATGGGTTTCCTGCCGTTGTGTTTCCGGCGTGCTTAGTCGCCCATTCTCTTTTCTCATGAAGACGGATCATCCGAAAGTTTGAGTTTGTAAGTGTATCTCTTTCTCTGAGAGTTGCTTTTCTTCATTTTTGAGCTGATATATATATATATATATATATATACTTAAAATAAACAGTGACACATAGACTGAAACATAACAAAGTCTCACTTTTCAATATTTTGACCGTATTTCGAAATGTTAAAAAGTGAGTCTTTTGTTATGTTTCAGTCTATGTGTCACTGTTTATTTTAAGTGTTATCTGTCCTGCCGGACCGTTTTTCGTTTATCATGGTATATATATATATATACCAGAAAAGTTAGGTTATAAACCCAGATAAAACAGTCTTGATCCCTTACTCAAGAAGAAAACAATAAGTAAATCTCAAATACCTTAGAAACTCTTTAGATGCTTGACTAAATTTGAAAAGGAATGCAACAGATATGTTATTATTAAAAGATTAATAATAACTTTTTAGATTTTTCTAGATATATGATTTCAAGCGTATTGTATTTGATAAAATGAATATGGCCACAATAAAAAAATTGAATAATTAAATTAATCATAATATAATAATACTCATAATAAATCATAATACAATATTATGAACTCCCTTCAAGCAGAGTTAGTAGATTAGATTAAAAAAATATATCCTGTATTTTTTGACAATATATTTCCCTGTTGCATAAAAGTCATGAAATAGGATGTTTGAGAATTTCATATCAAATTGGCATCATTCTGTTTGGCAAGTCACAATGCTGACGCAAATTGAGAGCGAGAAAAAGTAGAAACGGTCGGAAGAGTACAAAAGAGAGGACAAATGGGAGGGAATGAAGGAGCACGTGTCGGCATTACAAAGAGGGTGCAGGCTCACTATCCTCTTAACTGCAACGGAGCCCGAGAGAGACTCCTATATTTAATATGCCTTCACACCAAATAGTACTAACTGTTTTATAAATATATTTTATTTTGAAATAAAATTATATTGAAATATAGAATCTTTTGTTTAATTAGTATCACATAAAAACATTCGAGTAAAATATCATACTATTTCACCCGTTTCCTTTAAACTGTATAACATAATTAAGATAGGTGTGTTCTCTAATCGGGGTTCGGTCAATTTTCCAGGATAAAAAATTAAACTCAAGGTTGCCAACGTTTTGGTTTTATTTAAAACCTTTTTCATAGGCCTACAAACAAAGGATAATAAGAAATCACATATCAACATCAAACATATACACAATATGAAAATGGATGGTTACAACTTATGAATATTACAAGTGTTGTAAATATTCATATGAGTCTGGTCCTACTCATATATATATATATTAAGGAAATATTTCAGAGATACATAAAACAATATTACTTACAGAAGTAAGAATTTTTTAACTAAGAAAATGAAATTTACATTATTTAAAGGAACAACAATGTCAACCGGACCGTTTAAATTAAACGAGAGTTTAATTTTTTATCCTGGTAAATTGACCGAACCCCGATTAGAGAACACACCTATTATATCAAACGGTCGATATATTATTGAATCTGTTATATAATTAAGATAGTTTAATTAAATATTTTTTACTTTTCTAGGGCCCACACTTTCAACTTTTAGTGGTTTTTTTTTCAGGGAATGTGAGGTTCATTTATTATTTGCCACCCATTTTAGTAATTTGCGATCTACATTACCGTGATGATTGTATTACTGCCAGGCTTCCCATATATGCCTTACAGTTTTAGGACTACCATAGGATTCTTATGAATTCGGTCATCCCCCACCGAAGAGGGAAATGCCCGTTACCCTGGGACCTGATTACTATTGATAGTTAATCTGACCCCATCAGGGTATCTGTCATAAGGGAGAGTGTTTAATACCATAGTGAACGATTCATAGAGAGACTGGAAATCTCTTGTTGGTTAAACGCCACCTGGTTTGTATCAATAAGTGCTAGAGAGCCTCTAAGTTCTCTCTATACGTAATATAAAGGGCTTGAAGGGGTGGTATCTAATCGTCCCCACTTTGAGCCGAGCCTCTACTAGGCAAGTACCAGCTGTCCAGTCCAATCAGCTGAGTTCATGGCCCGTTCAAACTGGTAGGGGTTTGAGATCTCTAGCTCCCCGGAATGCTAAGCAAACATCCTCCCGAGAAGTTACTGCTTCTAACAAAGCGGCCGCAAGGTTTCACTCAACTTGGGTGAGAACCAACAGCCACTATGAGTCCAACCTCAGTTGGCGGGATGAAGAGAGAACCCCTCCATAGGCCCCCGCCGCCCATAGAACTACCTTATTTTAAGTTTATGATCAAACTCCGGACCAACGGTCCTACTGAATCTGCTCAACTACAGGTAAGGTCAGTGACTTTTGTAGCCTCTGGTTCAATGAACCTGTAGATATCAAGCCAATGCAGCCTGTGGCAGAGCTGCATGGCCCCACTCGGAGTGAATGATTCTATAATAGGTGTCTTAGATTTTGCCCAGCTCAAGTGTGTTTATTCTAGCGATCTTCAACAATTAACTGACATCGTATTGAGGTGTGGAAAATGGTAGACTAGCTAGTCAAAAATATTCTCACCACAAAAAAAAAAGACACCTAGAAGAGCTAGAGTAACTAATTCTAAAGTAAGGCTGCCTTACGTGAGGAAATGAATTGCCTAGCCTGAGGTAATGTGGGAAACAGTTCCATGCTAGTGTCCTAGAAGAAAAGAGGGTGTTTTATTAGTAGTCTGGTTCATCTGGGAGCCCAGCGCTATGTGCGTAAATACATTTGACCTCTTTATCCAAAAAAAAATTATAATAATATAATAATAAATATATAATACAATTGATATAGAATGTATATATATATTTATATATATATATATGGAAATATGTCAGCCAACTGTGGCGTTACCTATGCATCGCATTTAGCATATTAGCCCTTTTTCTACTCGTGTAGAAGTTAGAGTCAACATCTCATTTGTTTTTTGAATACACTTAATACAGTTTTATTATTAATAAAAGTAACAAGTTAGTGCAGCTTTGCTTTAATACCATTCTAACTCATAGCATTATACAAAATAGCAAAACCTTTTCTAAAAAAAAAAAAAAACTCAATTGAGATATAAAAAAGAAGTAATGGTAGAAGAAGAGAGCTGCTTATATGAGCAAGAAAGAGTGAATAAATGGGAGTAAGTGAAAAAGTAAAGGCGGTTTTGATGAAACAGCCTTGTGTTTCTTTTCGTTGATGTCTTGTTGTGGGTTATATCTCACATCGGTCCCTTCAATAGCACCCCCTGCCACTTAAATCGAAAAGAGCTTCACTGAAAAGTAGCCCTTGTGTTTTCTCACCTAAGTCAACATTTCCTTTATATAACTTAATGTTTCTTAAAAACAAGTATGTACACAAACACACTCACACACACACATATATATATATATATATATATACAAATATATTATTGTATAAAATGTTCAAACTACAATAAACATGGAAAAAAAGACTAAGGTCCTTCAATCGTAGGACCTTATACATACATATATAGGTGTCTAATGTAATCGGGATTCGGTCAATTTTCCAGGATCAAAATCAAACTCCCAATGCCGACGTTTCGGTTTTATTTACAACCTTTTTCATAGGCCTACAAACAAAGGATGACAAGAAATCATATATAAACATCAACATATAACTAACATCAAAATGGAATATTACAGTTGTGAAAAAACAAAAATATATATATACAAGTAGAAGTAATAGAAAAGCAATAAACATTTTTATGATATATTATTGAATTTGTTATCATACATATATATATATATATATATATAATATATATAATATATATATATATATATATATATATATATATATATATATATATATATATATATATTAGTATAAGTGGGCAGCAGGTCTTCTTGTAAACAATGGAATTAAAATGTGCAGCAGATTTTGCATTTACGACGGTTGGAGACCGTCTCTGTACCAGTGCGCTTGGTTTCCCTCTCATATCTCTCCTGAAGACGGTTCAACCGAAAATTAGAGACTGTAAGTGTTTGTTTTTAATTTCTCTATGTTTTTTATGTACATTGAACTGTAGATGTTCATTTCGGATCGTATTTTCATCAAAAAAGTGTGTATATATATATATAAAGTATCGACCGTGGAATAGAAACAAAACTAAAGATTATTGGGACTCGGTCAGTTCTGACCTACATTTCAGAATCATTCTCGTCCTGAAGATGGCTCTAGAAAATAGTTGAAACATGTTGACTGTAGGAAGTGTGTCATCTAATCTAGATGCAATAACGAAAACGTTATTCAGGAAGACAGAGAAACTTATCAAGAAGCAAGTTTCTGCAAATTATGGTTATATTTTTAATGATTTTGCTTAAAGGAAGGACTGTTATCAAAATGTATATATGTATGTACATCAATGATCAAACCACAATAATAAATGGGAAAACAAGACTAAGATCTTTCAACCGTAACAAGTGGTCTTCGTCAGAGTCAAAAACGACGTCTTACTATAGTCTTGTTTTCCCATTTCTTATTGTGGTTTGATCATTGATTATTATTTCACGTGTTTATGTGAAATCTTTTTATGTATGTATATATGAGTTGCTGTTTGCCAGCCGAGTAAAACTCATCATCTTCTTCTTCTTCTCTTGTTTACGACGAGGTCAAAATATTAAAGTGGTTTATGTTGGTTCTACGTTTTCTTTTATTCTAATATACTAATATATTCTAATTGTTTAATATATGTCTGTATATTTATACAAAGCGCCCACCGACCACTTTGTTTTGGTCGGTGTACTCCCTTTTGTCTCCACTCCTGTGATCTTTTTACTTTTCTTTTTCTCCTGAAGAATGCAAGAAAGTCGAAATGATCAAAAATCGTGAGCGTTAGTCTCTTTTTTGTGTTTTCTAATTGTAACTTTAATTATTATAAATATTATATATAAATAAATAATCATTTATATCAATTTCATAAAAAAACACATGAAACTTTATTCGATATATACATAATTGAACTGAAACAATAAAAACAACTATTTGTTAAAAACTTAGAATACTTTTTAAATTTCCATGTTCAGGGTTCATTAAAAACTATTAAAAAAGTCATGAAAAAATAATTACCTAATTCATTTTATTAAATTATAATAAAAAAAGAAGATCCCAAAAGAATAATAACCTTATCTTGGGCATCAAATAAATTGTACAAGATTGCGATATCCTGTACTTTGGAGTAACAAGTAGTTTCTTCAAAGAAAGAAAATAACAGTTATAGTTGTTCAAACGACTGTTAACGAGTACAATGTGTTGATGTGTTATGCTACATTTTGACAATATGAGAAGTATGTGTTGTTTACTTAATGTGTTGACATTGATTGGTTCCCCTTAAATATTGATGAATTTCTGAATTCTTAAATAGGCCATATATATATATATATATATAGAAAATGACCAAGATCTATCAACCGTAACAAGCGGTCTTCGACAGTCCACTCTTCCCTCCCACTCCTCTCAAATAAGAAATGAGAAAAAAAACTAAGACCTTCCAACCGTAACAAGTGGTCTTTATTAGAGTCAAATCTCAACTGAAACCAAAGATGTAGAAATTTAAGAGGAGTCGAGAGGAGTCGAAGAGAGGTATTTTAAAAAGGTGTAAAGTGCAGGAAAGGGAGAATTGACCAGGAAGAGATTTTAGGGTAAACAAAAAGGTGTACAGGAAGAAAAAAAGTAATAAATTATCCGCTGTCAACCCTCTTAGATGAGGCTATTGTCCTCATCAAGAAAGTATCAAGCTTGAAGAGCCCGTTACTAATGTTAATAATATTTGATCTATTATAAACTCTCTGATGTCATTGAGAGTTCGATAATATTTCTTAATAACACCGATTTTTCATAGCACCATTTGTATTGTGTTTGTTATTTGATTGTTATTTCAGGTCTTTGGACTGGTTTGGCGAGTTATCACTGAATTCACTTCAACAATAGATTGCAAATGTAAAGAAAGCATACGAAAGTTATCGGAGGTGCAAGAAGAACATCGATATGGAAGAGTGTGTGTATAGGACAGGATATGAATTACAGATAGCACGACCCAACAATAAATCTCAACAGCTCTGAACAGGAAAGTATGAAAGAAAAAAAAAGTAGAGATCTACTCGTAGGGAAGCCTCAGAAGGGGATATATCCTAAGCCAAACGTGTCGGGTATACCTCCAAAAAAATATTGGAATTTCATAGACGTTTTCAGTCAGCTGTTATTGTAATTAATTACTGGTAATCATATTTGGTGATTTTCCAACAATTTTATATTCTCAGAAAATTCTAAAGATACAAACATGATTCTTAGGAGATCAAGTAAATTTTCGAAATTATTATAAAACTACAAAGAAAAATTTTATTTTTAACTCTTTTAAAAATCATAAGAGCTAAAGAGTAGTCTTCAGATTTTCAACAAACTAAAATAATTCTAACGTTGGTATTTACTCATTGTAGGGTAAAAAGTTAATGAAATGGTCTCCGCATATAAAAATGTAATGGTATAAACATTGCGTTTCAAACACGTAGTCTTCTTTCTGCAAAGGCATTAACTAAGGGTGACTGTCTACAGACAGAGAGAGTTGTACCATAGACACTCACCCTTAGTTAATGCCTGAGTAGGAACATTATCTGTTTGAAACGCGTTGTTTATACCATTAAATTTTTATATGCGGAAACCATTTCATTAGCTTTTTACCCTAAACTTAGCTTTTTAAACTAAAATAACTAGGAATAATCATCAGTCATCATGAGGCTATTGATAGGCACAACCGTAAACAATTTACTTCAAGGAGTTACTTCGTGATATTTATACTTAATGGGTGACTTAAATAATTCTACAATATAATAATTTTTTTTCTTGTATGTCCATACTGTACAAAATTTCACGAATTCTTTGTAATATCGTTTTTTAATTAATGAGGAAGGCCTAACGGGCCACTCCTCTCCACAAGTAAATAACACAAGTAAAAGGAGGATTTATAAAACTAAAAATCTAGGGTCCTAACTAAGATTTGAAATTTAAAATGTTTAAACTCACGAATTATTTAAGCAGTTATTGTGCAGTATTTACTCATGATAGTGAGGAAAAATATAAATGTTCGAAACGGTTTGTATAATAAAATCCTTGTGGTGAAGACTTAATATATTTTTCCACACTATTAAAATCGTTAGTTCTAAATTTTAGAACTAGATACATTATAAAAATAGAAATTTTATAATTTAGTCCAAATAACCTCCAGTATTCCTTGAAGTAGTGGTTCACAACTTTTCAACTATCGCGTCTCATTTTGTAACAATTTTTTTTTTATTTTATTTTATATTTTATTCCAGCATGTTCCACTGTGTATTACATGCATTAACATCAAATTGTACGCAATACGTCTTTCATTTACACTACAAAATACTTATTTTAACTTATTTTACATGGATTCATAATTCTACAATATAATAATTTTTTTCTTCTTGTATGTCCATACTGTACAAAAATTTCACAAATTCTTTGTAATATCTTTCTTTAATTAATGAAGAAGGCCTAACGAGCCACTCCTGCCCACAAACCAAGACCTTCCGTATGAGAGCCAGTCTTTGTGATTCCCTCAAACAGCACTCATAAAAAGCAAGTTTCAGCCAAATATGGTCTTATTTTTAACAAATTTGTATACAGGAAGGACTGGTACGAAAATGTAGAAATATATATATATATATATATATAAACTAGAATTTAAAAAAGAACACATAGAAAGGAAACCACTGAACTCACTACTATATTTCGATGTCCTCGTCTTCAGGAAAAGAAGTGAATCGCTCCAAAGGCTGATAACGACTGACTTGGCGTTCGAACTGAAGCACTCAAATATATATATATATATATATATATATATATATATATAATATAATATACTTAATATATATACTTAAATATATATACTTAATATATATACTTAATATACTTAAAATAAACAGTTACACATAGACTGAAACATAACAAAGATTCACTTTTCAATATTTCGACCGTAATGGCGGTCGTCCTCAGGAGAAGAAGTGAATTGACGGAGGGACGACAGTCAACATTGTCATCATGTCTGTCTGTCGACAGTCATGAGTTAACTGTCGTCCCTCCGTCAATTCACTTCTTCTCCTGAGGACGACCGCCATTACGGTCGAAATATTGAAAAGTGAGTCTTTGTTATGTTTCAGTCTATGTGTCACTGTTTATTTTAAGTGTTATCTGTCCTGCCGGACCGTTTTTCGTTTATCATGGTATATATATATAAAGATTTCACATAAACACGTGAAATAAAAATCAATGATCAAACCACAATATAAAATAGGAAAACAAGACTAAGATCTTTCAACCGTAACAAGCGGTCTTCGTCAGACTCAAAAACCTAACTGAGTCAGTTTGAGTTATTGACTCTGATGAAGGCCACTTGTTACAGTTGAAATATCTTAGTCCCTTTTTTTTTCATTTCTTATTGTTGTTTGATCATTGATTGTTATTTCACATGTTTATTGAAAAATCTTGTTATATATACTTATATGGGTTACTTGCCGTTGGATCTACAGCGTGCTTGATCTCTCTGTTTCTTTTCTCATGAAGACGGATTGCCCGAAACTTTCACTTTGTAAGTGTCTTTCATTATCTGTGTTTTACTCTTCTCCGATTTTGAACTCGTATTGTTTCCAGCTTGGATCATCTCTACGATTTTAAACTGAATACATATAACACAATTAAGGTATATATATTTTGATCTGCAAGTTAAAATAATTTTTTTGTAATTTTATTAAACCATTCGTAATTTTCTATTAATCAAGTAGTCAATTAACAAAAAATAGAATAAAGAAAACTTTTATATTAAAAGTTTATAAAAAATAATTACACAGCCCATCAAAAATAAAAAAAAAAATGTTATATGAAGTCATAATGGGCTTAATGAATGAGTGTTAAACCACAGGAAAGTGGTTTAGTTAGAAAAAAAAAATTGGAATCGCGATAATAGCATAAAGAGGAGGCGGGGATGGGTATCGCACTCCTATCTGCATTCAAGTGTTTAAATGGTTTGAAGTGAGTTGGTAGGGGGTGTGTTGTTTAAGGGGAGTGGTGGACCAAAAGCCCAGACCCAAAGAAAATGGTGATTTCACTGGCTGGACATCAATTGCCTCGCATTTCCCTTTTCCCATATAGCCATAGCGAATTATATCGGAATATATTTCTCTTACTCCACCCTGAACCAAATCTCTCTATTCAATACAACAGAAATAAAAAAAAAAAAAAAATAATACTCAGATTTCCCTCTTATCAATTTTCATTTTTTTTTTTTTTTAATAAATATAGATGGCCTTCTTATTCTAAAAGACTTTTTTTAATTTTTATAAGATTATTAGAGCAATAAGGAGTTGACGACTATATTATAAAATAAACAGTTTTTCCTTCCTTATCAAAATTTAATCTTCTTGAATAGCTTTCCTTAAGGTAAATAAGTCTCAGAAATAATATGCACAAAGTTAAATAGGGTCAGGTTACCTAAGTGGTTAGCGTGCTCGTCTCTGAAATGGTGGATCTGGGGTTAGATACTCACTCTGGCCCTCGATCTATTCACGTGACAGGTGAATTGATATGAGTATGTCGTCCCTCGGAGAGGACATTAAGCTGTTGGTCTCGAGCCTGTACAATGTCAGGTACTCGTTAAAGACCCCTACTGTAAATTTACTTGTGTCAGGCAAAATGTAGGACTCACAATGTAGAATCAATCTTCATTGTGTGGTATCATTATGGCCCTAATGTTCGACCTAGGCATGTTCCCTTGTAGGGGACATCCACTGCAATATACTACTACTAGAGAATTAGAATTTAAACTAAAAAGAAGAAAAATCGAAATAATATTCACTAATTTTAAAAACTTAAAAACATATTTTGAACATTCAAAGAAAAGAAAACCATTTAGAAATAAGAGATTTAGTTTTTGAGAATAATTGTTTAAGAAAATAAAGGAGTGAGAGTTGCCCAGCGGAAATGTGCTTGCTTCTAGACTGGCAGATCCGGGGTTCAATACACACTCTGGCCCTCGATTTATTCACCTGAGAGATGAATAAATCTGAACACATCGTCTCTGGAAGAGGACGTTAAGCCGTCGGCCCCGAGGCTTTACAATATCAGGTACTCGTTAAAGATCCCTACTCTAAATTCCCTAGAGTTAGACAAAATTTAAGAATCCCAATAAAAAATAATGATTTTGTGGAATCACAAAGGGCCAATATCTTTGTATGTGTGTTCTCTTTTGGGACTGTCACTGCAACCTATACTAACCTTTAGAAAATAAAGCCTAATTAGTGAGTTCTTAAAGTTAGAAACAAACGATAATAAGTAAGGGAATGAAAGAGAGAAAGGAAAAAACTTTTCTTGAGTGGTATCCATAGATGCTGATACTGCAATAAAGATAATTCCAACCACAAATTCAATGGAATAATGAAAATGTTCTACATTAAAAATATATATATATATTTTGTTTCTAACTTTATGAACATTATAATTAGAACTCATCTTGTTAAATTACGTCTTCAAGAACAGTTGATTACCAAATGTTTTTTTTTACTCTTTGTATGTCCAAGCTGGATTAGTGCAACTGCTGTCTTAACGGCTTTTTTGCCTAATTTATTTATTTTTGGTTATACATATTTATCTTGTCATCTTTCCGTTTGTTATTTAGAAACACCCCATAGAGTTTGTTTTGGGCCCAGAACTGGACTCAAACAAAAAACTTCTTTCCCACTCTACAACTACGTCTAAAATCTGATGTGAAGATGCCTCATAGGATGTCAGAGCTCTGCAGGTGTGAAAACTGCATTGAGTATCTGAGCTTTGTATAAAATGGTAGAAAGCTCTGCTTGTCTTTGTAGATCGGCTTATCTAAACGTGGGACCATTTGTTTGAGTGTGAACTGTTGGAAGGAATAAGAGAAGACCTTGTCAAAGAGGTGTCTTGTCTGAGAAACACAGTGAACTTGTGAACAGCCATTATGAACCCTTTCAGAAATTAATGGATAATACAGATTTAGACATGTTCAAATAAATTGCTTACTCAATTATCTAGCTGAAGTAATTCAAAAGTATAAAATCAATTAACTATTATAACAAGTTTTGTTCTGTATATTTCACTGTTAGCAACAATTGTTTATTATTCTTAGATTAAATATATATATATAAAGATTTCACATAAACATGTGAAATAACAATCAATGATCAAACCACAATAAGAAAATGGGAAAACAAGTCTTGTTTTCATATCATATATAACATATATATATATATATATATATATGATCAAACCACAATAAGAAATGGGAAAACAAGACTAAGATCTTTCAACCGTAAGAAACGGTCTTCGTCAGAGTCAAAACCCCAACTGACGAACCCAGTTGGGTTTTTGACTCTGACGAAGACCGCTTGTTACGGTTGAAAGATCTTAGTCTTGTTTTCCCATTTCTTATTGTGGTTTGATCATTGATTGTTATTTCACGTGTTTATGTGAAATCTTTTTATCGATTATATATATATATATATAATTATTACTTGACGTTATATTTAAATATATAATAGATATTATATTTAAAGTTATATTTATTTTATTTATTTATTTAAAGTTATGTTACATTTAAAGTTAAAATAACACATATGCTCAATTACTAAATATTATTTAAAGCTAACAGCAGCTTTAAACCAATTCCACGATTTTTGAATTGGTGGACTCGATCTTATGGGCGCTTTTTAATTACTTAACAAGATATAGTATTTTAGGCTAGTAATAAATGTGTAGTCTATATGCAAACAGATTATAAATATACGGTTCTGATTCACGGTTAATCTGTTGAAAAAAAAGTTTCTTTTAAATGAGACAACTTCACTCGTCACTTGTCTTCAGATTGTCTCACATTATTCTAATAAATGGTAACATAATCCGAAATATGGTAGTGGGTTTTTGTATTTTCTTTCTGATATAGTTGGTACCTTGTCATCTAGTAGACCTTAGGTATTTACTTTGCAATGGCAATGAATAAGTAAACTAGGACAATCCTTAAATATAGAGCTATATTTGGCATTGCTAGGCCTGCCTACTTGGTACCTAGTCATCTAGTAGACCTTAGGTTTTAACTTTGCAATGGCAATGAATAAGTAAACTAGGACAATCCTTAAATATAGAGCTATATTTGGCATTGCTAGGCCTGCCTAGTTGGTACCTAGTCATCTAGTAGACCTTAGGTATTTACTTTGCAATGGCAATGAATAAGTAAACTAGGACAATCCTTAAATATAGAGCTATATTTGGCATTGCTAGGCCTGCCTAGTTGGATTAAGATAAGAGAAACAA
The DNA here is from genome assembly GCA_026182355.1 of Hermatobates lingyangjiaoensis. Taxonomy (NCBI): domain Eukaryota; kingdom Metazoa; phylum Arthropoda; class Insecta; order Hemiptera; family Hermatobatidae; genus Hermatobates; species Hermatobates lingyangjiaoensis. The sequence goes on along the minus strand of JAPFBL010000326.1, from coordinate 225,588 downwards.
ATATCAATAATCAGGTCTAGCTTTATAATAGAAGATATCAGTTACCAAGGCTTAGATTGTTAAATAACACTAAATGTAAAGTTATACCAATAAAAATGTAATGCAGTGCACATTTTTGTTGTAAATGATGTAGGCTTGTTAGAGCTGAACTCTCCTGCTCAGGTGTTCTTTTAGTCGTATACACTAATGTTAACTAGTGTTTACGTATATGTTGATAACATATTTCGAGCAGTGCTTATTTAAAATCTCAATACACTACTCTTAATGCATATATCTGATTCAACTGGTTCTCTTAACTGTCTATTTAATCTGAACGACCAACATACGCAGACACACTACATACTAAATTGAAGAATATTTTCTCTTTTTTGTTATTCTGTCATTGTTATCCTAATACTCAAGATTGTATTTAATTTTTCATAGTGTACTTCTTTTGTTTGTGTTTTAAAAAAAAATGTACCTATTAAAATTCTTGTTTTCCTCTGTTTGTAGGCCTTTGGGAAAAAGATTTTAAATAAAATCGAAACGTCGGTAATGAGAGTTTGAATTGAAAGTGGAAGAAACTGACCGCATTCCGATCTATCCTTTTTTAGTTGTATATCTGTCACACGGTCGAGAATTTATTAGTGTTTATATATTATATATATATATATATATATATATATATATATAAAGATTTCACGTAAATACGTAAAATAACAATCAATGATCAAACTACAATATGAAATGGGAAAACAAGACTAAGATCAAGTTTTAACTTTAACGTTTAACTCAATTGGGCTTTTGAGTCTGACGAAGACCGCTTGTTACGGTTGAAAGATCTTAGTCTTGTTTTCCCATTCTTATTGTGGTTTAATCATTGATTGTTGTTTCACGTGTTTATGTGAAATCTTTATATATATATATATATATATATATATATATAAGTGTGTGTGTGTGTGTGTGTGTGTGTGTGTTATAAACGTTAAATTCACAGTGAAATGTGACCGGTTTCTCCGGTTTCGTACCGCGGTTTTTTTTTACTGTAACTTAGACATTATATGTTACTCGTTTACTGTGAAATCTTGTTATATATATATATATATATATATATATATATAAGAATCCATCAAAGCTAAATTATAACCATATTATTTGCAAAACTACAGAGTATAATTAGTTATCTTTAACTCGTTTAACTAGTCAGAGGACAGTTGATTTAAATATCAATTTATGGACCTAGTAGGTGAAGTTAGCTAAAGTCAATTATAAAAGAGATAGGGACCAAATTCAATAAACAACGCCCCTTGACCCAAGTAAATGTTGATAAAGAAATTAGCCAAGCTGTTGCTCTGTTCTTCTATCTTGTGTATATACCTGTATACATTTATCTTAACATTCTATTGTAATTTTTTTTTTAAATATATTATTTATTTTGATTTGGCAAACAATTAAGTCATTACTTTATTACTAAACAAGAGTTTCAGAAAGGTACATTATTTATGTATTGATTTTTGTGATGTTTTATCGCATCGGGTTAAACATTGGAACTTGTGGTACAAAAGCACAAGTGGATCATATTGCTGTTAGGCTAGGTTGCATTGTCAATTTTACTAAAGGACACACATTGGCCCTTTGTGATAACATCTAATGAACCCTCAACTATATTGGAAGCCCCAAATTTTGCCTATGATGAATGTTGATCATTCGAAACATGTCGATCATAGGAGATGTACTTTTGGGTAAGGATATTTAACGAGTACCTGAGATCGAACAGGCTTGAGACCAACGGTTTAACGTCCTCTCCGAGAGACAACATGCTTAGATTTTTCACCTCACGCTTGAATAAATCGAGGGACCAGAGTGCGTATTGAAACCCCGATCAAGCAGTGCAGAGGCGAGCAAGAGTGCGTTTTGAAACCCCAATCAAGCAGTGCAGAGGCGAGCAAGAGTGCGTTTTGAAACCCCGATCAAGCAGTGCAGAGGCGAGCAAGAGTGCGTTTTGAAAGCCCGATCAAGCAGTGCAGAGGCGAGCAAGAGTGCGTTTTGAAACCCCGATCAAGCAGTGCAGAGGTGAGCAAGAGTGCGTTTTGAAACCCCGATCAAGCAGTGCAGAGGCGAGCAAGAGTGCGTTTTGAAAGCCCGATCAAGCAGTACAGAGGCGAGCAAGAGTGCGTTTTGAAACCCCGATCAAGCAGTGCAGAGGAGAGCACGCTGGCACTGTGCTACCCTGACCCCTTCCCCGTATTGCTCCAAACAAATACTTGAATCTGAAGACTAAATACAAGTAAGCATGAATAGTGGAATTATGTTTTGTGTGATATTTACTAATATACGAGAAATTTAGTCTTACTGATTACTCTCTCTACCCACAAAAGATTTTCTATCTTCTTCTTAGGGCAAGTGTGTTCTTATAATTCAGTTTACAGCTTCGTAATTTTTGTTATTTAGTTAGGTAATTAGTTATTTTGTTTCTGTATCTTAAAAGAACATGAAGATGAACATGAAGCGCCCATATACACAATTTTCTGAAAAAATACTTTTGTGTGAAAACTTAATTTTCCCCATGTTAATCCAAAAATGAAAATAAGCTGTTAAATATCGGATGTGAGAAAATTTTTTTTTGACCAAGGGAGTGTTCTCTGAAGATTGTTTGAGAAAGCGAACTTTGAAGAATAACTTTGAGAAAGTTGATTTTCGTCATAACGGGTTGATTTGAATACCAGCTATCAACCCATCGATGTTTGATAGTCTTAAAAATCGAACTTAATAACAAGTTCATGCATTTCATCATTTCTCAAAATGATTTTCTCAAGAGAATATTGTGTCTACCTAATGATTCAGTTCGTGTTGAAGATGGGTGACACTCGAAACCGGTCCGACAGCTACGGCAGTAATGTACGAGGTAAGACGGTAGATTATATGTTTAATATTATTAATAACAAGTCCAGAGTAACTCCTGTTTACTGACAAAACAAAAAACAGTTTCCATATAATGTTTGATGAATATACTTTAATACTTCAACAAACAAATCTAATTAGTAACATCTCGAGCCATCCTATGTAACCACCTTTCAGACTATACAGGTAGCATTTGAAGAAGGGATTGTGGTTTGCTTGAAAGCTCCACCTCTGACGCTGATTTCTCAAGAGAATATTGTGTCTACCTAATGATTCTACTTTGGGACTTCTAAATTTTATCTAATTCGAGCCTATTTAGAGTAGAGATCACTACGTATTGGCTTGGAGCCAACTGCAGAATGTCCTCTCCTATAGACGATCTACTCAGATTTTATAACCTCCTAAAAAATTGGGGTCAGAGAGAGAATCGAACCCACAACCTACGAGTTCAAAAGCGATAACGCCAGTTATTGAGCTAAACTGCCTCCATAAAGTGAACAAAAAAGAGGTATTGAATGACAAATTTGTTTTAATACACACGCTTTAGGTTTTAATTTTCAGTGAAAAAGGAGAATATTTTTATATTAAGCATAAACGAATCTATCTGTTTTCAAAGTGACTTATCGAACCTTATACAGTTTCCATATATATATATTATATATATATATATATATATCCAATGCACTGGTATATCCCCTTACAATGGTATATCCCATACAAAAATAGGCTTCTTTTTAAATTTTATTAAGAAGAATATTTTTTGTATAGTGGGACCTTTTTGCTTTGCTTTTATTAAATTGTTATAAGATTATTATTTTTGTGATGTAGGGTCGTGGAAGCTCGCCTCCGCGAGTATCAGGCCTCCTCAGGTGTATCTCAGAGATTTTGTTTGCCTCTATTCTAGGCTAGAGCTTGTAGCTCCCGAGATGCAGCAAAAAAGGCATCAATCTGTTTTGTTGTTGTTTTCAGCGATATGGATGAATAAGCTGGGAGCGCTAAATAATACCAAAACAGGTATATCCCATACAATGGTATATCCAATATTATGGTATATCCAATACAGAGGTATTGCATAAACAATTTTTCAGTAACATACATGTTTCCTATAAGCATATCACAGATAGATTGCATCACAACAAAGACCGGATAGCTACTAATTTTCAACACAGATGTACCCTGAAAAAGAATACTACATGTTTGAAACGCCTTAGTTTTAAACAAAAAATCATATAAAGAATTATCAATATATAAAAAAATGTAATTTAATAAAAAAAATGTAAAAATGTTTATCATTGCGATATGTGAATCACCATATATATTTAATAAATAATAAACTTTTTACACTTCATGCAAATTATAAACAAAGTTTTATTAGTGCCACGAAGGATGATAGAAATATTATTACAGAAACCGTCTTATTTCGAGCATTGCTCCTAAAAACTCGAGCATAATATCCATCAAAGGTTGTAGACTGTGGCGTATACTCAAAATATTGGACCCCCCACTCCAAACACACACACACATACAGGCATCAATATGAAAATTTGAAAGTTGAAAAACAAAAAATGATGTTTATTTTAAAAATCATATTAATTTAAGAAAATAAAGAAATCATGATCAATTATATAAATATATAAATAAATCAAGAATGGACCAAGGTACCTCCAAGTGGAGAAGCTGAAATCACATGGCAACAGTTTAATTTCTGAGGGAGTGTGAGCCCTTGTAATATTCGTCATCCTGATAGAAGTGACTTCATAGAAGAGGTGTTCTTCGTAGGTGGCTTTAATTAGAGCCGGAAATAATTCAAACTTCAAGGACTCCCTACACAACACAATAAAAAAATACAAGCATTCATGTGGTCAAGAAACACCCAATAAATATATAAATCTAAACATATTGTAAAAATACTTTTCTTCTTCTCGGAATTTGATTGAGGGTTAATTTATTTGAAATCATCTTTTTGCCAACGTTTCGTCTTTATTTTAAGACATCCTCAGGACTAGAACCCAAAAACAATCTTATCTACATCAATACATAAAATATAGATTAGCGTTACAGAAATCGAATTTGAAAAATAAAAAAAAATATTTGGTGCTTTAGCCTACCATGCAGTTCAAAATCAACACAAGTTTCAATTCGGAAATCCATCTATTTTAGATTATGAAACTTCACATAATACATATAAGAAATACTTATATGAAATGATACATATAAGAAATACTAATAATACACAGTAATAAAAAATCAGATACTGATAACTTAAGTAGAATTTATAGTTCGATTTTAAACAGATAATGTTCCATTTCTATATTAGTTTATACTGCCATGGAGTTATTAAATGTAATATAAAAATATTGTTTGGACAAATGTCGCTGGGTATCAGCACATGTAGTGATAAAGTAACTGGTTTGTTGGTTCGATGGTAGAAGCTAGACTTGAATAAGTTTGAATTTCTATTATGATTGTGATGTAGATAAGATAAATGTTCATTGTTTTTGGGTTCTAGCCCTAAGGATGTCTTAAAATAAAGATGAAACGTTGGCAAAAATGTGATTTCAAATAACTAACTCTGAACAAATTCCAAGAAGAAGGAAAGTATTTATTAGAAATTGTAGTCAAGAAAATAATAACTTCATATTGTAAAAATATAGTTTAGTTAATATTTTTCAAATCAACTTTCATCCAAGGGAAAACAGCATTTATTTAAAAAATTTTGTATTCATTAATATAATTTTTTTTTATTTTTTATCCTTGTGTGGGTTCTTGAACGAAAGTTCATTTTAATGTTGAAATATTTCTAAATGGTTTATGTATGTTAGAAAGTTGTTTTGACTTTAAAAAGACCTCCACCTCCCCACTTCTTCATCCTCATCTCATTTTTAGCCGCTTTTTGAAATTCATTTTCCTTTAAAGTGAAATTAAAACTACCTCCTTTGCACCCCACCCCTAACCTTCCTGCTTAGTCCTCAGGAAGGATGTCCTCAAACACCTTAACATAGAAAGAGAAAAACTTTCTCTTTACGATCCCAAGTCTCCTTGTGAAAACCCCCCCTTCCAGTCATCATAATTGAAATTGTTTCCACGATAACTCACTTTTAATAACTTTCTACTTTTTTTTTTTTCATTCCCCCTTCCCTCTCTTACTTTCTTATGAATTTGGATTAACAATTGTCTATTTTAAAATAATCCTCTGTTTTTTTTTCTTTTTAGTAAATATAAAAACAACTTTTTTTTGTAATACAAGTATTTTTAAATTAGTTAACAAGCAACGTTATTCTTAATATTCAAAATAGGTATCTTAAGGTTTTTTCAATTTTAAGAATCAATGATCGAGAAGCTATATGAATATTATTCTTAATATTCTAAATAGGTTTCTTCATGTTTTTTTTTCAAGTTTTAGAATCAATGATTGAGAAGCTATATTAATGTTATTCTTAATATTCAAAATATGTTTCTTAAGGTTTTTTTTTCAATTTTTAGAATCAATGATCGAGAAGCTATATGAATATTATTCTTAATATTCTAAATAGGTTTCTTCATGTTTTTTTTTTCAAGTTTTAGAATCAATGATTGAGAAGCTATATTAATGTTATTCTTAATATTCAAAATATGTTTCTTAAGGTTTTTTTTTCAATTTTAAGAATCAATGATTGAGAAGCTATATTAATGTTATTCTTAATATTCAAAATATGTTTCTTAAGGTTTTTTTTTCAATTTTTAGAATCAATGATCGAGAAGCTATATGAATATTATTCTTAATATTCTAAATAGGTTTCTTCATGTTTTTTTTCAAGTTTTAGAATCAATGATTGAGAAGCTATATTAATGTTATTCTTAATATTCAAAATATGTTTCTTTAGGTTTTTTTTTCAATTTTTAGAATCAATGATCGAGAAGCTATATGAATATTATTGTTAATATTCTAAATAGGTTTCTTCATGTTTTTTTTTCAAGTTTTAGAATCAATGATTGAGAAGCTATATTAATGTTATTCTTAATATTCAAAATATGTTTCTTAAGGTTTTTTTTTTCAATTTTTAGAATCAATGATCGAGAAGCTATATGAATATTATTCTTAATATTCTAAATAGGTTTCTTCATGTTTTTTTTTTCAAGTTTTAGAATCAATGATCGAGAAGCTATATGAATATTATTCTTAATATTCAAAATATGTTTCTTAAGGTTTTTTTTCAAGTTTTAGAATCAATGATTGAGAAGCTATATTAATGTTATTCTTAATATTCAAAATAGGTTTCTTGAGGTTTTTCTTTCAATTTTAAGAATCAATGATCGAGAAGCTATATGAATATTATTCTTAATATTCATGAACATAATTATTAATAAAAATAGATAAATCGGGATGCGCTCATTAAATGTTATTCATTAAAAAAAGATCAAACTTGTATTAATAATCATGAGAAGCGAAAAAGCAAATTTAAATAGTGTTTATTCTAGTATTTTGAATACCTAACAGTTTTAGTGAAATTTTGTTCCATAGTTACCTACTAACCAGCTTTACATAGATGTTTACTAATGATTATCATTTGAATAGTTTAATCTTCCATATTGTTTCAGAAATGTAATTTGTAATAGTTCGTTCATTTTCAAATATTCCTTTTGTAAGTTCATTGTAATTTTTTCTCTTTAGGATCCTTCTTTTTATTTTCATTGTTATTCTAATAATCATTTTTGTATTTAATTTTTCATAATCTACTACTTTTGTTTGTGTTAAAAATGTACATTTCCTTTGTATTGTTGACCTTTGAAAAAGATTTTGAATAAAATCGAAACGTCGGTAATGAGAGTTTGATTGGAAGTAGAAGAAACTGGCCGCATCCCGATTTACTTTTTTTAGTTATATGTCTGTCGAACATTCCAGAATTTATTTATTGTTTATATAATTTTAATTTGAACCTTGATAAAGCAAAATAGAAGGGGGAAAGCTCGGACTGATACAGTTACTGTTATTCGTGTTTCTACTTTAATCGAAAATAGCATGAAGTCACAAACCCATACAAGTTGTGTAAGTTTATGAAATTCTTCAGTAACACTACATTCAGAAAATATTTTGATCTTAAAAAAAAAGTTAAATTACATGATATCTCTAGAAGCTGTGAAGTAGAAAATTAGCCTTATCATAAAACATTATAAACATTTTTTTCTTTCTAACATAGTGCAATCAGTTATTATGTGGTTAAATACCACAGTGTTAACACCAATGTGTTAAATATATTAACAAACCAGAAGAAATTTAGAATTAAGAAAGGTCAAAATTCGAAGGCAATGCAATCAGTTATTATGTGGTATTTACTAATGGTAGAGATAAAAAACTAATGAAATGGTCTCCATATATAAAAATTTATATATAAACAACCGTTTCGAACAGCGTAGTGTTCGAACAACACGTAGTGTTCGGCATATTTTTAGGCATTAACTAAAAATATACAACATTATAAACATTTTTTTCTGTCTAACATAGTGTAATCAGTTATTATGTGGTTAAATACTACAGTGTTAACACCAATGTGTTAAATATATTAACAAACAAGAAAAAATTTAGAATTAAGAAAGGTCAAAATTCTAAGGTATTGCAATCAGTTGTTATGTGGTATTTACTAATGGTAGGGATAAAAAGCTAATGAAATGGTATCCATATATAAAAATTTATATATAAAACTACCGTTTCGAACAGCGTAGTGTTCGAACAACACGTAGTGTTCGGCATATTTTTAGGCATTAACTAAAAATATACAACATTATAAACATTTTTTTTCTGTCTAACATAGTGTAATCAGTTATTATGTGGTTAAATACTACAGTGTTAACACCAATGTGTTAAATATATTAACAAACCAGAAAAATTTAGAATTAAGAAAGGTCAAAATTCTAAGGTATTGCAATCAGTTGTTATGTGGTATTTACTAATGGTAGGGATAAAAAGCTAATGAAATGGTACTCCATATATAAAAATTTATATATAAACTAACCGTTTCGAACAGCGTAGTGTTCGAACAACACGTAGTGTTCGGCATATTTTTAGGCATTAACTAAAAATATACAACATTATAAACATTTTTTTTCTTCTAACATAGTGTAATCAGTTATTATGTGGTTAAATACTACAGTGTTAACACCAATGTGTTAAATATATTAACAAACAAGAAAAAATTTAGAATTAAGAAAGGTCAAAATTCTAAGGATTGCAATCAGTTGTTATGTGGTATTTACTAATGGTAGGGATAAAAAAGCTAATGAAATGGTATCCATATATAAAAATTTATATATAAACTACCGTTTCGAACAGCGTAGTGTTCGAACAACACGTAGTGTTCGGCATATTTTTAGGCATTAACTAAAAATATACAACATATAAACATTTTTTTCTGTCTAACATAGTGTAATCAGTTATTATGTGGTTAAATACTACAGTGTTAACACCAATGTGTTAAATATATTAACAAACAGAAAAAATTTAGAATTAAGAAAGGTCAAAATTCGAAGGTATTGCAATCAGTTGTTATGTGGTATTTACTAATGGTAGAGATAAAAAGCTAATGAAATGGTCTCCATATATAAAAATTTATATATAAACAACCGTTTCGAACAGCGTAGTGTTCGAACAACACGTAGTGTTCGGCATATTTTTAGGCATTAACTAAAAATATACAACATTATAAACATTTTTTTTCTGTCTAACATAGTGTAATCAGTTATTATGTGGTTAAATACTACAGTGTTAACACCAATGTGTTAAATATATTAACAAACCAGAAAAAATTTAGAATTAAGAAAGGTCAAAATTCTAAGGCAATGCAATCAGTTTTTATGTGGTATTTACTAATGGTAGGGATAAAAAACTAATGAAATGTATCCATATATAAAAATTTATATATAAACTACCGTTTCGAACAGCGTAGTGTTCGAACAACACGTAGTGTTCGGCATATTTTTAGGCATTAACTAAAAATATACAACATTATAAACATTTTTTTCTGTCTAACATAGTGTAATCAGTTATTATGTGGTTAAATACTACAGTGTTAACACCAATGTGTTAAATATATTAACAAACAAGAAAAAATTTAGAATTAAGAAAGGTCAAAATTCTAAGGTATTGCAATCAGTTGTTATGTGGTATTTACTAATGGTAGGGATAAAAAGCTAATGAAATGGTATCCATATATAAAAATTTATATATAAACTACCGTTTCGAACAGCGTAGTGTTCGAACAACACGTAGTGTTCGGCATATTTTTAGGCATTAACTAAAAATATACAACATTATAAACATTTTTTTCTGTCTAACATAGTGTAATCAGTTATTATGTGGTTAAATACTACAGTGTTAACACCAATGTGTTAAATATATTAACAAACCAGAAAAATTTAGAATTAAGAAAGGTCAAAATTCTAAGGTATTGCAATCAGTTGTTATGTGGTATTTACTAATGGTAGGGATAAAAAGCTAATGAAATGGTATCCATATATAAAAATTTATATATAAACTACCGTTTCGAACAGCGTAGTGTTCGAACAACACGTAGTGTTCGGCATATTTTTAGGCATTAACTAAAAATATACAACATTATAAACATTTTTTTCTTTCTAACATAGTGTAATCAGTTATTATGTGGTTAAATACTACAGTGTTAACACCAATGTGTTAAATATATTAACAAACCAGAAAAAATTTAGAATTAAGAAAGGTCAAAATTCTAAGGTATTGCAATCAGTTGTTATGTGGTATTTACTAATGCTAGGGTAAAATGCTAATGAAATGGTCTCCACATATAAAAATTTATATATAAACAACCGTTTCGAACAGCGTAGTGTTCGAACAACACGTAGTGTTCGGCATATTTTTAGGCATTAACTAAAAATATACAACATTATAAACATTTTTTTCTTTCTAACATAGTGTAATCAGTTATTATGTGGTTAAATACTACAGTGTTAACACCAATGTGTTAAATATATTAACAAACCAGAAAAAATTTAGAATTAAGAAAGGTCAAAATTCTAAGGTATTGCAATCAGTTGTTATGTGGTATTTACTAATGCTAGGGTAAAATGCTTATGAAATGGTCTCCACATATGAAAATTTAATGGTATAAACAACGCGTTTCGAACACGTAATGTTCTTCTTCAGATATTAACTAAAATATACAATGTCATTATAATGGTATTCCAATACGGCTGTCATGCCTCCAGATAACACATGATGCTTGAAAAGTCGGACACTTCATCAATATCAGTAAAACTTGATTACTGATGCGACACATGACGAAATCCCATTCATTCTTTTAATAATTATCAAAGTTGAAGATTTTCTTCTGCTAAAATATAATTTCATATTCAGCTATTGATCCATTTATTTTCATCTTCATTGTAATTTTAAATTTTATGCAAGTTATTCAATGTATGCAAGGTCACAGAAGCTCTTTCCAGATTAGCATATAATAAGCTTTTTCACACCTTTCTTCCATTCCCTAAACAGAGAATTTCTTACATTATTATCTTAACATAACCGGCTTATGTAAAGAGAATCTCCTCTTTAAAGATCCCTTTATATTTTACGTTTTTTTTTTTTGCAGTTAACGATGATTCATATTATTTTTTTTCTCTTAATATTTGTATTATTTCGATAGAAATCTAATTTTATTGTGAAGCCACACAACGACTTTTCTTTATTAATATTCAATAATGTATAAATATAAAATTGTATTATATTAAGTCTCCAAACATTAAAATACGTTTATATTCGAGTGGCTAAGTCATGATCAGTAATTGTTACTAATAAATCGCACAATCAAAAAGATTGTAAATATAGTCATCATTATTAATTGGAATACGTTTAGAAAAGAATAATTACTAGCAATGAGACTGCATTATTGCCACAAATACCCTCCAATAACACCTATAGGACATTGAAGCCTGGATACAAAAGTGGCACTTAACTAATAATATAAATAAAAGTGCAGATGCAACTTTTCCATTAAAAAAAGTACTATGTCCCAAAATCACTATGAATAGCGCTATCCTTCTAACTGCAGATGTTGTCAGGTACTTAGGGCTCTTCATTGACAAAGAACTAACTTAGAATACTGATACCCGACTGAAAAGACTTAACCTAAAACGACGATTCTTACTACTGTACAGACTTCTAGGGAAACACTCGAAATTGACGCTACATAACAAAGTACTGCTATACAAAACATTACTGCGACCGATCTGGACTTACAGACTTGAATTATGGGGTTGTGCGATACCTTCAAACATTCATAAAATACAGTCATTGCAATCCAAAATCTTTCGCACTATCACTAATGCTCCTTATTACGTCACTAATTACACTCCTCATAAAAACCTAAGAATTCCTATTTATAAAAAATTTAGCCTCTGATTGTTATAAGGCGTTTCACATCAACCTTTTCTCTCAGTCAAATCGATTTATACAGAACTTTGCTTCTTCCTCACCTTCCCAGAATTCCCCAAGATGGCTCAAGAGAAGATGGCCGAGGTATCTACTACCACGATAACCTACTACAATCAAGAAACGAAGCGAAAAGTTAAACCACTGGGTTTCATTCTTACGTGTGTCTCAAAGCTACTTGCGTTACTCTTAACACATAGGCTTATTACGTAAAATATGCGTAGTTGTATATTTCTAAATGAAGAAGTTAAAAAGAAAACAAGCAATGAATTGCAGAAAAGATTTTAAATATAGTCATCATTATTAGTTTGTATGACTAATTTATAAAATACTAATTATTAGTAATGTCTTGCACAATCAAAGCAGGTTTTAAATATGGTCAGCATTAATAATTAATTAATCCAAATCAATTTGTATGACTGATTCATCTATTATTTATTATTATTATTAGAAACTTGCAAAATCGAATCTTAAAAACCTCCTAAGACTATGAGGTTTTTAAAAACTTTCATAATCTTAAATTGTATTCTTGTTTCACTCCTTCTCTTACATTTCCTATCACATCTTTTGCATCCCTCTCACTCCTACCTATTTCTCTTACTTCTTTCTGTTTTTCTTACCTCTTTATTCCTCTCTCATCTTCTGTAATTCCTACTCTTCCACCCATTCTCTCGTCTCTCTCTCTCCCTCCCTCCCTCCCTCCCTCTCTCTCACACTCATTCACTATCTGCTCTCTGACACGCTCTCTCACTATTGTTGCGTGTAATTACTATATTTGTAGTGAAAAATATCACAGTTCTTTTATAACCGACTCCAAATACTACAAACATTTGAATTTTCCTTTATTATTTATGATTTTTTGATAAACTTATACTGGAAAGTTTATAATACACAGAGGAGTTCAAAATTGTAATAAATATTAAAATTACAAAAGTTTAAGTTTTATTTCAATATTTTATTATTGATAAATTGGAAAATATAATATAATAATTAAGTAAAAAGAAATAATTCAATTATTACAGGAGAAAATTACATCGCCTAACTGTTTCGTAGCGTTGATTATTTATAAATTAAGAGAGGGAACAGAGTCAAGAGAGGGAACCACATGTTATTCACTTGTCGAGGGGTTGGTCGTTATAACTCCTAAATGCTCCCTCGAGGCAAGTAAGCTCGCATGTTTCCATCTTTCAAGAAAATTAACTAAGAAACTCACTTATAATCCTCTGCTATAATTTGCTTCACTCGCAGGCTCCTTGGGGAGATTTTCTTCTTTTAGTCTTCAGTGGGAGACACTCTCACTCTCTCTGTCTCTCTCTCTCTCTCTCTCTCTCTCTCTCTCTCTCTCTCTCTCTCTCTCTCTCTCTCAACTTATCCGCTGTGTATACCTCATACCATTCAAGGCTCCATCAGAATCAATACTGTGGTAGCTGTTGTCTAACTAACCAAACAAGTAATGTCCCCGAGGTAATACCCTAGCTTTAGCTACCTGGCAATACAACTAAAGCATTCTACATGATGTTTTTAAGCAAAAGAACATTAAGAAATATGAACATTTTTGAGATTAGTTAATAAATAGAATTAATCTATTTGCCAAAGATATAACCGTGATTGTTGATCATGCAGACAGCAGATTTTACCTAAAATAAACCATATATGTCTTGATCTTGCTTTCAACATATTTAGAGAAGACTGGCAGTAAACATGAGGGTTGCCACAAACTACGTGGCTGTATTTGACTTTTATTACTCCTCAAACTAGCTAGTAATTTGGAAAAGGTACTTTTTGAGTTTTTTTTATTACTCTGGATACTGGCAGCAGTGAATCAACTCTGACCAACTCAACACCTTTCCAGGCCTTCATTTCATTCAAGTTCTATTAAAACCTATGCATATTTCCATTTTAACACATTTTCGAATTAATTTTTCAAATCTTCTGACCTCTGGCTTCCATAAGTTCGGGACAAGATACATCAGTTCTCCAAAATTTTTATTCGTATACACCGACATGTTTCGGTCTTCATCGACCATACTGAAGGGTATTATTTACAAAAGTAAATATATATATATATGTATATATATATATATATATATATACGAGTATAAATGAAAAAAAACAACATATAGAAGAAGCGAGAAAACTTACTGGATCGATATTTACTCGATCCTTGGAGTTCGTCGTCAGGGAGAGAGTAGAAGGGAAGAAGAAGAGGTACGTGCGTTCGCTTGTACGGTTACGGTGCGTCAATCTGTCCGGTTTGGACCGTTTTAATATTTTGATTTATATATATATATAAAATAAATTCAAAACGAAGGAAACACAGAAAGACACAGACATAACTGAGTCGCTGCCCTGTCTTTCTGCGGGGCTCTTCGCTATTCACACCTCCTGATGACGACGATGGTCGAAATATCGATGTGAGTTATGTCTGTGTCTTTCTGTGTTTCCTTCGTTTTGAATTTATTTTATTTAAAAAAGTCCGCTGGACCGTTTCTTTTAATTGTATATATATTTATTTATATATTGTGAACAAGATTTCACATAAACACGTGAAATAACAATCAATTATCAAACCACAATATGAAATGGAAAAAAAACTAAGATATTTCAACCGTAACAAGCGGTCTTCGTCAGAGTCAAAAATCCAATTGCGGGTTATTTCCCCATTTCATATTGTGGTTTGATCTTTGATTGTTATTTTACATGTTTATGTGAAATCTTGTTATATATATATAATATAGTGTGTTATATAATATATATATATATAAGTTATTCACGTCCTGATGATGAATGTTGAACATTCGAAACAAGTCGACTATAGGAGATGTACTTTATTGTGTAGACGAAATAGCGTGAAGGTTATTTAGAAAAATTGAGAATGTAAACAAACTTTTTTAGAAACAGGTTTCAGCAAAATTTTGGTGCCATTTTCAATAATTTGTGTGTCAAGGAAGGCCTAGTACCAAAATTTACATATATGTTAGCATATAATGGTTGAAAATATGTTAAAATATGAATAAAAAGTTTTGTTACTATGACTTTTTTCTAGCAACTTCAACTTGCCGTAGTCACGTTTGAAGGATTTTAATTAACTTTGAAGGATTTTAATTAACTAAAATGCTTCATTAACTACATCTTGATGAGGTAGTTCCAAGTGGATGGCTTTTGAGTTTCCATCCAAGTCTACATCTGTCAAAAGTTATAAGCAATAAAATATAATTATACAAAATCGCCAACATTATATTCTTTCAAACAAAATATTTTAAAAATGAACATAAAAAAACGAATTTAAAAAAATCTAAAACACATATTCCAGTGTTTCCCACAATCCTGACTATAAAGAAAGTATTATTTTTTCAAATATTTCGTTATATTTTTTACTTTTTCATAATTAAGATATTTATTTGGTTTATTAAAAAAAACTCATATGTTTTTTGTTTTATGAGTATATATTACATTTGGGTTATTATTTTACTTGTTAATAAACCGGAACAAAAAAAAGTAATTAAATTTAAACTAATTAGCAATCTTTTGAAAAGACGCTCGTCGTATATTTTGCTCATATTTCAAGGAAATTATTATTATTATTATGTAAAATATACTTTCATTGTTATATACGCCATCTATGAAGGGTTTTTTTTTGCTTATAACTTATTCATTTATTACTAGCAGACGTGTCCGTCTTTGACTGGTATTTTAAAAAATTCAGATATGAACAAACCGACAGACAGACATTTTTCTAAGAGTGGATTCGGTTTCTCTAATGAATGAAACAAAAAGATAACTTGAAATGTGTCAGTTCTAAGCAATGTACAGATAAAACCTTTCTTTTATTTATATAGATAAATTTATATATTTAATTATATATTATTAAAATATAATTAATATATATAATAATGTTAAATATATATTATTGTATAAAAAGGTTTCACATAAACACGTGAAATAACAATCAATGATGAAACCACAATAAGAAATGGGAAAACAAGACTAATTTCTTTCAACCCTAACAAGCGGTCTTCGTCAGAGTCAAAAACGCAGTTGGGTTTTTGAATCTGACGAAGATCGCTTGGTCCGGTTGAAAGATCTTAGTCTTGTTTTCCCATTTTACATTGTCATTTGATCATTGAATATCATTGTATATATAAATATATATTTCATCAGAGTGCAGAATAAGTAAGGCCCTCTGTTTGAGTGAAACAAAAATTAGAACCTTATTCGATTATCCTTTATTTTTTTAAACATGATTGTTTCCCAATTCCCAAGTAAATAGATTAATTTAAGGTATCAACAAAATTGAAATAATAGTTATTTGGTGTTAAAATTGTTCAATAGAAATGAAATTAAACTAAATTAAAGAAAAAACAAGATACAAAATCTTGTGGACTTTAAAATTCAGTTCGGATATTTAAAATGTTCCCTTTCATGTTCATTACAATACTCAACTCTATCAGCGACACGGTTACAAACTTTTTGACACACTTCTATGGTAATTTCATGAAATTTAACTGAAATTGTATTCTTTAATTCTGGAATTTAATTAAGGATAAGATCGTAAACTCTGCAATGGGCTCAGTACAGCGCATAAAAAATTTATCCAGTGTGTTTGATTATGGTATAATAAAATATAAAAAAAAATTTCGTAATTAAAAAAAATTGACATGTATAGATTTATAAGGTGTAAAAAAGGCGTTACTCATGCCTCACCCTGAATAAATTATATACAAATATATAAAAATAAATGTATGACTATCCCTGAGTACTTGAGTATTATCCTTGAGTATCCTTGAGCAATATAAATTTAATAGAATGTATGGGGTTTTTTTTATTCTTTATTGAAACATGCTCCACACAAAGTATTACATGTTGTACTATATAATAGAATGTATGGTTTGAGTCAAATTTCTTTAGAGGTATAAGACGAAGAAAAAGCTTGGGAACTACTGCCAAAAGAAGTGAAAACCTTTTTTTTGTGATTTTTTTGTTTTTACGTATCGCCGCTTGTTTTGAAATTCATCTTATACATTGAAACAGTAAGGACCAAGCAAAGGTAAAGAGAGTATCTTTTATCTCAATTATTTATTGGTTTTAGGGTGATTCCTCTACACGAAACTTTTTTATACTTTTTTTGACGCGAAACTCTTTTTGGTTCCAGTAACTTTCACGGGAACCCCAGATTCCAATGATTTCATACAATAATAATATACATATTTGCATATGCCTTTTTAAATAGTATGTCAGTTTAAAATCAATTATAAAAGTAATATTTCTGTAACGTGTCTTTTTCGAATAAAAATTCAAAACTAAAAGATTTTAATGTTCATATTTTCCACAAGTGCATAACACATAAAACAGAATTACTAGCAATTTTAACACAGTGTTTGTATTGTAATCATTTTTGGCTTTATAGTTGATAGTTTTATTCTCAAGTTAGCCCCAGCATTATGCCTATTTCGTGTATTTGGTTTCTGTGGCAGTTTAAAGGGAAAATATACTTTCACATAAGTAGATAGTGGGAAATGGTAGCAATGTGTGAAGTGCTACTTTTGCAATAGCAGGAAATTCGGGAATCAGATAGTTCCAAAAACCGACTCTTGATTCATCCTAAATATGAATAAAATGTTGACCACTTCTACTTTATGGGTATATTCAGATATAAACATTATTCGGTTTCATGATTCACAAGAAATATAATAAAATTCACGTGAAATATATATTCACAATAAATACCATACCCACAAAAAAAATTTTAAAAAAATGTTTTTACTAAATGTTTTTCACGGAACCCCAGACAGTTCGTTAAGGAACCCACTTTGGAAATCTCTGTTCTACACTGAAACTTTACTACTTTCACAAGGAAAAAAATTTTTGATTTTTAAAGCCCTTTCAAAAGAAAGCGTTCACTGAAAAAAAAAAACTGTTAAAGTGGACTATAGAAATGCGACATGTGTAGATAGACTGTAGTTTTAAATTGCTTCGTGTATGCAACACTGACTTGAATTTTGCTATATTAGCTTACAAATCGACTAACCAGGCAGTGATTGATAGGTTATTAAGTAAGATAAAAAAAAAATTCACTAGGTATTGAAATTTTTGAATGGCCGATATTTATTTTGAAATAAATAAAAAAAAAATAGACCGGGAGATCATTTTTCAAATGTTTCCATATCGGTATCCTTCATTCCACTGGAGAATATTAGATTAATTTAAATCAATATCAAAATGAAATCCAATTTCCAAGAACTGTCTTCTTTTGAAATATGAATTAAAATTTAATAAAATTCCCTTTTTAGGGCAAGACTACCAGCTGCTTGCTTATTTAATAGTAATCCCTTCCTCCATCCGAGGAGGGGGGGCCCCAGCTTCTTTTTCGAAATCAACATTCCAAAGCAAAAGCGACAGTTTCAACTCATTTATCCAACAGGACATCAACAAAAATTAAAAATTAAATCTTTTCACTGAATTAATCTTCTATTTCTTTTTAAATTATTCTTTTACCTTTTTTCCAATTTTATTTTTTATTGAAATTAATCTTTCGAGAATTATTAGATTCATCATTAAAAAGGCTTTTTTTTATAATTTTAAATTTTATTCGACCTCTTCAATCAACACAGTATTCTATATATATCAATATCTTATATCAATTATATAAGACGTTCTCATATAACATAAATGTAACCTTCGCTTTGAGGTTATCGTGTTGCCTGTATATATATATATATATATTATATACAATTAAAAGAAACGGTCCAGCGGACTTTTTTTAAATAAAATAAATTCAAAACGAAGGAAACACACAGAAAGACACAGACATAACTCACATCGATATTTCGACCATCGTCGTCATCAGGAGGTGTGAAGAGCGAAGAGTCCCGCAGGAAGACAGGGCTGCCCTGTCTTCTCCATCAAGAGCAACACGGATTCATGAACTTCACAATTTCTACGGGAAATTTCTGGCATCTAGACAAAAGTAAAATTGTGAAGAACAGGCAAATGTTTGATTATCTTAAAAAATTCATGAATCAAATAGATTTGAGAAACTTTTATTATGGTGGAACAATTAAAGAAATAAGATTTATAAATTATTATAATCCAAATTTTTGTAATAACTTTTCATGTATAAAGTTAAAAATATTTAGTATTAAAATTATGTATTCCAACTATAACTAAAAATACGATATGCTGTAGCAAGTAGCGAAGAAATGTAGTGATTTTAAATCTAATTAAGGGACAGGTTAGCTAAGTGGTTAACGTACTCGCTTCTGAACTGGTAGCCCAGGGTTTCGATGTCCACCTGGCCTCGATTTACCCACGCAGGAGGTGAATAAATCTAAGTAAATCGTCCCTCTGAGAGGACGTTAAACCTTCGGTCCCGAGACAGTGCGATATCAGGTACTCGTTTAAGATCCCTACTCTAAATACACTTGAGTTAGGCAAAATTTAGGAGTCTCAATGTAGAATCACAGATCAAACAAAAAGACCGTAAAGGGCAGACCTATTTAACCCGCTAGGGGATCGGGTTAAAAATATAAAATATAAATCTAATTAGTTATATCGCAGCATATAATATCTATATAAAGCATGCTGAATAAATGTTTCATTAAAAAAAAAATCTAAACTATAAGTGTAATTTTTGAGCGTAATATCAAATTAACCCATCAAACATGTGACCTGAAGGGTGTTCACAAATCTTTATTTTCACAACTGCTATTAAGTGATATTAACTGCACATGTGATATTAACGATACTTAACTGATTATAAAACACTTTTAAAACTTATATAAGTACTTACTTATAATAACAATATACAATATATTATCTTTCTGATTTGTGGACTTCTGCCTATAAACAGGAATTGCCAAAAAATTAATTTTTACTGTTTGTTCTTTTCAAGAAAAAATCACGCATCCTTAATTTGTTGTTTAGAACCTACACTACGAAATTTTTAAATACGAGTATTACCTACTTTTCACAATTAAAGTGACACCTATATCTCAGAATTTCTGGAAAATGTTATCCATGAGATTCCACTTTGTTTATTAAACGTATGTTTTTGATGAATCCTAGTTCAACATGTGTTTTTTTTCATTTTCTTTTATGTGAGTTTTCAGAAATATTCGTTGATTTTTTTTATATTCCAGTTTTAAAAAAGATATATGATTCAATAATTTATAGATTTGAATTTGATTTGGATTTACTAATAGTGAATTGTGAAAATGAAATTATATGAAAAATCAATGCTTAAAATGAAGTTTTATTCTAACAGAAAGTAAGAAAAATCAAACAACAAACATAAAATGCTGTTGGTGACTCTCTGAAATTAAGTTGGTTTGTTTTATAAATTGAACATGGCGTCGTCAAGTGTTACTAATTGCATTCATGTAACTAATAACATCTTTATTTAGAAGAAAAAAAAAACCTTTTTTTAAACACTAACACAACATAAGTACTAATTATTTTTTCAAAGTTGTAGATAAATATATCAAACAGATGGCAAAACTAGAAAAATTACCTGGAGTTTTGGAAAAAAGACGCGTATACTGCTACTCGTAAGAAAACCGAACAACAACTGATTCAAAATCATGTATCTGCTAATATAATTGGTTAATTCCTGATGATGAGATGTATACTCAACTATCATTGGCTATAGTAGTGTGATTCACGCATGCGCTTTAACCAGAACGCTATATCAACAAACTTCAAATATTATGATAATAGGAAATATTCTTTTATTAATTCTATAGAAATAGATAATCAAATTAACACAAATAAAGTCATATTTTTCTTAAATTTATCACAGAATCTGGAGTAGACTATATCCAGATTTAGAAACTGATAGTATTATTATTACTAGCTAATTATTTCTACCTTATAATTATTATTTCAATACAATTATTATTATAAAAATATGAATTTTGTAATAAAGTTAATCAATGAAAATTAATGACTACATCAAATTTGATAAAATTACATTAACCCATAACAATGGTTTATCTACATTAAAAAAAATGAATATTTTAGTAGGTTTGGTCTCCAACCAAATGTAAAACATTTATACATCACAACAATCCCAACTTTTTCACGTTTTTTTGTTATCATTAGGATTAACAAATCATTAAAACATAATTATTATTCTTAAAAACAGTTCTACAGTTTTAATGTGTTAACAATAAGTAAGAAATAAAATCATAGCTTTAATGTGTGATTAGTTACACATTTCTGATAAAACTACTATTTATGTCATTACTTCTTCTAATTAATTAGTCATTTAAGCTGCACAGTAGATTTTAATGACTGTTAATTGTGCTTTTTACTAATTTCTTAGCTTTGATAAAGCCAAATAAGTCATACTTAACGTGATACTAATATGAAGATGTATGTTTTTATGACCAAACTCAAGAATACTTAGCTTTTCTTTATTATTATTGGTTGAGAGTCAACTATAATTATAATTTAAACCATAAACATGTTTCATCATCTAACCTGTACATTGTGAGTTATATATGGTGTTATTGTTCATTGGGATCGAGGAAAGTGAAACTAAAACTAAACCCTCAGTTTTAGTTTTACATAAATTTAATTAATACAAAATGAAAAATAAATTCAGAAACATTATGTTGTAATCATGTTTTAATTTAGAAATAAATAATTGAAATTAAAAACATCAAACAGTTTTAGAAAGTCTAATTTCAATTATAAATTAATATAACCTACATAACGTATAACAATTAGGTATTATTCATTGCAGTATAATTCAATCTTTGAACTGTGCATCAAAATTGTTGTTTAATTTCAATTATCTAAATAATTATTCTCGATAATATTTTATTAGCATTAGATAAGATTTATTAGTAAGAAAAAGTTGTTTATTTTGTACAGAAAGATATAGTTGTCTTAAAATAACCAGTAATAACATATTTGTTACTAATATGGGATTGTAATAACTTTGGTGTGTTTTATTCATGTAGATATTTGTTTTACACGTTACATTCTTCACAAATATTATTATATATTCATAAAGTTGGGTTTGTAATGTGAATTTCTGTTATCCACTACCTCTAGATAATAAATCAGGCATTTATTTTCCAGTAAAAGCATCAACGTGTTAGTCGCTTTGCAATATTTTTAGCTCAATGTGAAACCTTAATAAATGTAAGGTTTATTTATTTAAAGAACTCTGCGTTAAACCTTGTCCATAAAGACAAATTGTGCTAAATAATATGATGTTTTCTTTTAACTATATTCATATAAAAACCTCTAAATCATAGTCACCTCTTTCCAATCTAAGGAAGACAATTAAAGTATTGTATTTATAGCCCAATTAAAAATAGTAAATCTTTAAGACTTAAACATTGGCAATAAACGTTTTAATTATGAAAGCTGTGCCTTCAATTGAAATAAGGTGAAATATCCACATATGCAAAGTCAATTTTTAACGACTTCATTAAAATCTTTATGTTCTCATTTCAGTTTTAGTTTTACATTTTAAGCAAAAGCTCACATCAATATTCTAGTAATGTTACCTTGATTTTCTAAAAAAAATATGATTATCTGTGTAATAGAAGATTTAAATCCTTACACTTATTATTCAAATAAATGTAATGACTTATTATTCTTCTTACACCTCATATAAGTCATTTAAACATTTCAAATCATTTCATTAACCCTCTAAACATCAATTTTATTTTAGTCAATTCAGTTAATAAATTTCTTCCATGTCTTCCATGGCATGATGGATTTGTCTCATAAAATGCTTTAATAAATCTATATATTGCACTCTTGAGCAAAACTTAATATCAGTTACAATTACATTATCATTGTGAATGTAGTACCTTTCCATGCTATTTAAATGTGATGAATGACTCTTTCCTCAAGAAAGAGGACTTATGTTTGTTGAGAAATATCCAGTTTTTTTTTTACAGTTCTAGTCTAATAGTTCATATTTATTATTTTCAAAAATTAGAAGCTACCAACTATAAAAGATTTAAATTATATTGAATAGCTGGCTTTGACTTCGATTTGAGTATGTAAACTGGCTAATTCCTAATATATTTTTTCTCAATATACATTCATAGCAACCTTATAACAGAGTACAGGAGGCAGGAAAAGGATAACACTCACTCAGAAAAAATTCGTATATATGTTATTTGACAAAGGGGAAGGAAAATGATCTTATTAAATACTAAGAAGCCATAAAATTCCCAGTATGATAATTCTATAAAAACCAAAAAGGAAAAAGATAATTCAAATTTGTAATCTTTCATTTAGAGATTAATAAATTAATTATCGTCATCTTTAATTATAAATCATCTTAAAACAACATTTTTTCTTCACTGTTTATGATGTTTTTCAGAGAAAATAAGGGTATTTTCCTGTTTTAAATTTGAAAAATTTTACTTTAATATTCAATGTAGAAGGATGTTAAGTAAACGATGTAAGAAATCCACTGGCTATTTGAACAAAAGCTATGTTCTCTTGTAGGAGAATATTTCGTATCAAGAAATGTTCACTTTGGTTTTTCAAAAATGTTATTACTGCAGTAGTTATACTAATGAAATTATTTGCATCAGCTCTGTGATGTACAAAAATATGCTTATGTATTGATATGTCCTTCAATCACTATCTGTACTACCTCAGGAATAAAAGACTAATAATGATATCCCATTTAGATGTTTACGTTATGCTTAAATGAGACGTTATGTGTTATATACTCAAGAAATTTGATATTAAGTTACTTATAGTAAAGTTGAGTGTAGGCCACTCCAGATTTTTTTTTATTGTTTAAACCGACCCTCTGCGGGTGATAACGTCAGCCGTTTATCGGGTTTTTGTTTGATCGGTGATTTTACAGATTCTCCATTGGGAGTCCTAAATTTTGCCTAATTCAAGTGCATTTCGATTAGGAATCTTTAACGAGTATCTGACACCGTACAGGCTCAGGACCGATGGCTTAACATCCTGTCAGAGAGGACGACATACTTAGATGTATTCACCTCCAGCGAGAATAAATCGAGGGCCAGGTGGGTATCGAACACCGAACTTACCAGATCAGAGGCAAGTACGTTAACTACTGAGCTAACCTGGCCCCTCATAACATAGTTACTACTTCTAGAAATCAGAATAGATAACACCTTGATATATTAAACAGGACGTTATTTTAAAAGAACAGCATAAAATCAATCTGAATATATTTATAACTTCCAGCAGAAACTGATTTACTGAACTATCAACAAATTATGGGTTAAACCTAGAATAATGCTATCGGAATAATGTTCGTATTAACAACAGAATACTTGTATGAAAACGCAGTTATACGAATTTTTACTATCAATAAAAAGCACAAAATTAATTATAGTTGGGTGAAGAGTGTAGACCAGTGTTTCCCAAAGTGGGCGGTGCTTTGATATCGGAGGGCGCTAATGAAAAAAGAATTTGGGGATTCTACTTCCATAAATTGAAAATGTTCATGCAATATAATTTCTAAATTTAAGTGAAAACACCACATGTAAACTTCTAGGAAAAGGTTTCTTAAAATTATTTGTTTTGATAATTTATTTTTATGTTAAAAGTATATTCTCATCTAAGTTTCTTTTATTGTGTATTAATTCTTTTGCATAAATATGCTATGAAACAAGACATATATTGGATTATAAATAAATATTAGATTAGTCATTATATTAATTTTATTGTTAAAATGTTACTCATTTCGTTATTTAGTCTAAGATTCTGATTATTGAGGAGTGTTGAGTATAGGTTTACGGACCCAAGGGGGCGGTCGCTCCAAAAAGTTTGGGAAACACTGGTGTAGACGTACAGGTCAACAATCATACGAGGTGTGTAAATAAAGTAGTGAGACTGGCAACGTCGCTTTCGATCTGGCAACGCTGGAGACGCGTGGCCTTGAGTAGCGTCAGGTGCACGTGTGATGCGCCTCCAGTATGAATCTGAACTCGCCACAGTCATTTGTTTGTCCGTAGCGTTGGTTTTCGTGAAATGGTTTTTTCTTGAGCGTTTTAAAAATGAGTGACCTCAAAGTTGAGCAGCGGTGTGCAATCAAATTTTGCTTCAGACTTGGACATAATGCAACCGAAACTTTTGAAAAACTTCAGGAGGCCTATGGAGAACGTGTTTTATCAAGGGCACAGGTTTTTCGGTGGTTTAAGGAATTTTCAGAAGGAAGAGAGTCGATTGAAGATGAACCACGAAGCGGAAGGCCTTCTAGTGCAAACACCGATGAAAATGTCAACAGAGTACGGAACCTTGTGCGTTCAGATCGACGCTTGACAGTCAGAATGATCGGGGAACAGTTGAATTTGAATCACACCTCCGTTCATCACATTTTGACCAATGAATTGGAGATGAGAAAAATTTGTGCGAAAATGGTTCCGAAAAACCTTTCCCAAGACCAAAGGATCTCAGAAAGGGAAGGAGTTTTTGGCCAGTAAAAACATTCCTGTTGTTCCTCAGCCTCCTTATTCACCAGACTTGAGTCCTTGTGACTTTTTCCTCTTCCCGAGATTGAAAAATCACCTCAAGGGAACTCATTTCGGGACACTACAAAACATACAAACTGCTGTAACCGACCAGCTGAAGGCCATTCCAGAATCCGAGTTCCAGCAATGCTACAATGATTGGAAGGACCGTCTCCAGCGCTGTGTGGCTTCCGAAGGGAACTATTTTGAAGGTGACAATATCACATTGTAATTATATTTGAATAGAAAATTTAAGAAAAATCAGTCTCACTACTTTATTTATACACCTCGTAATCCGGCCACTATGGGACCTGCAGGGACCGGGTTATCCATCCTCTATTAGGGATTGATTAGGCTAGAATACAGGAAACGAAATAGCTAACCACCCCATTTAAAATTTAAAAACCCTTATTCGAGTTCTTCTTGAAATGTTTTTACTTGTTCTCACAAGATCAACTGCGAGTTCAACACCTTCAATTTTCACGCAACCTAAAAACCATCTCATAATTACTTGATCTCGTTATGGACTATTACATAGTTTCATAGATTTAAGATCTTTTAAACATCTGTTTCTTCGATTTACTATTAGCAAAAAAGCTAAATAACTTCTCTTTTGGTTTCTTTATATCCCAAACCGTTTATGCCTCTCACATGCATGCTTCTAACAGACATACCTTTATCAAGTTTTTTTCAAAAGTTCAACCTTTTAAGTTTTTTGTTTTTTTTAATATTTGAGGGTCACTATAGCACTGCGTCTTAAAAACTATTGCACTTAACCCTTCTGTACTAAAGTACCCCTGCAGTTAGCTTCAACGCCTCCAAGAGGCTCAGCACTTTTGGGTCCAGCGGTAAAAGGTTTTCTATGGTTTTATTATAGAGACATGAAGCACCTACCTCTGAGCAGCAAAGTTGTTTGACAGTCAACCAGCAAGTACAACGGTGTTTTTTCCTCTTCTTTGCAGAATCTGCACAAACCATTAATGATAATGCCCATTCAAGTTCCATACGTTTTGGGAGAAAGTGACTCCTTTCTCCTTCTTCGGGTCCTTAAGTGAACTTGTGGGATGTTGGTTGCCACTACTTGGCGCTTTTGGACCCTATTCGCTTCTTGAGGATGGCCTCCGGACTTTATAACTTGTTCGTTATAACGGTATTCTTATTATGAGTTCTTTATGATCTTATAATAAATTGTTTGCTATTTTAATAAACACCACTAAATTTTTTGCGGAATTAAATGTAGTAAGTTAATAAATAGTAATAATTGTATAGACATTTGTTCTATATCCTTTTTTTTAACATCTTTATTTACAAATATACAACTACGCATATTTTGCGTAACAAGCATATGTAGTATGATATAACTTACTACGAATAACTTCAATGCACATGAGTAAAGAATGAAACCCACTGATTCAACTTTTAAACTTGTCTTGAGTCGTTTTGGGGGATTCTGGGAAGGTAAGGAGGAAGCAAGGATTCGTACAAGTGGATTTGGGTGAGAGGAAAGGCTGTTGTGAAATAACTTATAACGATCAGAGGCTAAATTTTGAATGAATGGAATTTTTAGGTCTTTATGAAGGGTGTAGTTTTTGACGTAATACGGAGCATTTGTGATAGTGCAGAGGATTCTAGATTGCAATGACTGTATTCTATGAATATTGGAAGGTTTTACCCAACCCTGTAGTTCAAGTCCGTAAGTCAAGGTCGGTTGCAGTAATGTTATGTATAGTAGTACTTTGTTATGTAGCGTCAATTTCGAGTGTTTCCCTATAAGTCTGTACAGTAATAAGAATCGTCGATTCTATATTCTTAAATTGATAGATAACCTTTTACCTGTTATTGTGAATAATATACTTTTGTATTTGATAATTTAATTTTGATAAATTATGCTTAGCGTAGATACAGAAATCACAAACCAAGCATGCTAGTATTTAAAAAAAAAAATCACGTCTAATTAATTATTATTATTTTCCATCGGTGCGAAGGTGAGTAGACACATAGTGTAAAAATATAACTTGTTCCTGCACATATTTTGAATAATACAACTTGAGGTTTCTGAGGCTGTCCCACGAAAAAACAAGCATGGGCCAAAGATTGACTCTTTGTGATACCACACAATGAACATTCTACAGGGTGATTGAAAAGTAACTCCCTATTTTAAAAAAACTATAATTTATTTTCTATAAATATAATTTCTACAATTAATGAATATGAGAAGTAAGTATAAGAAGTCCTGACTTAACACCCTGCGACTTTTTTTCTCTGGGGTTGGGTGAAAGAGGAAGTCTACTCAACCAAACCAAGAAATTTGGAAGAACTTGAAGGGCGAATACGAGAAGTTATGATTTCCATCCCACAAGAGTTTCTTGCGAAATCAGTTGATGCGATTCCTGGTCGACTTGAGAAGCTGGTGGAAAATAAAGGCGCCCATATCGAATTTTAAATAAAAGCCCATGCATTATACTTCCTTCTCATATTCATTAATTGTAGAAATTATATTTTAAAAATAAATTATAGTTTTTTTAAAATATGGAGTTACTTTTCAATCACCCTGTATATTGGGAGTCCTAAATTTTGCTTAAATCAAGTATATTTAGAGTAGGGATCTTCAAAGAGTACCTGGTGGGCCATGAGAGCATAGTGCCAACGTGTTTGCCTCTGGACTGGTAGGTCTGGGGTTCAATACCCACTCTGATCTTCAATTTATTCACGCGGAAGGTGAATAAATCAGAGGACGTCGTGCCTCAGAGATGTTAAGTACTCGTTAAAGATCCCTACTCTAAATACACTTTGAGATTCATTTCCAAGGTAAAACTGCCACTTGCAACCTAACCTAATGAGTAAATGACATCGTACATGCTTGGGACCGACGGCTTTTTCTCTTCCCAGATTTTTTTCACCGCCCGCATGAATAAATCGAGAGGGACGGAGTAGGTATTGAACCCCGTATCTACCACTCCAGAGGAGAGCACGCAATCCCTGGAACTGCCACTGCAACATAACCTAAAGAGTAAATGACATCGTACAGGCTCGGGACCGACGGCTTTTTCTCTTCCCAGATTTTTTTCACCTCCCGCATGAATAAATCGAGAGGAACAAAGCGGGTATTGAACCCCGTATCTACCAGTCCAGAGGCGAGCACGCTATCCCCTCGGAACTACCACTGCAACATAACCTAATGAGTAAATGACTTATCCTACAGGCATCGGGACACGACGGCTAAATATGATACATCTTCCCAGATTTTTTTCACCTCCCGCATGAATAAATCGAGAGGAATAAAGCGGGTATCGAACAGTATCTACCGTCCAGAGGCGAGCACGCTATCCCCTCGACTACCCTGGACCCACTATACAACTTTCCTCACATGGCAAAATAAATATGATACATTTCCTTTATGTTCACTTGACGGCTATTCAAGACAAATTTACAAGAATGACTTCAAAATGTTAATATATTTCGAAATTTTTTTTGTTTTGTGGTATACCTTGGGGTCGCAGCAATGAAAAAATCATGCTTTGATAAAAGGAATGTTTAACAAAAAATCAAAATACACTTCCCATATGAATTCTGCTTAGAGACATTTAAAAAAAGAACAGAACGTAAAACTGTTAATGAACTTCATATAAACACAACTTTACTTTTCCCTAAAAATGCAGTTTAAAGAAACACTCTTTAAATTATCAGCTTTATTTCTTAACATTAAGCAAAAAAAAATATAATCTTTTATGTTTATCACAACAGTCCATTAAAACTAGTTCACAATAAGGTTGAAGCAGGTTTTTACAAGTTTTCATTAAGATTAATAATGATTTAAAAGCTGTTTGATCACAAATATTTCCTAAATAAAATATAGTTTTAAGGCAAGAAGAAATTTACTTATATATTTTAAAAAGGCACAGCTTATAAACTCTACTTCTGAATAATTGCCATGAAGCATTCCTGCAAGCAACTGTATCAAAGATGACATCAACATTACTTCAGGTTTCAATTTCAAATTCAAAAATTAAAAATGAAATTCAGATTTCAATTTCAAATGATTCAACGATAATCATTAGACAATGTATTTTTCATTGAACAGTTTAACAATTACGCTAACCACCATTAACCACAATGATAATATATGTATATATGAATCAATGATCAAACCACAATATGAAAAGGGAATGTTTGATCATTGATTGTTATTTCACGTGTTTATGTGAAATCTTTATATACATATAACTTTAAATTACATAAAGCACGACACAGAAAAAAGAACACTTACAGAATTCAATATTTGGAACCATTGTTCGTCATCAGGAGTAGCCTAGAAGAGAGGACGAAGTGAGAGAGATCTCCCCACGTCAAAGGACGGAGCGTGAATGAAGCAATGAAGAGTCAACCGATGAGAGCAGCACTAGCGTAAAAAGGAACTCCTGATGACGAACAACAGTTCGAAATATTGAATTCTGTAAGTGTTCTTTTTATTCTTTTCTTTTATATGTATTATATATTATCATTTAATATACTATTATTATATATTATATGATATATGCTATATACAGTAGTATAATATTATATAATATACGATCAAGATCATTGATTGTTATTTCACGTGATCATAGACCGAAACATAACAAAGACTCACTCTTCAATGTTTCGAAATATTGAAAAGTGAGTCTTTGTTGTTTCTGTCTATGCGTCACAGTTTATTTTAAGTGTAAACTGTCCTGCCGGACCGTTTCCGTTTATCATGGTATATATATATATTATATACTACTGTATATAGGGTTGGGTAGTTAGTGCCCTATCTACTCTCTCACATTATCCCCACCATTGTTCGCTTGATTTCTACCTTTTTTCAGATCATTGATAAAGAACTATCACAAAATGAATTCCATTTTTTTTCCTTATTGCCATTATTTTTATAGTGATTTTTTTATTGTAGAGTCACAAGTGTTTATTCTGATATTTCTGGATATACATATTCTAAAAACAAACAAAAAAAAAACAATGAAAAGGCGGTCCAATTGGGCTTTACAAAATTACAAATATATATATACTTAAAATTAACTGTGACACATAGACAGAAACATAACAAAGACTCACTTTTGAATATTTCGACCGTAATGGTGGTCAAAATATTGAAAAGTGAGTCTTTGTTATGTTTCTATCTATGTGTCACAGTTTATTTTAAGTGAAATCTGTCCTGCCGGTCCGTTTCCGTTTATCATGGTATATATATACAATTAAAAGAAACGGTCCAGCGGACTTTTTAAATAAAATAAATTCAAAACGAAGGAAACACACAGAAAGACACAGACAAAACTCACATCGACATTTCGACCATCGTCGTCATCAGGACTCTGTCACTGCCCTGTCTTCCTGCGGGACTCTTTGCTCTTCACACCTCCTCATGAGAACGATGGTCGAAATATCGATGTGAGTTTTGTCTGTGTCTTTCTGTGTGTTTCCTTCGTTTTGAATTTATTATATATATATATATATATATATATATATATATATATATAAAAACAAAGTAGAAGACAAAACACTTACCAAGTTCGATATTCGGGTAACATCACTACGTTTCAAGCTACCCGTCTGACCATATATCTACTGTTTCTTATTATCTTGTGATGTCTTTCCTGATAAAGAACTGTTCTTCGAAATATCAATCTTAGTAAGAGACTAAAATTTTAATTTTAGTTTCAGATATACACATAGGAAAAAAAATAACTTAGGGAGTAGATCTGAACTCCGGTTTCACATGAAACTTACAATGTTCATGTAACAACTTTTTTTTTTAATCTTTATCACAGGCTTGCAAAGCAGATGAAAATAAAAAATTACACTGGTGAACAAAAAAAATTCTAGTCATGGTGCCTACGATGTTTAACCAGTTTTCATCTAATTTAAGGGCGCTGACTCCAAAAATGCTGCGTTTTTTCTCTATCAGGTCTATTTTTTCTGCTATGGTATACCCCTCTCTGTATGAAGGCAATAGCTACCATAAAGGCAGGCAAATCGAAGAAACAATATTGTATTTAACTTTAAGACATATATTCATTAATCAAACCAAAATATATGCAATACATTTGGATTTCAACGTATTACATTTGGTTTGTTTAAGGGATTTCGCTTAGGAGAGTATGTAACCTCTCCTATTAATTTTTACGCCAAAAATCTGCAACGCAAGTAAAAGCTTTAAAGTAAAAGGTTTGTGATGTCATAATCATTTAACAGTGATCACAATAACAAACTACAATTGTAATTAAGACTCTTAGTATCTATTTAGAAATACGCCTAATTTTAAGGAAAATAGCAAAAAATCTCAATAACTTGACCTAATGAGACAAAATTAACATGATTCTCAGAATCAGCACCCGTAAATTAATCTAAATTAGCTTAGAAACCATGGATACCAACAAAAACTGTATTGACCAGTGTTATCAAATAATCAACAACTACTCAAATAGGAAACAGCTAGATTTGATTAAAAATTCAAAGAATATTTGATTTTTAGTCACAAAATCAAATATTTTAGCAAATATGCTACATACTTGAATGTAGCATCACTCGAAACAATGTGATATGCTACTATATGGACCACCATTTACGTTCAAAAATGTATACATATATATGTCAGCTGGTCTTCTCTCCAGTATATATTGTTAAAGTTTGCAGAAGCTGCTGCAAACTTTAACAATATATATATATATATATATATATATATACATGATTGGTTATACACGACTGAATATTGTCGATCGATGATCTTCTTCTCCAACTTTTCAAGTTTGCGGAAAATTAATTTTTCGTTGTGAGAACAACGGTTCAAGGAATGAATTCTTCTTGTCGACGCGTTTCGACTGTCTACTGCAGTCATTTTCAAGACACAAAACAGGTGGGTTACCGGTCTCCTTATATAGCCGAGAGTCAGGGGGGTGAGCGCTGATTGGCTGTGCTATTGTGGTTCTTCCTTCTCATTGGTTATTGGTTTGGCCTATTGCTGGGGCTTGTTCTCCGAGTAGCTTGTTCTCCTATATAAGGAGACCGGTAACCCACCTGTTTTGTGTCTTGAAAATGACTGCAGTAGACAGTCGAAACGCGTCGACAAGAAGAATTCATTCCTTGAACCGTTGTTCTCACAACGAAAAATTAATTTTCCGCAAACTTGAAAAGTTGGAGAAGATCATCGATCGACAATATTCAGTCGTGTATAACCAATCATGTATAAAGGAAGGACTGCTACCGAAGTACACTAATATATAATATATATATATATATATATATAAAGATTACACATAAACACGTGAAACAACAATCAATGATCAAACCACAATAAGAAATGGG
This sequence comes from Hermatobates lingyangjiaoensis, assembly GCA_026182355.1. Classification (NCBI taxonomy): domain Eukaryota; kingdom Metazoa; phylum Arthropoda; class Insecta; order Hemiptera; family Hermatobatidae; genus Hermatobates; species Hermatobates lingyangjiaoensis. Next base: position 192,465 of record JAPFBL010000326.1, on the reverse strand, counting down.
AAAACAAGACTAAGATCTTTCAACCGTAACAAGCGGTCTTCGTCAGAGTCAAAAACCTAACTTAGTCTTGTTTTCCCATTTCTTATTGTGGTTTGATCATATATATATATACTTGAGAGAAGACCGGCTGCCATCTTATACCAATATTAAGATTCACGACATAGCAGCGCGAAACATTTCCCGAAAGATCGAAGGAACCGACGCTAAAATTGTGAGCGCAAAAGCTGCTGCTAACTATAACATTAAATATAAAACATGTTTAACTATGTATAAATATGCATAAGTCGTAAAACTCGTCACTGTAATCAATTATTGATAAGCTATGAATGAGAAACATAATTTAAAAGTAAAATGTGTATGATTTACCAAAATTCTTTTTCATAACACATCTAATATTTATAAACTACATAAATAAAAATTTGAAAATGTTTCAAAACAAATTTTATAAAGTTGTTCAAATTGATTCAGAGATTCCATTAATTATAAAAATCTTTAGAGATTTGTATACTGTATTACTAAGTACGACTTTGGCAGATCCCATGTCATAATAAATAACTAAACTTTATTTAGGTAACTTCACTTGTTCGTTGAGTAAGATCGTTATTATTCTATGAGGTATTTGTTTATACGGTTCTTAATTATTTCACAGCCAAGGTTATTTGAACACTAACAATTAGTTTGTTCTTTTTTTAAATTAAATTATTCTTTTTACAAAAAAATGTATGAAATCATTATACTCAACTCTAGAGTTAAAGGAATATGATTACATTTGTGAAATAATAGTATCTGTAGCAGCTGGCTGTTGTTTGAGAATAAATAAAAACACAGATCAGAGCCAACTGAACATCTCCTTGCTACTAGCAGTTCAAACATAGCAGTAATAGTTCGTAGTAGTTTAGTGATGCGGGAAAAATCCACCTCGTAAGAGTAAGAAGGTCAAGTAAGGTGGTTGTTCTTAAGAGAACACATGCAGGCTCTGTGGTACAGTATAACTGGGAATCCTAAATTTTGCTTTGACTAACTTTATGCAGACAGCTTTCAATTCACATCATAGGCTGCAGATCTACGATAGCTTTATCATCCGAAATGCCTTCACCTTGACAAGTTGGAGAGTTTAACTCAATTCACATCGTAGGCTGCAGACCTTCGATAGCTTTATCATCCGAAATGCCTTCACCTTGACAACTTGGAGAGTTTAACTCAATTGACATCGTAGGCTGCAGATCTACGATAGCTTTATCAACCGAAATGCCCTCACCTTGACAAGTTGGAGAGTTTAATTCAATTCACATCGTAGGCTGCAGACTTACGATAGCTCTATCATCCGAAATGCCTTCACCTTGACTAATTGGAGAGTTTAACCTGATTGGATGTATACTTATCTTACCAAAGATAAAATCCAAAAAAAAAAAAGGCATTACATCTGCTTCAGCTTTAAAACTGATCTGCTTTATTCCAAGTCTAATTGAAAAGCTCAGTTACATACCACATTAAAACGCAACCAACGGACTTCATCTCCTCTCTCAGAAAAAGATACACATGTTCTCTATGTTCCATATGAAATCAAGCATGTGTAGTTTAGTGCTTTCAAGAAGGGAGTTTCTGCTAAAGGATCAGAAGGGGGAACCAAGGTTTTCCCTTAGTCAGTCATTTTGTCTTTTGACAGATTTTTAGCTGCCTTATATAGAGCCCATGTGGTCCTCTCAGGCTGATGGTAAAGACTGTGAGGAGAACTCAAGTCAATTTCACTTACTCCTTATTCAATCTTCATTTTTTTACTACTTTCTTATTCTTTTCTTAATTTCATTTTTATTTTCCCACATATTACCTTCATACTACAAGTCCTCAAGTCTTTGTCTTTGTCTTTGTCAGGGTACCAAGCCAACTTGTATTTTTACTTTGATGCAGTTCGTTAAAGCCGACTCCACTTTAGAACAATTCTAGTTTCGTTATCCTACAAAAACAGTTGGTGTTAAAAAAAACGTAAAAACGTTGGTATAAAGCACGTAAAAAACATGGTCTGCTCTCTAGGCTGAAAAACATATCACAATACGAATTAACAACTTTTAAGTACTTAATAGTACAAGTATGTACCACTTTACAAATACAGTACTGTTTTCTCAATATTTCTTTACATGACAAATCAAAATATACCCTACAGATTTCCCCATCTCTCTTGAAAAAGATGCAACATTTTACTATCTTTCACATGAAACAATTGTCTCTCATCTTTAGATATGAGCTCCGAACTTTCACAATAAACAGTAAGCACGTAAACAGCTAGATGGCAACAGAGAGTTACATTACGCTCACAGTATAACAACACACATATATGATAACACACAGCATAACAAAATTTGCCATCTATGATATTATAAAATTTCGTGTTAAACTAAAACCATTGAAAAACATACCAGTACGAATTAACAATTTATAAGTACTTAATAGTACAAGTATATACCACTTTACAAATGCAGTACTGTTTTCTCACTATTTCTTTAACTTATATTGAAATAATTAAAGTACATTTCGCTTACTAAACCGATAATTCAGAGTTAATAAAAAATAATTTACAAAGATTGCACAAATCGTGCATATCTTGCTCAATAAACAAATAATAGAATAGTACCATTGCACAGTCATTGATACCATAATTAACGACGAAGTTAATCAATTAGACAATTATAATATTCCCAATAATAGAAATATAGTAATTATTTAGTTTTCTAACTCAACCACATGACTTGAATTATAACAATAGCAGCTAAATCAAAGTTATGTGGGTTTTTTTGAGGCAATAACAAAATATTAATAACAACAGTCAGTAAAAGCAACAAATATTAAAATTTGAATTATTCAAATCAACACTGAATAGATTTTGTTAAATTTAATTTAGTTGTTTACAATAAATATTTTAACGCGGGAAGGCCAACTTTTTTTTTTATAAATAAACTGGGATAATGAATCGTAAATCTAATTTGGTATCGAAATGAGCAAATAAATTTTAGAATTAAAAAATTAAAAGATATGACTTTTATAGTTTCACGTAAAAAAAATTGAAATACTTAGAAAAAAATCAAACTTCTGCTTCTTTGGAGATGAAACGTTGTGATTCTTGTTTGAAATCACCTACGGAGGACATCATCTGAAACAATGAGAATATTTTGTGAATGCAATTGTTTGATATTACATGTATATATGGCTGTACTGCCACTTTTATGAGGGTTTTTCGATTTAATAATGGTATATGTTAATGAATGGTCTAAAATGTTCGTTTGTTACAAGCGAAAACAAAAATAACGAATGAAAACTTGAATTGGTTATAGTTTGTTTTGTTTTCTAATGCCAATAAATAGGCTGTCACCTTTAGAGCTGTTCCATAGGCGGAAAGTATTGTTAATTCATTATTCGGCACTCCTTTTAATAATTATCAATCCACTGGGTTATTTCTGCATGGGGAGTCCTAAATTTTGCCTCACTCAAGTGTATTTAAAGTTGGGATCTTTAACGAGTACTAAATACATTACAGTCAGGGAATATTTTAGTACCTTGAGGCGTACTGATAAGTTGTGTTGGTCTTGATTTCCAGTTTTGTGGTATAAAACTAAGTGTTAGAAGTTAAAAAATATGCTTCTTTTTAAATTTTATCAAGAAGACTTTTTTTGTTTAGTGGGACCTTTTTGCTTTGCTTTTATTAAATTGTTATAAGATATTTATTTTTTTTTGTGATATAGGGTCGTGAAAGCTCGCCTCCGCGTGGTCCACCTCTCGGAGGTTTTGTTTGCCTCTATCCTAGGCTAGAGCTTGTAGCTCCCGAGATGCGGCAAAAGAGCTTTCACGTAAAAAAAGGCATCAGTCTGTTTTGTTGTTGTTTTCAGCGATATGGCTGAATAAACTGGGAGCGCTAAATAATACCAAAACAGGACTAACTGTAAATAAATTTGAAATAACTGAAAAACTCATTTAAAGTTTTTAAATTTCTTTTAAAAGTGGCTTACCTGAGAAGTAAACCTCTTTGGTTTGGGTGGTAGAGGAGGAGGAGGTTCGTCAGAGTTTGTTCTTTGCAAGCAGTTGGGCACCGACTGCGGAGCAATAGTACCTTTGCTTCTTAAAGCTTCCTGATGGATGATTATTTCGTTCGTAATAAACGCTTCTCTTCTAATTTGTGCTTTTAATTTGCCGGGAATGTCAGGAATGCACCATTGAACTACCAACACTACCAGTACCACTATATTCTGAAAACATTACAATATATTCTGAAAAGGCAAATACATTAAGCATATAAAAAATGTAAATTTGAAAACTTCCATCCTTCAATCGAAGCAAACTTTGGTTAATTTAATAACCATTATAGCCACTTATAAATTCACATGTTATATAATCGTCCATTTTATAAGCGTATTCATTTTTCTAACGTAAGACTTATACATAAAAATTACTACTATGGAGCTGATATAGAGGATCGATTCCACTATGGCAGTGGTTAAGTCGAATTACTCTTTAATGTATAAAAATTAAAGCCAGTGAACTTTTAGTACATTTAGTACATTAGTAGTTCTACTGATTCTACATCAAAACACACTTCCTATGAACTAAAAAAATAATATTATTGCCCACATTAACAAATACGCATACATATTAGCAGACTAGCTTACCAAAGATAAAGTAAAAGATATGAAAATGTACTGACTAATGTCGAAAATACTACAATTTTGTTCTAAAGAATGTTTGAAAACAATGTTCTATGTTTAATCGTATATTTATCCATTTTTCTGTTATGGGCTTCTACAGTGTGGCTTCACTCCTCAAGGGAGTCACATCTACTCTTCTGAAGAAGTCGATTCGTTGAAATATCAAAGTGAGTTTTTGTAATGTTTTCTGTTTTTTTTTTTGAGTTTATAGTATATTAACATAACCATATAAGTAATTACATAAGTTTCCTTACTACTTACATGCATGTAACATATAAATAATAACATAACTAAAAAGTAGACCTTTTATCTGTAAAATACTAGAGTCAACTACAATATTAATTATACAACGAAAACTATTAATTATTCTGCCGAAAACTAGAGAGTCATCGACTGATACCTGACAACATGGTGTACATCGATATATATCAATGCATAACACAAAATGTTACACAGAACAGAAACAAACACTTTTTTTACCAGTCAAGAGCTGGCTTTTAAGACCCGGAGTGAATGAAGAAGTCAAACCCCCTCATATCCTACTTTGAAAGTACCATCAGATATTACAGAAAATACATGCACATTGTTACTACCACTGAGGTTAGTATGATTTATATTAGAAATAGAGAAAACCGTCATACCTCATAAGATGTTCTTAGAGACGTTGGAGCGCTTTCAGATGTTGTCCATCTTCGATCAGGTTAGTTGCGATCGAAGGTGGACAACGTCTGAAAGCTCTATCTTACGAGGTATGATGGCTTTCTCCATTTCTAACATAAATTATAGAAAATGATAATTACTTTCATATATTAATAAAGTACTTCCACTAATATAAAAATTATGTTTATAACACGAGAAGGGCCACTAAACGTGAAACAAAATATCATGGTATATAACAAACAACTATAACCTTAAAAAATATTCTTTCTTGAATTCAGTTCTACTAAATTTAACAATTGTTTCTACACCATTGACATGTTTGGCTACAGTCTGTTTTATATAAAGTCAAAATGAGACAACATGAATCAAGTTGTCAAGTTGAAATCAGTCAACATGAATCGTGTCTTCAAATTAAAATAAGGAAACATGAATCAAGTTGTCAAGTTAAAATCAGGCAATACGATTTAAGTCATCAAGTGAAAATGAGGCAACATGAATAGTTGTCAAGTTAAAATCAGTCAACATGAATCGTGTCTTCAAGTTAAAATCAGGAAACATGAATCAAGTCATCAAGTTAAAATCAGGCAATATGATTTAGGACATCAAGTGAAAATGAGGCAACATGAATAGTCGTCAAGTTAAAATCAGTCAACATGAATCGTGTCTTCAAGTTAAAATCAGGCAATATGATTTAGGACATCAAGTGAAAATGAGGCAACATGAATAGTCGTCAAGTTAAAATCAGGAAACATCAATCAAGTAATCAAGGTAAAATCAGGCAATATGAATCATGTCAGAATCTGAGACATAATAATGTCAGAACAATAAGTGTTCAAAAGAATCGAATTATGGTATTCGTTTTTAACTTGTTTTGTTGTAAACGTTTTAAATATGCATAAAAAACAGGCATTATAAATAGATTACCTCAAATATAAGAACGAAGACCAGTCTTGCTGTTAGGACAGTCCAATACATAGTAGTCTTCTCGTATTTATTTGGAGACCAAGGAGGCTCCCTATAGTCAGGATATCTGCAACAACATGATGTCTGACTAAAAATAGTGTAAATCAGTACAAATCAATACATAAAACAAATTAAAACACCAAATAGAAATCTATCTTCTCAATCATATGTAACAGTAAAGACCGATCGTCTCGGCGGATTAGTAGGAAAGGCCTCTTGTTTAGAGCACAGGACAAATCCTTTAAATAATGTAGGGTTGTTTATTAAAATGTTGTACAAATTGATTGGAGCGTTAATAACTGTAAATTTTCATCAAGAATTTAATAAAAAAAAAACAGAAACAGTTTAATTCATCCAAATTTGTAACTGAATAACCTTTCTCTTGAAAGATCATTCATTGTAGGGTAAAAATCTAATGAAATGGTCTCCACATATAAAAATTTGATGATATAAACAACACGTTTCGAACACGTAGTGTTCTTCCTCAGACCAATTTAAAATACGATTTCATTAGATTTTTACCCTACAATGAGTAAATACCACATAATAACTGATTGCACTACATTAGAATTAGAAAGATCATTCAATTAGAAATAAAAAATAATTTTAAATTCATATTATTACTGAATAGATTTCTAACAATCATATGAAAAGAAATTTTGTTATAGTTTTTTTTTTTTTGTTTTCCAGAATACCATATATATGTATAGCCTTCAAATAAAACTGATGAGCTAGGGTTTGTAGTGAATAATTCTTAAGTTACGACCAGTGTGTTAGTACTTGTTAAAAAAAAAGTTCTAAAAAGGGTGACCAAACTTCTTCTAAAGCAGCGGTTCCCAACCTTTCAAATATAGCGACCCATTTTAGAACAAGCAATCAGGAAGCGACCCCAATCGTTAAAATATCTTTTATACATTTATTTTTTCTATAAGAAACTGGCATATATTGCAATTTTTTTAGTGAAGTAACTGTATATTCCTTAAATATATGATTAATATAGAATTTAACATTAATTAATTGCAAATCAATTTCGAAGTATTCAAACAAACAAATTTCATACCGTTATGTAACTTTACTAAAGTATGTTTATGAACTGACCTTAATGAGATGGCTGGTATTGTAGCTTTTTAGCTAGCAATTCTATCCTGGGCTCCGTTGTCGATATGGCACACCTCAAATCGTGTTCCACATCTAATTTATTTCGGTACTTGTTTTTAAGGATGAGTAGTTGGGAGAAGGCTGTTTCACATAAGTAAGTTGTTGGGAAGGGCAATAAATTCCTTATTTCGATTTCTGATATTACTGAATTTATATAATTGTCTTAATTTTATTTTATAATGTTATTTATTTAACTGTCTTCTGTTTTTACCGTGTTTTATATAATATTCACATTCGGGTCAAAATCAATTGGCGACCCACAGGTTGGGAACCACTGTTCTAAAGAATGCCAGCTTTTGTGAGTCTTAAATGATGAAGATTCAGTCAGAAATCGCAAATAATAGACTAAAGCATTGCTAATGGCTTATGGAGGGAGACCAGCGCATGCGTTTGATCGTTGTGTAATTTCTAGAACTGATAAGAGCAAATTTTAAAAATTGGACCAACTTTTGAATTTCTCCAGGATTTGTCAACTAAATCTTCACTGAGGATTTACTATGACAATTATATCTCAGTTTTAAATGGAACCAGCATAGTTCTCAATTGAAAAAAAGACACCAAGTTAATTCATTTAAAGTATTCTTTGTTAGATTACCTGCAATAAGGAATTGAAATGTTGGGCGGGTGAGCAAGATCTAAATCCTTTGTTGACATAAATGCCAAAGAATGGTTAAGGAAACCATGAAGGGAGCCATCTTCGCTGACAGAAACTCGATAAATAAGTCGTGGAATGAAGTCTGAAGTAAAGGCGATGATGAATCCCTTAAATAAGAAACAGGATATTAGTATCGTGAAAACATAAACATGACCTGTTAATGATGTAATATGAAAGCATAGAAACTACTGTTAGAAACATGAAGACAGCTACTGAAAGTAGAATTATTTATTAGTATAAAAGAAAACAGGATCAGCTTCTGAAAGCTTTAACTAATCGGTAGAATACAGGAAATAGTAAATAAAAGTTAGCAAAACCTTGTTTTTTATACTAAAACTGGACAACCTGCGACCCCACAGGGCACTCTAATAAACTATTACATTAGAAGTTTAAAACATACTAGACGACCCCTTGTGTCACTCAGTGTTATGAAATTATAGCAACAGTTAATAACAGAAATTCACTGAACGTGATTAACAGGAATAACTGTTATTACTCTTTCTTATTATTAAGTCATGAAAACAAAGATTCTTATGTGGCCCAAATTTGATATAGTATTCTTAACAATCAAGATATATACACAGAAAATATATTTAATAAAACAAAAAATCATTTAAAAGTGAAAAATTTCATTTATTTTATGACATAAATATATAAAACATCAATTCAAGTGATATACACACTCAACATATCTAAAACAAACAAAACCTATAAATTGAAATATTCAATTTTTTTACCTAACATAAAATAACATTAATGAAAGGTATGTCTTTTTATTTATTTTATTTTATTTTTATTTTATTTATATATATTATTTTTTAATGATAAATTAATTTTTTTTTTATATATTAATTTTATTTTATTTATTGATTGTATATTACCATAGAACATTCGTATTTGTGCTGACATTTTTGTTCAGATTTGTGTTCTAAAAATTAGTCATTTTAAACCTCTAATGTAATAGTTTGTTATATATACTTTCGGAATTTCATACATCTAGTTAATATGAAAGTTCCAACCATGAATTTTAAATAATTAATGAAATAATGATAAACAAATAATGAAATAACTTGTTTTATTTATTCAAACAAGTAACAAGCAATAAAGATCAACAGAGTTTTATAAGCATACTTGTATGCTTATATCAAGTTAATACGTTATTTATATCAAGTTTTGGAAGAAAATTGTAAAAAAATCTCCTTTGTGCAGAGCATAGCGCGTTGGACTACCAATGCAAAGGTCACGGGTTCGATTCCTACAAAATTATACGTATATTGTATTATTTATTCAGACAATGCACGGTGGGAAGAAAAAAACAAGACTGGTAATCAGTTTTTTATAAGTATATGGATAGATTAAAATAATTGGCTGAACAGTTGGTTAAAATATATCAAACGAGTGAAAATTTGTTTTTGAACCGAAAATACTACTATTTACGCTTTATTATAAGTAAACTATGGTATTGAAAAAAATCTATATCGACATTTCGACTGATTACCCGTTTCAACAGAAGAAGAAGGTATGCTCTGCATCGTCGTTTTCCCCCGAGCTACAGTGCCTACATTGAGGGCTATGTATATATATATATATATTTTTCTATGGGTTGTCCGGGGAAAGGAATATGATTCGATGCGATGTTGACCAATGGGAGTAGAGTTACAGGTCCAAGCGTAAGGTCCCAGTTGCCCGCTGCTCAGCAAAAAGCCTTTGCGTTCTGCCAATAGGTATAGAGGTTGCACAGTCCCTCTGTGTTAAATGATGTTTGGCAGAAAACATTAGCCTCACTTTACAGTGAACTCCTGTTCCCTTTCTATTTTTGATTTTTGTGGTGGTTGGGTGTTGTTGTTGTTTACTATTTTCTGTTACGGATATTGCTGGATATTTTTAAATGATACTCTCGGTTGTTTACTGCGAAAAGCCGCCTTCATCTTCATGCCAACAGGGGTAGAGGTTGCACAGTCCCTCTTGATTATTAAGAGATGTTGACACTGGAATCCAACTTCTTCCAGGACAATACCAGATGACCAGGCTTACATACCAGACCAGGCAAACATACCAGATGTTGACCAGGCTTTTTGCTGAGCAGCGGGCAACTGGGACCTTACGCTTGGACCTGTAACTCTACTCCCATTGGTCAACATCGCATCGAATCATATTCCTTTCCCCGGACAACCCATAGAAAACTGTATATAAGGACCAACGTCTGGGCCATTTCCTTGCCTGAAGATAACCAGAGAATGGTTGAAACATGTCGCAAATACCACCACCAGGTCAACAGTGCAGAACTTTTCATCACCTACCAGCCACCCATCAATAGCAGCAATAACATTCAACTGAAGAAAAAACATGAACATAAGAAACCGAAGAGAACAATATACAAAACCTACAACTTGAAGATGTTTCTACGAGAAGAAGTTGGATTCCAGTGTCAACATCTCTTAATAATCAAGAGGGACTGTGCAACCTCTACCCCTGTTGGCATGAAGATGAAGGCGGCTTTTCGCAGTAAACAACCGAGAGTATCATTTAAATATCCAGCAATATCCGTAACAGAAAATAGTAAACAACAACAACACCCAACCACCACAAAAATCAAAAATAGAAAGGGAACAGGAGTTCACTGTAAAGTGAGGCTAATGTTTTCTGCCAAACATCATTTAACACAGAGGGACTGTGCAACCTCTATACCTATTGGCAGAACGCAAAGGCTTTTTGCTGAGCAGCGGGCAACTGGGACCTTACGCTTGGACCTGTAACTCTACTCCCATTGGTCAACATCGCATCGAATCATATATATATTATATATATATATATATATATATTTAGAATGTACCATTTGCAAATATATATTTAATTAAACATTAAATATGATGCATTTATTTCTTAATGGATTGGGTGAATTTAGTGATGATAGACAGTGAGACACTTACATTGGTGACAACAGCGAGCTTGCTGATAGAGTCCAGTATACGATACCAAACACCAATGTTGCGCACTCGCTGGGCGACAGGACGTCTATGGAACGTCAGCAACTTCATGGCGTCCAATCGCATTTCCATGACGTTATTGATAAGGGCAAAGAGCGGAGCCAATGGGAAGGCTGACACGAATATTGTGACAAAGCCATACTGCAACACTGACCTTTTGTTAGTCACCATCGGCAGCATTAAAAGGAACAAAGTCATGATAACTAATAACAACTTGTCTAGTGCCTCCCTTTGTTAATAAATATGCAACCTACACCCCAGTAAACTTAATTACACACAGTCAAAATATTGAAAAGGTTTAAAAACCATTAACATTACAAATTAACATGAAGTATAGATTAGGTTTCATGATACAACACACATAGGCCGAATATTGGCCCTTTGTGATACCAAACAATCAACAATCTACATAGTGAGTCCTAAATTTTGCCTTCCTAAGTGTATTTAGAGTAAAGATCTTTAACGAGTACTTGTCATTGTACAGGCTCGGAACTGACAGCTTAACATCCTCTTCAAGGGACGAAGTGCTCAGATTTATTCACCTTTCGTGTGAATAAATCAAGGGCCAGAGTGGGTTTTGAACCCCCGATCAACCAGTTAAAAGGTAAGCACGTCATCACTGGGCTAACCTGGCCCCCAAACATGGACTAAAATACTTTTCATTTTATGTAATGCTGCTTCGACTGTCTGTCGAATCACTAATTGACCATTAAATTTGTACACATGATTAAACTTTATTTATACTACCCTAGCAAAAGTGCCCGTCTGTGACGGGTACTTTTTCAAAAATTCGGAGATGATACATGGTATTCCAAAATATCATTAGAAATTATAGGATAGCAGAAAATATCATTACTAGTGCAGCGTTAAACAAATGTCTTTGTATACACCACATTAGCTGTCTGTCCTTCAGGTTCATGGAAGAACAAAGTGTTGGAACCTTTAACAAGCAAACTATAGTTGACCATGTGAGAAAAAGTTGGTGTCACTCACTTCAATTTTTGCGGTAGATAGAGTTTCCTCTTGCGACTTATTTACCGTCATTGCGAAACAGACGCTGACGGGAAATTGCAACCGTTTGAATTGAAAGGGACAGTTGCTAGTTATCAATGGTATGCTTGGTATAAACACTGACTCCCCAATAAATTAATTACACTGTTCAATGGAATTTTTAACTCTTTACATCTCATTTCTACATTTTGAACTCATTGTAGAGTAAAAAAGTTAATGAAATAGTCTCCACACATAGAAATTTAATAATATGAACAACGCATTTCGAACATGTGGTTTCTTCTTCAGACATTAACTAAAATATATAATGACATCAGAGAGTTATTTATAGTACAAAGTAAATGGTACAAAATAAAATAAGGAAAGAGAGATGTATGTACCCAAGGATGAGTACAAAATAAAATAAGGGAAGAGAGATGTACATACCCAATGATGAGTATACTCATTCTTGTGTATGTATATATCTCTTTCCTTATTTTATTTTAAAGTATTTTTTAGTTAACACCTGAAGAAGAACACTACGTGTTCGAAACGCGTTGTTTATATTATTAAATTGCTATACGTGGAGACAGTTAACACCTGAAGAAGAACACTACATGTTCGAAACGAGTTGTTTATATTATTAAATATATAAAACGATTTCACATAAACACGCGAATAACAATCAATAATCAAACCACAATAAGAAATGGGAAAACAAGACTAAGATCTTTCAACCGTAACAAGTGGTCTTCGTCAGAGTCAAAAACCCAACTGTCTTTATATATATAACAGATTCAATAATATATCAACCGTTTGATAGAATAGGTGTGTTCTCTAATCGGGGTTCGGTCAATTTTCCAGGATAAAAAATCAAACTCTCGTTAGCTGTAACTAGAGTTACGAGAGACAACGGGAGTTTGATTTTTTACCCTGGAAAATTGACCGAACCCCGATTAGAGAACACACCTATAAATATATATAAATTTATATTATTAAATATGTGGAGACTATTTCATTAACTTTTTTACCCCACAATGAGTAAATACCACATAATATCTGATTGCACTACTACAGAATTTTGACCTTACTTAATTCTAAATTCGTTCTGATTTATTTGTATTCTAGATAAATCCTGAATTCAACATAACTGTGTTCGAATTGTGCTGTTCATATAAAAACATTTCAATTTGGAGACTTCGATCATTTTTTTAACATTTGTATTTGTCTCTTCTTCTTCATCCGACGCCCTTCCTTGGCCTGTCGGTCATTCGACGTCGTGCCGCCCAGTAAAGACCAGATAATCCCTCATTGTCCCATCGCCACCGAGATCCTTTAAGCCTCTAACAAAAGTTGTTAGATGAGCTGCGGTACCTTCTTCTCAAATTGGGGGGTCTACCACCCCAATGTGGTGAAAATGGTTTTGCGGATTTGTCATTCGGAACATTGCGACCGCCAATCTTAATTAAGAATGCAATTCTTAATACAGAATTTTATTTCTGTAACCTGTTTTTCAACTTAAAATGCCTATTGAATGTGGTTTTTTGTATTTGTAACATTCATTGTATTTATATATAACAGGTTTCTAAGATCTTTACTTATAGTAAACTTGGGGGACCAGGTTGACTCAGTGGCAACATACTCGCCTCTGGACTAGTAGGTCCAAAGTTTATTATCCACTCTGGCTTTTATATCTAAGCAAGTCGTCCCTCAGAGAGGATGTTAAGCCATCGGTCCCGAGCCTGTACGGTGTCAGCTATTCGTTAATGAACTTGAGTTTGGCCAAATTTACGACTCTCAATGTATAATCAATCTTTTTTTGTGTGGTATCACAAAGGACCAATGTTCGACCTGTGTATTCCCTTGTGGATCTGCCACTGCAACCTAACTTAACCTATAGTAAAATTGAGTTCAGACAATTCCAGATAATGTTTTCAACATCAGTAGGCTTACCCATTTCAAGATATTCTGGAAACAAATCCTGGTGACCCCATTCGACCAGTTTGAAATCCTTAACCCACTGAGGAGTTGGTTTAGTGCTCTTACAGCTTGATCGATTCATTCTTTTCTTATTCAACCAAGAGTAAAAGATTCTGCAAAAAAAAAGTATTGCTTATTTGTAATATCCCCTATCTTCATTCATTACCCACTGCTAAAACAATATAAGCTATCTTGTATGGACAACATTAATGAAGACATACATATTACTATTACTACAGATGTTAGTAAACAGCATATTATCATGAAAATCTATCATACCTTGCGAATAGTTGTTGAAAACACCCGAGCGGTTTCACAAGTTGTGCATCTTTAAGTAGGTCTGACTTAAAGATGTAAAGCGTGCGAAACCTGCCAGGTTCTACAACAACGATTTAAGAGAAAAGACGGATTTTTATAATAATATGAATAATAGAGACGTTGGTATGTGCCCGGATTGTAGCGCATATTGGTAATTGTATAATTACTATAATTGCTTAGCTACAAGATTGGCTCACTGTACATGTAAAATCAAGTGCATTTTATTATTGGTAATTATCCTTTATTAAGTCATAATTAAAAATCAAAATCACGGGAGTAAATCATACGTTACATTTATTTCTGAAATTCAAACCTTATTATGAGAGCACATAAATGTTCCTCAGAGTAGTCTTAAGACCCACCCTTTTTCCCCTACATACGTATGACTTACCAAATCCTCCTGCAGTTCTATTCCCAAACTTTCTCAGAAAAACTGAATAATTTCTCTTTGCAGTGGCCTTTAGATGCACCAGTGTAAACTTTGCCTCAAGAGAGTTACAGAAACTACCTTGATCATTGAATTTCTTACTGATTCATTAGCTGGACACTTGCTGTCAACCCTACTTGCTTATGACTGCAAAGCTCATCGTACACTATAGAGTGCGTTGAATGATTCGTTGGTCGTTGGTAGGTAGAAACCTGAACAGTCGGTGAGTCGGTGAAACTTCACAGTCGGTGAAACTTCAGCCAGTAAGAATGAATTTAGTTGATAAGATTCAAAACTTACAAATACATTGATATAATTTTTTTTATTTAAACAAAAATTGAAGTACTCTTTAATTTAAATAAAAACCAAATCGAAAAACATATTAGCATTAAGTAATAATTCGAACCAATCAAAATTTGATAAGGATAGTCATAAACTTGAAATTAGCTTTCTGCGAAACACTGAATTAATGATATAAAATTATGTTTATCTATTTCATATGCTAATCGTAAATAACAGGAAGGGATCTATCATGATACTTACGGAAGTGTTATTTCCAAAACAGTATTGACAGCTTGTTTCCCAACCATTATAATACCCAATTGGATACATAGTTCCATTAAGCAACCGCCTGGGCCACACTAAAACCAAAATCATATTTAAAATAAGATCCAAAATGAAATAGTAAAATCATAATTTTTTTTTTAAATATTTCATCTCGCACATTGAATGCGGTGCGTGAATGGTTTTCGATACCATCCATCTTCAAGAGTAACTGACCTAAGTAGCAAGCGTTAATCGTTTATATGACATCCTGGTAACTGACGTCATGCGTAAGGAAATCATAATAACAATTATGTTATAATGAAAATGAGTTCGCGATGACCGTGATGATTAAACTTCGTAATTTCTTTATATTATTTTATTAATTAATTTGTATTACTATTTACTATGTCCAACTCTTTTATTTATCTCTTCCTCCTCATTTTCAAGTCCATCACATCATTTTTGCATTCGTAATAAAGGTTCAAAATAATTATTTAATAAAAAATTAATAGATATATTCATATATATATATATATATATATATATTAGTATAGGTTGGCAGCAAATCTTCTTGCAGGCATACTTTGTTGAAATGTAAGGCAGCTTCGGTATTAACGACTTTTAAACTAAGCTGTTCCAGTCTCCTGACAGTCTTACGAATATAAGGTGGTAATATATATATATATACACTTGATAAACGGAAAAACGATCCAAACTGTCCAAACGGTCCAAACGGGCTCCCTTTCTCTTTTCTCCTGAAGGCGGATTGCCCGAAAATTTGAGTTTGTAAGTGTGTTTCTTTACTTTGTGTGCTATCTATCTTCAATTTTGAACTGTTATATATATATATATATACATAAATATCTTTAAACATGTATTAAATTTTTAAATAGATGTTTAATAAATACACATTTATTATATAAGAAATAATTTTTTTTAAATAATTCTAATTTATCTTTGATATTTAGAATTTGTCCTTTTATGTCACACTAGCAAACGTGCTCGTCTTTAAGGGTACTTTTTCAAAAATTCGGAGATGACACATGGTATTCCAAACTATCATTAGAAATTATAGAATAGTAGAAAATATCAACTCTGGGAAACACTTTGTCAATAAACTCTTGTAGGGAGCTTATACACAAATGAAATTAAATTAAGCAACAATATATACTTGCTACACCTGTATATTTTCAAAATCAATATGACTGTTTAGCTAGCCAAAAACGGCTTAAAAGCTCATAACTTCGCTTCTACGATGAATTTTCAATCCATTCAGAGCTTATATTTTAAGTTAGACATACACAAATCTACTGTCAAAGTTTCAGCTTTCTATGTCATATGGTGGGTGAGTTTACTTGTGACAAAATTTTGCGGACAAACCGACACACAGAAATTTTTCTAAGGGTGGAATCGGTTTCTTTAATGTATGAAACATAAAGACAACTTGAAATGAGTCAGTTCTAAGCAATGTACAAACAAAACTTTTTTCTCATTTATATAGATATATAACAACCACTAAACTGTAATACTCATTTTAATATTCAAACAATCAGAATAAAAGAACAAAAAGAAACAACACGCTATTCACTTCAAATATTTCGACCTCGTCGTCATCAGGAGAAGCAGAAGAAGATGAGTTGTGCTCGGCTGGCAAACAGGAACTCTTATTTAAATATGTAATACAAATTGAAAAGTAAGTTATGGAATTAAAACTGAATACGGAGAAATTAAAGAATTAAATATTGAAAATAGTAATAAAATATAATTAAAATGTAAATTTATATTAATAATGACGATGCTTAGAGCCATAAAAATTTAACACTGGTTCAAAATATGAATGACATATAAAGCAATAATATCACTCATACTGATCAACGCTTCTTCTTTGTCTCAGACTAGGTATGTAACAGAGCTGCCTTTTACTATGCATTAGGAGAATACTAAATGGGTAAATAAGTAATGATTATTATTAACACAAACGAAAACAAATAACAACAAACAAACAAATCGATGAAACAAAAAAAAACCTCCGAGTCAGGGGGGGCCAGCGAATTATATACAACTAATTAATCTTCACCTAAATGTACTTATAACTAATGGTGGGTTAAAAATAGTATAGCTAAGTAACCTTCTTTCGTACTAAATTGACATCCTGTAATAAAAATTATGCTATGAAATGACACCAATTGATGTCGAACCATCAATTAAATAATATATAATTATATATTATATAATTAATTATAGTTGATAAATATATATACAAAACAGTAATGAATTGTCGACCGTGGGACAGATATGTAACATAAAAAGGATAAATCGGGATGCGGTCGGTTTCTTCCAGTTCAAATCAAACTCTCATTGCCGATGTTTCGATTTTATTCAAAATCTTTTTCGAAGGCCTACAATACAAAGGAAGTTAAGAATTTAAATACGTACATTTTTAATTTTTTTTTCTTCTTCTTTTTTTTTCTTTCTGTTTGTGTAAAAAATGTACGTATTTAAATTCTTAATTTCCTTTGTATTGTAGCCCTTTGAAAAAGATTTTGAATAAAATCGAAACATCGGCAATGAGAGTTTGATTGGAAGTGGAAGAAACTGACCGCATCCTGATTTATCCTTTTTATGTTAAATATATAATTATATATTAAATCTAATAGTTAAATTGTAAGTTTAAAGTTATAATATAATTTAAATATATATAATTTGTTATTGAATTAACAATTATAATAAAGGCTAAACCAGTTTTTAAACCCAGTCTAATGGAGGAGTACTTCTCTAGAAAAAAAAGAATTTATTAAACAATGACTAACAATCACTATATACTTCCTTCAAATGAACTGTTTATTTTGGAAATGCCAATTCACTTTATCGTAATAAAAAGTGGTGATTTTTTTAATAACAATACGTTTTTTAATATATTATTAATACTGAGAAAGATTTAAGTACCCTGATATAAAAATTAGAAATAAATCTTCTTGAAAGTTCCCCTCAAATTTTGAATACATGTCAAAACGCAAATATCTTAATTAAGAAAGCGACGCATGCGACTTTTAAAATAAACGGCTCAAATGTTGAAGAAACCTCTTTGATTGGTTGAAATATTATCAGTTAAATCAGTTGCTCATGAAGATGGTCATAGTCCGAAACTGACAGAAAAAGACACTCAACCTATTAGGTAAGACGTGTTGTCATGTTTATGACTTACTTTAAACAAGTGCATATACTAACAGTAAAAACATAGAAAATGTAGTTAAAAGAATAATTAATGTACCTCTTCTTGCCTGTAACCAAATAATCTGTTATACTTGGCCGGATAGCCGACTAACTTGCCTTTGCAAAAGGCTATGTAAAAGATGGAGGCGTAATAGTTGACGAATTGCAGTAAATACATTTTCAAGGTAAGAGAATCGTCAAATTCAGTTTGTGTCCGTACCATCTCTAATTCGGTTAAATATTCTGCCAACCAAGAATACATCTGAAAAAAACAAATTCTTTGAATAACTGCTAAAAATAGTAATCACAACATGATTTCATAACTCAAACAAATGATTCCTATAATATACTATATGTATATAGCCTTCAACAATCTCTGCACCAGTGAGCTTTGTTTCCCTCCCTTTTCTGACCTGATGACAGTTTAAACGGAAAATTCCAAACTCTAAGTATCTGTTTTTCATGTATTTTCCGCTTATATTGAACTTTATATATATATATATATATAAAACGATTAAAAGAAAAGAACACGGAGAAATCACAACAAAAGTCACTTCAAAATTTCCACCTTGTCGCCATCACGAGTTGAACTCTGATCAATAGTAGAAGATGAACTCAACTATAACCTGATGACGCCAAGGTCGAAATATTGAAGTGAGTTATGTTGTTATTTCACCGTGTTCTTTTCTTTTAATCGTACATTTTGCTAGTTTAATTATAAAGAAAAAGAATCTAAAGAATTCTTCAACCTGTAGTTAGATAAATTTTAACAAAATCTGAAAGAATTCCTTTAAATATATCACCACCAAATGTAATAGCAGATGAATGACGCCAAAAGAAACTCTGCTAAAAATCTATGTAGCATCTCTCGATGAGTTCCACATTACCTCTTAGAAATACAGGGAGTCCACAAAGCCTTTTACAATTTGCAAAATTTATTACAAAAGTAGTTTATGACATATCTTAACCGGATTTGTTTTATTTTAATAAGTCTTTATTAAAGTTTTATCATATAAAACTTTTGTGTTTCAGATACTCTACCGATGGAAGAAAACTGACTCACTGAATCCCTTTAAAATGGCTACTCCTTAAGAAAAAGCGCAAAGTGTATCGTGGTTCACTGAAACAAAGTCGTATGTACAGACTCAACGATACTACAGAGCTAAGTATGGAAATGCTGGGACGCTTTTCTTCAACAAACTCTCTTCGTGCTTGTCATTTAGCTCAAGAGCCGGTAACAGTTACACTTTGTAAGCGTACAAGCGTAAATTCTTATGTACTTATGCACTGGCAGCAAAGAACTGGTGCTCCCTTTATCCAATACTATCCCTGTCACCATAAATTTCTTGCGCCATACTCGAATGGAAGCATAGGAAGGTGGATCTCTTTCATACCTAGTTTTGTAGTTTCGTTGAGTCTGAAAATCCAACTTTGTTTCAAGAAACAACGATACTTCACTTTTATTACTTTTTACTTTATTACTTATTACTTTATTACTTACTTTATTACTTTATTTATTACTTATTACTTTATTACTTATTACTTTTATTACTTCACTTTTTTACTTCAAGAGAAGCCATTTTATAGGAGTTCGTTGAATCAGTTTTCTTCCATCGACAGACTACCTGAAACACAAAAGGTTTATAGGAAAAAAAATTTAATAAACCTTTATTACAATAAAACAAATTCGGTTAAGATATCTCACAAAGTGCTTTTGTAATACATATTTCATATTGTAAACAGACTTTGTGGACACCCTGTAGTATTAGTGGGGCGATAACAGGAAAGTAGCAAAGATTTATTTTTTATATAAATTACTCTATCTATTGGGGGGGGATTAAACAAAATTTAGTTAATCACTATTAGTTATCTCGGTTAGGTTAAGGATGATATTCAAATTACATACAATCAACTTTACTTTAATTTTTTCTGTTTATTGTATTGGGTCTTTATTGCGGCTAATAGGGACTTTTGCACAATCTATATCCTGAATATAACCTTCAATAAATGAATTTATTGTAGAAAAACAAATGACCAAAGTTACTTCTGAACAGGTTAATATTAATGCATTAGTTGTATTTATACAGAATGATGGAAAGTAGAGATAAAGTAATGTTATTAAAGAGGTACCCAATTGAAAATGACGATGCAAATAAGATTGATGGTGGCAGCAGTGGCAGTGGTGAAGAGAATGGCGTAGGATGAAATGACTGAGTCACCGTAGACACTGAGCGCTGCCAGCACTGACATGCGGTAGAGGACGACTCCGATGACGGCTGCCAGGGCCATGGCGACCTGAACAACACCAAACTACAGCTCACATCAACGAAAAAGTACTAGGAGGAAAGCCCCTTACAGGGAGAGCACCTTGGATACAGGCAGAGGTCTAGAAAATAACCAAACAAGCAAAATACCACAAGCGATATTAATTTTTTGAGAATATATATATATATATATATATACTACCAGCGCAGTGCACCTGGCCTCAATCTAAAGCGATAATGCTTAAAAGTTCCTTGCCTTTTCATATTTTATCACCAATTTTTTAATAAATTATTTCATTTGTTATTATTATTTGTATTCTTAGTTTTATTTTATTTTATCATAGCTTAGTCATACTTTTGTTTATGTATCAATTTCTCTGTATCAATTTCCCTTATTTTTTAATTTTTTCTTTTATATATTTATTGTTTTATATTCCATTAATTTAATGTAATTATAAATTGATTCCTCTACACTTATTTCTGTGAACGGGCGCGCATGCGGCAACACTGTTGGTCTCCAACCGTCTCTGATCCAGTGCGCTTGGTTTCCCTTCTTATCTCTCCTGAAGGACGGTTCAAACGAAATTAGTAGACTGTAAGGGATTCTTGATTTCTCCATGTTTCTTTGTTTATAATTGAACTATATATATATAACTCAAAAATTGTTATTGACCTCTTCTATTTCTATTCACTGTTTCGTTACTGAGGGCTAGGTCAAATAAAAGAAAATAAACTCCTTTCTAGGCCGACGTTTCGATGTTATTTGTACATCATCTTCAGGGCTAAAATTAGAGTAAGACTATAATACATTTATCAAAACAATCTACAATCACAAAGAGAAACAACACACACTTTTGTTAAACCAACAGATACATACAAAAGGTTATTTATAATCAGAGTTGTTGAGTACACTTTTTAAAAGTATCAGACAAAAGGAAATTAGTTTTACCTTGGTAAAACTAATTTCCTTGTCTGATACTTTTAAATAGATGTGTACTCAACAACTCTGATTATAAAATAACCTTTTGTATGTATCTGTTGGTTTAAAAAAGTGTGTGTTATTTCTCTTTGTGAGTTGTAGATTGTTTTGATAAATGTATTATAGTCTTACTCTAATTTTAGCCTGAAGATGATGTACAAATACATCGAAACGTCGGCCTAGAAAGAGTTTATTTTCTTTTATTTGACCTAGCCCTCAATAACGAAACAGTAAACAGTGATTTTTTTTATTTTATAATTTAATTATATATATATATATATGAGATTGAATTTACGGCCTACTGTTTTTTTAATTAATATTTTGGATAACTTTTCCAAAGCCCTTAAGAGTCTTTTAACTTCACGAGGAACTAGGTACATCAACTCACCATACGTTTAATAGGCACTCTTGCACACTATATCCTGAATAAAACACTCAATAATTGTATTTATTAACGTATGGTGAGTTGATATACCTAGTTCCTCGTGAAGTTAAAAGACTCTTAAGGGCTTTGGAAAAGTTATCCACAAAATTAATTCAAAAAACAATAGGCCGTAAATTAAATCTCACATGTATTAAAGAAGGACTGTTTCCTAAATATATATATAATACGGTACTGTTTTCTTGACCACAAATTACCAACAAACACTTTTTCTTCTTCTTAGAATTTGGTCAGGGTTAATATACGGAATCACCTTTTTGCCAACGTTTCGTCTTTATTTTAAGACATCCTCAGGGCTATAAATCAAGACTAGCTTCTGTTACCGTACCAACAGTAACAGACGGTACCAACGGTACCAACATGTTGGTACGGTAACAGAAGCTAGCCTTGATTTATAGCCCTGAGGATGTCTTAAAATAAAGACGAAACGTTGGCAATAAGGTGATTCCGTATATTAACCCTGACCAAATTCCTAGAAGAAGAAAAAGTGTTTATATATATATATAAGTTCAATTAAAACCAATGCCTATTTCTAGTTTTATATCTTTTCTGTTTTAATACCGTTTCTGGTTTTAATAGAACTTGTATGAATGAAGGCCTGCTCCCCAAATACACGAATATATATAATCTCTTTCCTAATAAATTGGCATGCTAAGTAGTTTTAATTTCTATAACTGACTAGAAGTATAACGACGGAAAAACTAAGAACAGTAGCAGGAAAGCGAACAGTCCAGAAAGGTACTCGACGCTCGACAACTCCTGTGACGACATTGACAGTGGTCTTGGCCCGATGATACTTGAGCCGCTCCAGTCTGGCCAGGTACTGCGGGCGAGGCTGTTCTTCTTGCGTGTCCCACCCAGTCAAATCCCACCGGTGAGTCATTTCAGCACTGTACCTTTTCCACAACTCCAAGAACAGCGCCGCTGTAATTGTAATTTAAACAACTATAAAATAGTATAAGTCTTTTACAAACAAAAAAAGAAAAAAAAATCAGTAGATTTGAGATATCACGGAAAATTGACGAAGTTCACATATTAAAAACCAGTACTGTTACATATTTTAATTTTTTTTCGTTTTTTAAGATTCTTCTATATAATTATTGGCCTAAAATTGTTTGTTTTTAATACCCAACAGAAATGTATTAACTCTGTACAATTGAGAAAGAATGCTAGTACATTTCTTTGAGAAATCTAGAGGGTTTTGGAATTGCTTATTCTAACAACTTAAGGATATTGTATGTATTCTCAAAGTACATAATTAAACCTGTAAAGACAAATCTTTATAATAAAAAATGAACTTGTTAAAGAGACAAGTATCGGTATAG
This sequence comes from Hermatobates lingyangjiaoensis, assembly GCA_026182355.1. Lineage (NCBI taxonomy): Eukaryota > Metazoa > Arthropoda > Insecta > Hemiptera > Hermatobatidae > Hermatobates > Hermatobates lingyangjiaoensis. Next base: position 168,867 of record JAPFBL010000326.1, on the reverse strand, counting down.
TGAACTTGTTTTCCCCAAAAAATTTGGAACTTTTTTTTCTTTCATTCTCTCATCTTTCTCTCTTCTCCTCCTACTCCGTCACTCCTCCCTCATCTCTCTCCCGCTCTCTCTCCCCTCTCCTCTAATAATGGTAGAAAGAATTATTAATGGAATAAGCGAGAAGGTAGTAACTGATTAAGAAGAAAAATGACATCATATACTTTAGAATTAATGAACCAAAACTTTTGCATATTAAATACATACCCCAAAAAGACATGAAGACCGCAAAGAAGACAGTGGTGTGGTTGTCAAAGAGATAGGTGATCCTAGCATGGGTGCAAGTGTCTCTGAGGTCCCAGTAGTCGCAGAACTTGTCACAGAGAGGGCACATCTTGACGTCCACGGATTCCCTACAGATGTCTTCACTGCAACAAAACACTATATATCCAAGTAAACTTCACATACACAGTATGGTCTAAAAGTATGTATTCGGTAAATAATACCAAATATTTATTTATTTAAAAATACTTTACCGATGAAAAAAAAATCAAAAATGGATAACTAAAGTTCAATGTAAAGAAAGATACATAGATGAATGAAAACACAATGTAGCCTTTAATGTTCGGTTTGAATCGTCATCAGGAGAGAAAAGAGAGGGAAACCAAGCGCATGTGAAGAAACGCTTGGAGACCATCTATTTTATCATCAATATGCGCCTAGTCACAAAGAATAACTTTTATTATAAAATAACTTGTATTTCATATTTAAACTTGCAAACGTGCTCGTCTTTGACGGATAGTTTACAAAAATTCACAGATAATATGAGGTATTCCAAAATATTAGAAATTATAGAATAGTAGAAAATATTAATATTATTACAGTCCATAACTGTCATTAGATTTGGAGTTTCTTTTAAGTTTTGCACCTTTAGATACTGAGATCAATTTGATTTTATTCTAGCCATACTTCTTATTTAGTACGCGGGTAGGTAGGACTCACTTTTTTAAAGCGAGGAAATTATGATAAAAGCTAAAATAAATTAAAATCAATAACAATACCTACTTGCTACAGTATCAGGCACCTAAAAATACCTTTATATTATTAGCTATCAATGATCAAACCACAATAAGAAATGGGAAAACAAGACAAGATCTTTCAACCGTAACAAGCGGTCTTCGTCAGAGTCAAAAACCCAACTCTGGTTGGGTTTTTGACTCTGACGAAGACCGCTTGTTACGGTTGAAAGACCTTAATCTTGTTTTCCCATTTCTTATTGTGGTTTGATCATTGATTGTTATTTCACGTTTTATGTGAAATCTTTTTATTATTAGCTATATACATATATACCTCTATAGCTATCTTTAAAGTTCGTAACTTTAACGTTTCTGTGTTGAATTTCAAATCTGTTCAAATTTTAGCTTTTAATTTAGGCATACACAAATCTACTATCAAATTTTCACCTCGCTTATGGAGGTTCAGTTTGCTTGTGACAAATTTTTTTTACAGAAATTTTTCTAAGGGTGAATTCGGTTTCTCTAATGTATAAAACGTAAAGATAACTTGGAATGAATCAGTTCTAAGTAATATACATACAAAACCTTTCTTTTATTTATACTTCATATTTAAACTTTTGAAAGCGTTGTTTCCATAATTGATATTTTATGCCAGTCTTGGTAATAAGTAGTAGCTCAATTAAATATATGAATAAAAAAAAATTGAGATTCAACAAAATGATTTAGTTATTTCTGAATATTAACAAACCTGGGAGGATAGTGTGTAAGTGTATAACAACTGTAGATGAAACAAATCAAGCCAACCACAGAAGCAGGAACAAGCATATGAGTGTAAAAGCCTAACCAGGCAAAGTAAAGGCCGATTTTCACTCCAAAGTATTCTTTAATATAATCCAGTGGTTGGAATCTATAGAAATTGTTTAAAGCTGCCCATTCATTGCGAAGATTCTGCCTCATTGATCTACATTCTCCTTTGAGATCACCCTGAAATAAGCAATTTATGACTACTTTTACATGAATCCCGATATAAAAGGAAATATATAAATCAAAATATTAAAACGGTCCAAACCGGACAAATATATAAATGAAAAAAGACAACAAATAGAAGAAGCGAGAAAACTTACTGGGTCGATATTTCGAACTGAAGTTCGTCGTCAGGGAGAAGAAGGGAAGAGGAAGAGGCACGTGCGTCCACTCGTACAAGCAGAGGGCGACTGGGGGCTCCAGGCGGCGGTCACCAGTTGAAGTAGCTCGAGGCGCTGCAGGCTAATCCCCCGTGAACGACACCATTCCACCACGAGCGAACACGCGTACCGTATAAGTCGGAAAAAGGTAGAAAGGAGGACAGAAGTGGCGAAGAAGAAGAGGAGAAAGAGAGTGAGGGGGAAAAAAATAAAATAAAAAAAAATAAAAAAAAAATCTTTAACGTTTGAGATTGAGGCCAGGTGGGGAGCGGGCATTAAGTAACCAACTTAAGTAACCCCGCGGGTTACTTAATGCCCGCTCCCCACCTGGCCTCAATCTCAAACGTTAAAGATTTTTTTTTTATTTTTTTATTTTTATTTTTTTTTCCCTCACTCTCTTTCTCCTCTTCTTCTTCGCCACTTCTGTCCTCCTTTCTACCTTTTTCCGACTTATACGGTACGCGTGTTCGCTCGTGGTGGAATGGTGTCGTTCACGAGGGATTAGCCTGCAGCGCCTCGAGCTACTTCAACTGGTGACCGCCGCCTGGAGCCCCCAGTCGCCCTCTGCTTGTACGAGTGAACGCACGTGCCTCTTCCTCTTCCCTTCTTCTCCCTGACGACGAACTTCAGTTCGAAATATCGACCCAGTAGGTTTTCTCGCTTCTTCTATTTGTTGTCTTTTTTCATTTATATATATATATATGGATATACGTTATTACCTCCGTATTTCTGATTTGCTAAAAGAATATTGCATATTTCAGTACTATTTCCTTATCTACTTCAGTATTGCTTTTGATGACATTTTTAGCAATATTCTTTATCTCACTTTGATGACTGAGGAAAAATTCAAAATTCAGCCAATCAAAAATACCAAAGTAAACATGTATATACATACGATAAAAAGATTTCACATAAACAAGTGAAATAACAATCAATGATCAAACTACAATATGAAATGGGAAAACAAGACTAAGATCTTTCAACTATAACAACCGGTCTTTGTCAGAGCCAAAAATACAACTGAAACACTAGATGCTGAAAACATCTAGTGTTTCAGTTCGGTTTTTGACTCTGACGAAGACCGCTTGTTACGGTTGAAAAACCTTAAGACTTGTTTTCCCATTTCATATTGTAGTTTGATCATCGTATATTCACACATACATAATGAAACTTATTTCTTCCAAGTTATGGAATTCCAAGTTCCTTCCAAGTTATATATTCCATATTGACGTTACCCTGATAAATAGATGTCTAGAAATACAGAAGAAATGTAGTCTTAAGATGTCTTCTTTTATTTTGGTATTTTTTTTTTTTTTAGAATTGTATGACGTTGGACCAAACCCTGATAAAAAAAAAGTGTAAAATATATGTGATAGAGAAAATAAAACTTTGACTTATGAAAATATGTATTTTTTCTTTTCTTTCTACTTTTTAATTAAAAATGAAGTAGAGAGAATGTAAGAAGGAAGTAAATGTGAAAGAAAGTACTTTCTTTTAAATTACTTATATTGTATAATTTATTATTATATTGATTATTGACTGATTATATGATTACATTGATTATTATATACCACTATTTTTCTTTTTTATCGAGGTTTGGCTTAGCTTCAATAATACAACACCTTTAAGCCGACGTTTTGTCTATATTTGTAGACATCTTCAGGGCTACATCAATACAGAATTTAATTATAATAACATGAAAAGTAATTATATTACATTATTTAATTAATATATATAATGACCTTGGTATTTTTCTATTGTCAGGAAACAACTACATAACGGTTTGTGTTCAAATCAGCTAGTGTGCTGCACTAGTGACTGTTTTTCGAACCTTCTAATCAAACTTGATAACTCATGTTACTCATGCTATAACTCATGTTATTAAATTACAATATTAATAACATGTTATTAAATTACAATAACTTTCATGTTATTGTCATTAAATTCTGTATTGATGTGACCTAAAGATGACTACAAATATAGACGAAACGTCGACTTAAAGGTGTTGTATTATTTAAGCTGGACCAAACCTCGATAAAAAAGAAAAATAATCTTAAATATATGTGATCTAGATAAAGAAAACATTCTATTAATATATATATAGACTACCCGTGACCCTTTGTATCACTCAGAAATTATAGCAATAGGTATTGAAATAAATTAACTGAACATGATTTACAGGGATCATTTTAATTGTTGTTTCTTGTTACTAAGGCACGGAAACAGATTCTTATATGGCCCAAGCTTTTGATATAGTATTCTTAACATGATTCAATATAAATATATACAGTATGTATATTTAATAAAATAAAAATCATTTAAAAGTAAAAAATAAATCATTTATTTTATGACCTAAATAAATAAAACATCAATTCAAGTTATATGCACAATCAAATATATTTAAAACAAACAAAACTTGTAAATTGAAATAATCAATTTATTTATCTAACATAAAATAACATTAATGAAAGGAATGTGTCTATATAATATTACCTTAGAACATTCGTATTTTATCTGACAGTTGTGTTAAAGTTTCTTTCTAAAACTATTCATTTTTAACCTCTAATGTAGTAGTTCATTATATATTTGTTACATTTATTTATAATACATTTGCAATATTGTCATCAGGAAGCACGCAAGCCTCTGAGCTACTCTTGCTTCATGCCCATATTTTATTACCAGTGTTTACATTTAGCAAATTTTAAATTCAAAAATTTTTTTATTTATTTTTAATATATTTGTGCTACTGTCATCGGCAAGCACGCAAGCCAGTGGGCTACCTTGGCTCCATGCCTTTAGTTTATTACCAGTGTTTATATTACACAAATAATAAATTAAGAAAAAAATTTTTTTTTGTTACATTTATATATAATACATTTGCACTACTGTCATCTGCGAGTATGCAAGACATTTGCTACCCTGGCTCCAATTTTGGGAATATAGCGATAATTTTCTTTATTTAACATTATTCAGGTAATAAATAATATATATTTAATTTCAGGTCTTTATCTCCACGGGAAATGGGTGAAGAAACAAACAAAATCACGAACTTTATATATAGAGATAGATTATATTATTTATAATTAAGAAATAATATATGAGTGTGTTACATCGTGAAGTGGATAGGCTGCGATGTAGGTACTGGAATCTAATAATCTCTCAATGCCAAACACAAATACATCATGAGGGGTTGGCTCAGCGAAAAACGTTCTGTCCAATATAAACTGCACTATTCTCGAGCGTATGGCAGGAATGAAAAAGTTTTCTGAATCTACATTAAATCTAGAAAATAAATAAATAAAAGTAATCATTGTGGAAAATATTTAAGAAAAATGGTTAAAACATTTCTAAATATTTATAAGGTATATTGCATATAAAATTCTGTTTACATCTGTTAGTTTGATATGAATTTCCAACGGGTAAAAGAGATAACATCACAGTAGCATAGAAACCGTTTCTGGCCTTTAAAATTCCAGAATCAAAAATATTTATTTTCATGGAAAGTTTGATTTAGTTTTTAGATTGATTGTAATTTGGTGTGTACGATTAGCGGGGATTTATAACGGGAATGAGTGGTCACCCATTGGTGGCACTCCGTAACATGGTTACCACACAGCTGGTTTAATAGAGACCATTTCCTTTTTAATTTAGAGCTTATTCTCATTTATGTGAACATGATTGCATTAAAAAGGAAGGTGTTGGATGACCCAACGGGTCACGGGTAGTCTAGTTTATAATAATTGTACCAAAGTTTTTCCATTACTTAGAAGTGAATGCCAGAAAGTAAACAGAGTCAGGTAAAAGCAAAAAGTATAATATCTTCACTGTGACGTCAACATTTTGACTTAAAATACATTTGACCTACATAAACCTTTTAACAATCAATCAGAATCAACAATAAAACTTTATCAAAATTAATAAAACATTGGGAATCAATATCAAACGAACAGATATAGATAGAATATTATAATCTACATATATTTAGAAACTTGATGCCTATTTCATCCTGAATTACGTTTCTTGACAAGTGTTCCAATTATCTGGTTGTTATTGTCGTTTTGAAGTCCTCAGGCAACAGGTAGATCAATTCACCAAAATATTTTGTACTATACTTATTACAGGGTATACTTAACTGCATAAAATTATTTATATCCAATAACCAGTATAGTGCAAAATTTTTGGGCGAATTAATCTATTTATTACCTGAGGACCTCAGAAACACACCAGGGAATGAGAGAGCTTATCAGAAAAGTCAATTCATGATGAAATAGGAATTGAGTTTCAAAAACATGTTTACTAGTCCCTGCTTTTACAAATATATACACTAAAAAAGTATCAAATACACTATACAGTCTTAATAACTAAATTAAAATTTTATGGAAACATCCTGGAAATAATCAAGAACAGTATCAACTGTTTCAAGGTCTACAGTCTACCTAAGCGAATACGGCACTTACACATCAAGAAATATGAAAAATGTCCCAAGTTTAAAATAAATTGAAGTACACCAGTTTTATGGAAGAATTACAAAAAAATTATACAGCACTTCTTATTCTTATGCCAATCGAATAAATATTTATTTGCCGGTTGAAAAATAGATACTTTAACCATACAATCAATGATAAATGATAGTTGAAGAAATAACTGAAACATATAAGTAATATTAAAATGTAAATAAAATAAATGTGAATTGTAAATCTAATTTTAAAAAAAAAGGATTAATTATCATGGAATATATAAATTTGGTACCCATTAATAGAAAAAAAAAAATGAATAACACAATTTGAAAAATTAAATGGAAATTTCTTAGAGTATAGCAAATATCAATTTTATCCAACTTTCTTAAAATAAGAAACGCTAGTTTCAATCAATTTATTGATTTCAAAGTTATTCCGAGAAAATAACGTTTCAATCAAAGAAATCAATGTTTTAGACTCTGAGAGACACTCTTAGTGGTCTAGATATCTTTGTCTCAATTCAGCATTTTATTATGGTTTGTACGTTGCCGTATTTATCTCAAGAGGGTTTACATAGTGCGTTGATTTATTTCACGTGTTTATAAATATAATCATTTGATATCAATTAGAGACAGAAATATCGTAATAAACACACATGATTCTAAAGAGATATTCCAATAAAATCATTTCAATTTTCAATTTCATTTACACAATGATTTCATGGTGTTCTCTTTCAGTGTGAATACATTCATTTTCCGACTCTGACGACAACCGAAAGTGATCGTTATATTCAAACTTCTCTTTAGATTTTCATTAGTTGATGTATAAACAAACCATCAAATATAAAATATATATAAAACACTTGCACGATAAAAAAAGCGATTCAGATACGATAAGAAAAAGCTCAGAAATAAACGCTAGGTTGATAAGCAATAGAAAAACAAGGTTACAATTACAATTTTCCTGTTGAATCATCATACAAAAAAAATAAGTGAGAGCGGGAGACCAAAAACTCCAGTAAAGTAGTTGTTGGTAACACTCATGTTCCGAAACTTTTACTAACACAGTTCATAGTATAAACCAAATTTATCAAAATAAGTTGAACTTATTGATGAATATCAGTGCTTGTTAGAGTGTCAATAAATGATGCATCATAGTGAGGATGTGGAGGTATAAGATTCTTTCAAAAAAATTTAGGAGGATGAGAAAAGCTAAGAAAGGATTAGATGGCAATAGATAGAATGAATAAGCCAATATTATTTGCGAAATTAATAAATTAACCGTATGTAATTAGTTTATTAATTCCCAAGTACCTGATATAAGCAACTTGATGAAAGGCTGAAATTTTCAAGACTATTGGAATGCAGTGTCTCATTGGAGTGACAGGGAGTTCCATTTTACCCAACTAAGTCATGATTATTGAAGAAAGATACATTAATTCTTCACCGCAAGGACTTAATTGTACAACGCGTTTCGAACACTTAGTGTTCATCAACAGGTATATCTGCCTCAGTAAGGTGATGGGGATTTAACTCCCTAATTACTTCAAAATCAAAATAAAGAAATGGGGATTTAACTCCACAATTACTTTAAAATCAAAGTAAGGTAATGGGGATTTAACTCAACAATTACTTCAAAATCAAAGTAAGGCAATGGGGATTTAACTCCACAATTACTTCAAAATCAAAGTAAAGCAATGGGGATTTAACTCAACAATTACTTCAAAATCAAAGTAAGGCGATGGAGATTTAACTCCCCAATTATTTCAAAATTGCCTTACTGAGGCAGATGTATCTGATGATAAACACTAAGTGTTTGAAACGCGTTTTATAATTAAATCCTTGTATATGAAGACTTAATATATCTTTTCACACTAATCACGAGTAAATAACATACAATAACTACTTGCATTGCTCGTACCGTATTAAGGTTTCTGGTTAACACCTGTGTTTCTTTTTCAAAACTTTAGCAATATAAAGTGATTAGGACTATAATTTGATGTATATATAACTCTGATATGTCTACGATCTGTATCTTCAATCTATCAATTATACTGTCACTCGTAACACCCATCCTGTATACTGGGGATGGAACAAATCCTATGTTACGCCGAAAAGGTTCTACATTAAGAACATCAACCTTATATCCTTATCACAGCATGACTGAAAGAATGAGGGACTTAAGAAATCATAATAGTGAGGAAGCACCAACTACCAAGTTAAGTAATTCATGATGGTAGCTTTAAATGGCTGTTTGTTGGATGTAGTCTTCCTTTAGCTGCCGATGGCAGATGGAGATCCTAAACCAGTGTTGCCTCTTAGAAATGACTTATATCATCTTCCTTTCCATTTTCATTGTTGCTTTTTTTTATCCTCTCGCTTCCAGTACTAATTGTCCTTATATATTTGTGAAAAGTTAGTCATAATTTCCACACGGCTCTCCGAGCTTCACCTTGGGCACAAGATCTGTTCATTTTCCTCATTTTAAATATACAGTAGGCCTCTTGATGTAGTTAAAGGGCCCCTGGTCTGCATTATTCACAATAAAGCCAAAATAATCAGATCCATGAAACTTCAAATAGTATTATGAAGGCTTTAGTAGCGTTAAACGCAATCTGAACCATCATATTAACATATTCTACATAGCGTGTTGTTTTAGAAAATTGGTCAAATAGAAAAGAATATCTATGAAGGAAAATAATACAGGTTTGCAAAGCAATAAAGTATTTGTAAAAATTATAAATAAACTGTCAAAAATTTGAAGGTGCTAACGTTAATGTATGACTGTGCTGTTAATAAAGTGAAAGGTAACTGAACAGAAGAACACAAAATATTATAAGTGCTAACTGAAGGTCTCGCCGTAGTAGTTGCTAACCACGTGAATTTATCAAATTAACAACAGTATTCGAACGCAAACCCTTAAATTGCATTATTTTCTATAAGATAGAAACAAGTTATTTTTTTTACATATTTTAAAGAATAAAAGAAATATTTTACAATAGATAAAAAATATAAATAAATACATCAGTACTACCCATCACCAACAATAAACATTAACAGAAAGAAGACCAAAAAGAAAACCAGAAATAATAAATAAATACCTTCATCAACAGACATTCCTCAAAACAAACCTGAATGAAAAAAAATGAAGGATTAATTGTTAAGAAAAATGAAAATTGTTACATGATCTAAGAAATAATGGGAAAATTATTTAAACAACAGTCGAAGAGTGCTTACAAATATTCTTTGTCTCTGCTATAGATGGCAGTGAACCTATGCGTTTTGTCAGGAAAGATATCCTTATTGACATAAACAATTTCACCCAGTAATTTATCGATGTATCCTTTTAATTTGTCCAATTTTCTTGGTTCCCTTTTTGGTAATTTGTCAACCTTAAAAAAGAAAAAATTGTTCACTTTATACAAAAACGTAAAATGGAAGATAATCCATGTATACTTTGTGAGAAATAAAAATTATAAAGGCATTATAAATATTTCAAACAGATATTATAAGTTATTAACTATGAATTTTAAAAAAGTTTATACAGAACAATTCAAAATGATAAATATAATAATTTTAATGAGACATCCATACAATAATATACCATATCTATTATCTCAGAATTTGGAATTATAGAAAATGTCTCTACGTATAGTAGTTTAACGATCACACCAAAATATGAAATGGGAAAACTAGACTAATAATAGTAGTATAGTATAGTAGTTTGCAGAAGAATGACAATAAACACGTGATACAATCAATGAAGTTTTAAACCACAAGGAAAAAGGAAAACAACAGAAATATTGTTTCCTGATGACATGAAGTGAAAGACATGAAGGAAATGAAATAGTATTTATTTCTATTATTTTCCTTTTTCCTAGTGATTTAGTTTAAACTTCATCAAGCTGTTTATGTTCCATTTTTACCTTTTATTATTAAAACAACATATTTCGAATAAGCAGTGTACATTTTTAGGTTTATATGGTTTTTTATTTTGTGTAAAAAAAAAAAGATCCCCTCACGGATTTTGTATAAAATGGAAGAAAATTTTGCCCAGAATATAATTCTATGGTAAAGGGTTTATTACCTGGACATGAATTCAGTAATTATTGATAATTACTAATAATCTTTAATTACCAGTAATTGGATGATTCCCAATAGCAAAGAATATGTCAGTGCCTGACAGGTGAATATGTTGTTGTTGTTTCTAATACTCATATCAATAGTGCACTAATAGCTACCTTAAGTGTTGTTCCATAGAATAGACAATCAATGATCAAACCACAATAAGAAAATGGGAAAACAAGACTAAGATCTTTCAACCGCAACAAGCGGTCTTCGTTAGAGTCAAAAACCCAACTGAAACACTAGATGCAGAGGACATCTAGTATTCTGGAGAACACCAGATGTTCTCTGCATCTAGTGTTTCAGTTGGGTTTTTGACTCTGACGAAGACCGCTTGTTACGGTTGAAAGATCTTAGTCTTGTTTTCCCATATTCTTATTGTGGTTTGATCATTGATTGTTATTTCACATGTTTATGTGACATCTTTTTATAGAATAGACAAAATATGACTCATTTACTATTTGGCACCCATTTTAGTAGTAATAGACGAGCCACATTACCCGGTTGATTCCTAATCGGGAGTCCTAAACTTTGCCATACTCTGATTTATTAGAGTAGGTATGTTTTAAGACTACCTAACGTCGTACAGGCTGAGGACCGTTAGTTTTACAACCCTTTCCAAAGAGCCGCGCATGCATAAAGTTCTCATCTCCCATATGAAAAATCTCATGCTCAACACTCGAACTTGTAAACTTCAATACTAAATGCAAACATGCAACCTGTTAGCTTAGACCTAACCCCTGAAACGTTAGTATTAAAATGAGTTGAAAATGTAAACACTTTAAAAAGCTATTATATATCTTATAAAAACGAAGATTACCAATAGTAATAACATTTTCCAATAATCTGCTTTGAATTAATATACGTATATACATTAATTTTATACCCACACAAACTGATATCAATTGTATAATAATTATTTGTTTCTCATTACATTACTTTAGGAATTATTCATTTCTTATTCATAATAAAATCGGAAAGACGATCCAAACTGGACACAATACACGTTCAAAATCGAATAAGAGTAACACACAGAGTAAAAAACACACTTACAGACTCAAATTTTCAGGCAATCCGTCGTCAGGAGAAAAGAGAGAGAGAGAGAGAGAAACTGCCAGAAACTTTGAGTCTGTAACTGTGTTTCTTTTTTCTGTGTGTTATTTCATATTTACTTATATTAAAAAATATATTTCTGAATAATCATGAAAGATTGATATTAATTATCAATTTAGTAAATGGTTGAGGAGTTAAAGCATGCTAAAATGTATAAATGATTATTGTTTTGTTGCATTTTTGTTCTGGAGAACACCATATCTTTCCTTCTTGAAAAGTAGAGAAGTAAAAATCATATGTTATTAAAAATTATAAACATTCCAGTATAAATATTTAATAAACTCAATTAAAATGTTATATATATATATATATATATATACAAGATTTTGTATAAACACGTGAAATAACAAACAATATGTAAACCACAATACGAAATGGGAAAAAAAGACTAAGATCTTTCAACCGTAACAAGCGGTCTTAGTCTTTTTTTCCTATTTCATATTGTGATTTGATCATATATATAAAAAAAATTATTATGAAAAGCCATTTTAGTAAATGTTAAACACTTATAATGATTACGATGAGAAATACGAACATATTAGAAGCAAAAGCTATTAAATTTATTGAAAAGCCAAAGTTGTTAATTGCATTTTTTTTATTCTTCTTCTTAAAAAATGCGATTACTAAAATTTAGTTGGCTTAACTTACAGGTTCTTCAGAAATGAATGATGATTTCATGAATGTTTCAGACATCTGAGGTGTAATTACACACAATTCCTGAATCGAACATAAAACATGCTTAATTTTTTTTTACCTCAGTTTTAATAAACAGTATGGTATTTAATCATTGTATAGGAGAAATTTACAAGGGATTAAGAAACAGGACAAAATAAAGAGTAAAATAATAAATAGAAGCAGAAGAGTAAAAAATATTTTGACTAGAGTATGTGGACTAAGATGGAAATGGGGAGGACGCGTCATAAGAGTGAAGAACGATAGATGGGCAATGATGATTACTGAATGGTGTCATAGAGGAGCTAGAAGAAAAGTGGGAAGACAAAGAAGAAGATGGGAAGATGAACTTAAAGAAACAGCGGGACGAATGTGGTTCAGAGTCTCTCGAGAAAGGAGAAAATGGATCGAATTGGAAGAGGCATATGCCCTGAACTGTGCCTCGTTACACAATTGAAAAAAAAATCCTTATTGCAATATATATATACACAAGTTTATCAAAATAAATATGTTCTTTTATTAACAAGTGCAATTGTTTTTTTTTTTTGGTCAAATAAATGGCTATTATTATTATTATAAATCATTATATTAAATATCAGAGAAACTCACTAACAAACTAACAAAACTCGCTTCAGTTTTTGACATAAGTCATCATCAGGAGAAGAAGATCAAATCTCAAGTAGCGAACAGAGAATTATGGTTGTTATAACCTCGTGCTTTATTAATTGCTCCCACTATATAAAAGAGGTACGACAAGGTGAAATTTAAAAGAAAATTAAAAAGCCATAAAAAAAAAACAAAATAAGAAACACCAAAAAAAATTAGGGATTAAAATGAATATTTTTCTACTTTTGTTTTTGTGAAAGGAAAATTTAAAAAGTTAAAACTATAAAATTACTTATTGATAAAAACGATAAAAAGTAATTTCTTTCTCCCTTTTTATCTTTTATCATTTTTTTTTAATTCACTTTCGTTTCCTCCCCCCCTCCGCCTAGAGCAGAGCCATCAGCCTCCACGCACGCACTACCTGAGCTGTTCTTCTTTTCTAGATAACGACCAATGTCAAAAAATTAACGTGAGCTGTTAGTGTTTTTTCTTTGATATATAATTAAATTTCGATGATTAATTCATTGATTTTATTTAATATATTTGAAATAATTATAATATAGATACAAAACAAAATATTGATCAATATTACTTGGTAATGGAAAGTGGAAAAATAAATTAAACTATTTCAAAAAAAAAAAATTATAAAACAGCCTATTCTTAAGCAAAAATTAATAATAAAACAAACTTTCTTCAATTGAATATTAGCATCCAGAATAGAATATTAACCATTTTATGCCAAAAGAAACCTGCAATTACCGAATCATTTAAATAAATTCTATTCGTGAGTGATCGATCCATATAAAAACAAAGACTGTTAAATAACTTTTCAACTGAATCTATCAATTTTCTTCTATTAATCTATTAATATAGAAATACTAAAATAATATATTATCAATAATAGTTACTTTATCAATACTTTGAAAATGTTTTCAATAATTCATTGATAAAAAACCAAAAGCCAAAGACATAATGAAAACGAAATCAAAAGAATGACACACCAAGGTTTCTTTTACAAGAATCAGTATTCTTATGTTCACAAAGGTAATTTGAGAGGAATTAAATAATTAATTAAGATTAATGAAAAATGATGATTACAAAGGTATTTGGAGAAATTTTCAGAACTGACAGAGGTCACATCTAGTTCATCTCAACTCAACTGTAACGAAATAATTAGTGATCTGCCTTCAGAACTATGGTTCACAAGACACAATACTGTTGCATACAAGTAGTGATTTTTTTTATAAACGGAAATAATGGAAGTGATATTCATGTGTGGTGAAACAGTACTTGAATTTTGAAAAGAAAAGTATGAAAATAAATGATATTCATGGCAACTGTCAGAATACACCGGACGACTTTGTTCCGGTATGCTTATTGTTCATTGAACAAAGAGTTGAAATCTGTCCTGAAGAGTTTAGGCCTGTATAGTGTTATCACAAAACAAGATATGATTACAACAATAGTCGTACAGGCTTTTGGATCATACACACTGAAAGTGTTAAACTGCAGGAATATTTCCAAGACATTTAATAGATTTCTCTACCATTTCATAGATTCAGATTAGACATGGGTTCAACACAATATTCATTATACAAAGATGCAGTGGTTAAGTTGCGGTGGGCTGTCCCACGAGAGAACACAAATAGGCCATAGATTGCCTCTTTGTGATGCCATATAATGAACATTCTACATTAGAAGCAGTGATGTTATTCACCGGGATTCAGCCGGTTCGTGCGAACCGGTGCTTAAAATATTATGACTTCGGCGAACCGGTTGTTAAAATTACATAAACCCCTATTCAGACCTGTATTAATTAGACCACTATCAAACTCTAAAAGTGTCGCGTGACTCACGTAACTTGTGCATGTATAACAACGTAATTGGCGCATGTATATAGCCTATATATAACTAAACAATTTAGTTTCCGAACTCATAATATTTTAAGCACCAGTTCGCACGAACCGGTTCTTAAAAAAATTGAATCCCACCACTGTCCTAAATTTAGCATAACTCAAGTATTTAGACTAGGGATCTTTCTGTCATCATACAGGCTAGGATATGCTCAGATTTAATCACCACTCACGTGAATAACGAGGGCCAGAGTGGATAAAGAACATCGGATCTACCAGTCCAGAGGCGAGTATGTAAGCCACTGAGCTACTCTGGCCCTCTTCATTTACCGTTTCCCTCTATGCTTAAAGTTACTAAAAAAAACAGCAGAACTTCTTGAAATAGTTGCAGTTGATAAGTGTTTTTTAGGTCTGTAGGAATTTTATTCTTAGTTAAAATAGATGCATTAGAAATCATTGAACAAGTGCATCCATACAAGCAGACCAACTGAAAAGTAAAATATTTGTAACAGCATTGTATTTCATTAAAACCACAAACAGGCTGGTAAAATAAATTGTTTACTATTCTCATTATACAACTATAAAAATGTTAAGAACAACGAAGAAGTTAACTTTTTATTCAAAGGACAAGAGGCCCCACATTAATTTATAAATATATTCGTTTCACAGTGAATTTTTCATTGTGTTGTATCACAAAGGGCCCAATGTTTGGCCTATGTGTGTTCCCTTGTAGGGGGACAACTACTGCAACCTACAGTGTTACGTACTACTACTACTCTTATAAACACTTATAGGCTGTCACCTTTTGCTGCTGTTTTAGGAGTGAAACGTTTGGCTCATTTATTAAACACAGAACTAAGGAACAAACAGACTTACTGTCTCTAATTTTCGGTTAAACCGTTATCAAGAGAGTTGAGATAGAGACACCAAGCGCACTTGTGAAGCGACGGTTGGAGACCGTCAAATATATTTGAATAGCTGTCACTTCCCCTGGTGACCACTGTCAGATCATTTCAATTTGACTATAAAAAAAAACTAAAATGAATCGATAAAACACTTTCTATTTGTACCTCTTTCATTGGAAGTCGAAGTTTCAATATTTCCCCATATCTTCTCAATACTTCAATTGGAGCATGAATTTTAACAAAATGAAGTCCACTTCCTTCGCAACAAGACTCCCTTTCCAACTGTAACCCTTCATCTGTCAGCTTCTTTTCAAATACCTAACAAACAAACAAAATAACAATAGTTAAAATATAAATTTAACTTCCCCCTTCTGATAATGACAGATGTTTTTTCTGATTGTTTTCTCACCATGAATTTATACATATCACATGAAGTTCATTAAAGGGGCTAAATTAAAATAATAAATATGAATAACCTACCTCGCGTTTATTGATGGAAGAAACACAAGAAGACTGTTCATTACTTTTGTCCCAAACTAAAACGAAATCAACGCTCCTTTTACCGTCATTAAAAGTGGAAGTCTGAAACAGAATTAAATTGTTATTAAAAGTTAATCAAACGTAAAATGAACCAATAAACTATTTTAAAAAGCATACCATATATTTGTAACAACTAAAACAATGTCACACATCTAAGGAAACTGTATCGTGTAAATAAATTGTTTTTAGAAATAATACATTTCAATTATTGGTTTTAACATCTTGGAGGAACGACAGCAAGTTCGATAGTGCGTGAACATGTAGTATTATTGCTGGTCATGACACTTTTCTTTTTTTTTAACCAACGCACGTCGTTGGTTATGTATAATAGATCTTAGGAAGGTGGAGGAATGCAGGTAATGACAGTCTATCTATCCTTAGTCTCAAAGGAGGTATTAGTAGATGGCCCTAAAGATTATGGTAGGTTGTTACCACCTGCATTTGGCAACGACCATTGCACAAAGTAGATCGTATAGACTTGGTTAGTTAGGTGGTGGAATGCAGGTGGAATCAGGAACCTCTGATTCTGACTACCGTGTCTAAAGTTTAGAATTTGGAACGAAGAAGAGCCTGTCTCATTTTCCCTATACTTGTAATGTACTAATTCAGATAAGAGGTGCTTTAAGTGAATCTTCTTTGACAATTTAGAATGCTCATTATCATCTGGAACCCGGAAAATGGTTAGATTCATTGTCCTTTCTAGTTAGTTCAAAGTGGAAAATTTAAAATGGAAAAACAGCCCTATTTATCTATTTGCTATCACAGCGATTAGTTAATTGTATCTGCTCAGGAAACAACCACGTTAACCTAAACATAACCTATTTTCCATTATCTTAATATACTATGTTAAAATCTATACAGCTAGTTCTGTAGATCTAACACAAAATAAATTCAGGACTGGTAATTTAAAGGAAAATCAAGAGAATGTTAACAAAATCCATCATGAATCAATAGATCCTGTCTATCAATGAATTTCAACTGAGCTGTATCAATCTGTTGGAACAAAAAATATGCATATTCACAGACTCAAAACCTAATTTAATTACACTCCTGGAGAATACTACTTCCAAACAAAAAGAATCCAAGTCTTAATTATAGGAACATCAAAAAGAAACGAAAGAGCTTCTTATTTCAATGAATCCCTTTCCACAGCGATTTCCTTATACAGTAAAAACTAACCTTGTTTGGTGCACATATCGAGCACCAAAGAAAAATAAACACTATCTTCTTTGCTTGGAGTTACGTTTTGTGTGGAGCCCATTAGAAATAACAACAAAAGATTTTAATTATCTTAAGGACTTAAATTTGCTTAGGAAATCATGAATATATATAAGAAAGATTTAAAAATAAATGTGGAATATTTAACTGGCAATGGTCCACTTAAACACTACTTACATAAACTGAAATCAACATTAGACGTAAAATGCAGAATCTTTCTGGAAGAGGAAGAAACCTCAGAAAACATTTTATTAAAGGCAATTGCCTTTAAAAAGATGTTTTTTTGAAAATCATACCTACCGAACTCCAACAAAAAATGAGAGATACTTCTTCGAACATTATATTAAGTTCATGGGGAGCTATGTTCGGTTCTATAATATAATAATTATGTACAAGACTAATCTTAAACAGACAATTACAATACTAATAGTACATATCGATATCCATACGTCATGACAGGGGCCCCTTGTTCTCCATATAAACCGGAAGGGTTATTGAACAATTAATTCTAAATCAGGTGTCGACCAGGTGTCTACATAAATCATGTACAAAAAATACATTTTGATATACAATGTTGTTTAAAGAAATTTAAACACTGTGACCTTTTTGTTATGAAATTTGGGAAAGAAAAAGTTGAGTAGTTAATATTTTTTTAAAAATATATTGGTATGCCTCTTTCAATAGAGACACACCAAGTTTAAACTCGAAGCCTACAGAATAGTTACGATAACTATTAATGTAATATTTTAGTTTCTTTAAGTACTGTGATGTATTTGTAATGAATGTTGCTTAAAACTGTCATTAAACTAGGAATAACGGTGAAGAAATTAAATAAAAAAAAAGTAGACACAAATGAAACAAATTTTCTATTCAAAGAATAATGGTTCAATGTTATTAAACATTTAGAATTTCATGACAAAATGTAAAAAAATGAAAAACAGTTGAAGAACTCACCCGGCACATAGGCGTTTCTTCATAACTTTTATTTAAGTAATTTAAATCATTATCTATTTCAGTAATAGTTGTGCTAACGAGACCTTCACATTCACTAAATTCACTTTCAACACTAATATTTTTGAATTGCTGAATGTTAGCATTATTCAAATCCATATTCAAATTTCGTACAATACTTTACACTTTGGGGAGATCTCAGATACACATGGAAATATCTTGTGTTAACTGGTTTGAGACACTGTTTAAGAGTACATAATAAACTACGACCACTAAAACCTATTTGCTGAATTAATCCCTTATCACGAGGAGGTTATATTCCTTTATGATTGTAG
The DNA here is from genome assembly GCA_026182355.1 of Hermatobates lingyangjiaoensis. Taxonomy (NCBI): domain Eukaryota; kingdom Metazoa; phylum Arthropoda; class Insecta; order Hemiptera; family Hermatobatidae; genus Hermatobates; species Hermatobates lingyangjiaoensis. Next base: position 149,917 of record JAPFBL010000326.1, on the reverse strand, counting down.
AAAATTTATATTCCTTTTAGTGAACATAGGTTGTCTACACTGTGACTGAAGCAATTGTCAAGTTGTAGAGAGGTTTGTGAACCGCTGTTTGGGGTTATAAATATAAACTATCAAATTATTTAATGTCTAGACTGTTTTATAAGTTACAAGTGGACATCAAAGTGACTTCCAGAAAATATTATGCAATTGAAAACGGATCCAACTGAAGACAGAAAAAGCAAAAAATAAATTTGCTTTGCGATAACTACAAATGATTGAAGAAATATTATTCATTAATTACTTCCGTATTTTTTTGGTTGTAGGTTTTTATTGGATTGTTTCAATAACAACAGTTTTTGTAAATAAGACGTTATTAAGTGATAGTGAACTAAATATTGGAGCACCTTTTTTCCTCGTATGGTATCAATGCATAGTATCTGTTTTGATATGTTTGATTGTAAAGGTTCTTTCAAGGCTTAGCACGCACTTGTTCTCATTTCCCGATGGATCTCCATTTTCTAAATCTTCCTTAAGAAATGTTTTTCCTCTTTCAATATTATTCACTTCTATGATAGGATTTAACTCCTTGTGCTTAAAACATATTGGAGTTTCGTTTTATTATATTGGAAGATCTCTAACTACTGTTTTTAATGTTATATTGACTGCTGTTATTTTAAAAGAAAGAGTTTCGTTGAAGGTTTTTGTATGTTGTTGCACAATTGCACTTGGGTTTTTTATGGGTATTGATCAAGAAGGACTAGCTGGGACTTTGTCATGGTCGGGTACGATTTATGGTTTATTAGCTTCTTTTACTCTATCTCTATATTCCATTCAAACAGGGAAAATATTACCATATGTGAATAGGAATGTATGGTTATTGTCCTATTATAATAATGTATATTCGTCTCTCGTTTTAATTCCAGTTATATTTATTTCTGGCGACTATACCATTGTTGCTAATTCACCACATATATTATCATACAATGTCTTGGGACTGTTAACACTAAGCGGAGTTTGTGGTTTTGCCATCGGTTATGCTTCATCATTACAAATTAAAGTGACTTCACCATTAACACATAACATTTCAGGAACTGCCAAAGCATGCGCGCAGACTGTGATAGCGACATATTGGTATAATGAAACAAAATCTTGGCTTTGGTGGACATCAAATTGGATTGTTCTTATCGCTAGTGCAGGTTACACAACAATACGCCAAAGAGAGATGCGAGAAAAACTTGAGAAGTCAACATCTTTACCTCAAACTGTCAGCAGAAAATAAACTTTGCGAAATTCCTAATAAATAGCTCTGATGCTTATATATATATATGTTGTGCTACTGTGAAATATAATGAAATTATTTATATGTACATTTATAATAAATTCAATGAATTTTACTTGATTCACTTCTTTGCCCCTTGAATTTCAGAATTTAGTATTTAATCATAACTTCGTGGCAATGATGAAGTCAATCATAAAGAATTGATTCAAAATTGTTGTAAGCTTTAAAATTGTATAACAATAGGACTTTCAAATTATTTCATGTAATATAATAGACCTAAGATTTATTTTCCTATTCATTTCTTCAATGGTCTAATTGTGCAGTTAGAAACTAATTACTAAAATTAATTCCTTCTAAATCTATTAATAAATCCTTTAATACATATACTCTTCTCTATTTTTTTTTATTTTCTTGCTATCGAACGAAAATCTATGTATCAAACGATAGGTCGTTTCTAATATTGGTTACAAACTTCATAAATGTTTTAGGCATTTAATGCAATTCTAACATAGTGCAATCACTTATTATGTGGTATTAACTCATTGTAGGGTAAAAAGCTAATGAAATGGTCTCCACATATAAAAATTTAATGGTTTAAACAACGTGTTTCGAACACGTCGTGTTCTTCCTCAGGCATTAACTAAAAAAATACAATGACACCTATAGTAAATCACCCTTAGGTTCGTATTCTCTTCTTTATTTTATTTTATTTTTATTTTGTACTATATTTACTGCATTCTATAGATAACTCTCTGGTGTCATTGTATTTTTTAGTTAATGCCTGAGGAAGAACACTACGTGTTCGAAACACGTTTTTTAAACCATTAAATTTTTACATGTGGAAACCATTTCATTAGCTTTTCACCCTACAATGAGTAAATACCACATAATAAGTGATTGCACTACGTTAGAATTGCATTAAATGCCTAAAACATTTCGAACTACGTGTTCGAAACGAAAACACATTAAATTTTTATATATGGAGACCATTTCATTAGCTTTGTACCCTACATTTAATGTAATTTTACTATATTCAGTTCCTCTAGGCCATAAATATATCTCATGGTTTCAAGTCACTACATCAATGACTCATATTATAGGAACTTAAACAAAAGATTGTGATACATTTTTCTTTGTATTGCACGAGAAGCGTAAGCAACTTCTTGATGAAAAACATTGATTGCAATTAAGTCTCCACAAACAAAATAACTTGATAAAAACTAACAACAGGCCGAATATTTAGTGTTCTTCAGGTTTACATTTGCATTTTTGAAAGTTTTGTGGCAACAGGGACCTAAAAGACTCAAGGATGAGTCCTTGTTTCCATAACATTCTTAACAATGCAGATGTAAACTTGAAGAAGAACACTAAGTGCTCGAAACGCGTTATTAGTTTTTAACATAAACTTCTTTGTGTGAAGACTTAATTGTTTTTGAAATTTCCGATCTTAATTAAATACTAGCCTATAACAGATTATACAACTAGCAGTAAGGAAATTAGGAGCCTTTTTTCGATTGATCTTACTTGAATTACCAACTAAAAATGAATAAAGTTTAGTTTGGATATTACAGAACAGTGAAATCTATATAAATAAAAGAATGATTTTCTCTGTACATTGCTTAGAACTGACTCATTTCAAGTTTTCTTTATGTTTCATACATTGGAGAACCAAATCCACTCCTTAGAAAAATGTCTGTCGGTTTGTCGGCAAAAGTTTGTCAGATGTAAACACAGCCACCATAAGATATATGAAGCTATAACTGTGACAGTAGATTTGTGTAGGTCTAACTTAAAATATAGGTTCTCAATTGATTAGAAATTCAACGTAGAAGTAAAGTTATGGACGTTTAAAGCAAACAATTTTGTCACAAGTAAACTCAGCCACCATAAGACATATCAAGCTATAACTTTGACAGTAGGACAGACAGCTAATGTGGTGTATACAGAGGCATTTTACTTAACACTGTTCTAATATTGATATTTTCTACTATTCTATCATTTCTAATGATATTTTAGAATACTAAGAATAAAAGAATTTTTGATTCCGTCAAAGACGGGTACGTTTGCTAGTCCTGAACAAATAACGAATTTAAAATTCCTAACAGTAATTTAACATTAAAAATTACAACTGACATAGAAAATATGAAATTTTACTATAAGGTTTCATTTTATATTTCTCATTAGTTTCATGAAAAGTATTTTTTTTCTCAATCATAGAAAATTATTTTCTCTTCAGAAAGAACTATAATAACAACAAAAAATAAAATGTAAAATTAACAACAAAAAATCTTATGTAAAGGTTTAAAACAATTTTCTTTAAATAGTAATTTAATGAAAATGTAGTTTTTATATTATTTATACCCACTTTGTTAGTGATGGTTTAATTAAACACCATCACCAACATTTTATATAAATATTTAAATTACGAACTCTTGATTCCATTTTATTTTTTTGATAAATTTAATAATAGATCAGCATATTTAATTTGCTTTTATTAATTGAAATATAGAGAAATTTATTTGTTTCATGTGCTTCTTAATTATAGTAGAACATCTAGAGTGAGAATCTGTAGTAAGCATTGATAGAGATAATTTAAACTGAGGGGAAGATGATTAGCAATAGTAGTTCAAATGGCCATACAATTGTATGTTATATTAAGAAATAATCGAATTTTTGTTAGTAGTAGTTTTCAAAAGTTAAAAATTATATTGCTTTCTCAGTAATCTAATCTGCCAGACATTGTTCCAAGATAGAAATATTATCATGCGATGAATAGTTATAATTGACGGTTAATGATAATGCCGAAAAATAAGGGTTTTGAGAATCACTACTTGGTTCTTGATAACTCTACATAAAAAATTCTTGAAAACTATACCAGTGGATTTTATATAATCTGAGATCATTAATAAAATTATATTTGACTATTACATACTACTCAAGAAAGTTGTTCCGTACTTAATAATATAAAATTATGAAATGCATTGTACATTTCATTTTTCCTATCATTAAAACAAATATATTTCCGTCGTTATATTTCTCGCTAAATAATTATATTCAGATTTTGCATATAAAGACCTTTATTTCAAATTAATGGATGTAATTAAATTACATTTCTATTGTTCTTGTAATAACCTGAAAATATATTATCAACATGTTGGTAAGCATGGAAAATTGAACTGCTGGATACTGTTTACATACACAGCTGTTCACTATCACTAAAGCTATTTGAGTATTGTTAGATGGATATATGTCCGATAAAGGTTTTTATAAATGTAGGAATTCCTGTGACAATTATTGAGAAATTATTATTAATATTTGTTTAATTGCATCCTTTTCTTGAAACAATGGAGTTAATCCATTCACCTAAAGTTAATAAAATGTCAGTTTATAACAGTTGTTATTTCCTTTAATGTAAACAGTTGTATGTAGTTAATTTAAAATGTGGGTTAAACCTAAAGAAGTTTTGATTGCAAATGCTTTTTGGTAAGTAATGTGATAATTTATGACTTTAAGGTGCTTCTTAATTTTTTTTTTAAATTTTCTGTGGTTTAGGACTACAGAGAACTCGTCATTATTTTTTATTCTACAAAGAAGAAAAGGCCATGGGAAGAATAATTCGCTGTTGTCATCATTTGTTGGAACATTGGATGTTGTTTTTGATTCCAAACCTCCTCCTTATAGGATATTACACCAAACTCCCACTTCGGAAGTATACTATGGTAAAACATTAAGTTATCTACTTTTAATTTCTAAGTAATTACTCAGAATAAACTAACAAAGCAATTCCAGGTTAGAATAAATGGAATCAATAAAACTTTAAAATAATGTAAAAGTGTAATTGTCCCTCCATTTTTGTTTTGAAGTTATTAAATTTGTTTCCTTATTATAGAAGTAGTTACGGAAAACCGTAGTTATTCCTTATTTGAAACAGATATAATTATGTACTTTATTATGACAATGTCACTGTATTTTTCTTGATGACTATTTATTATCAGTTAAATAATATATATTCTTTGACACTCTGTTTTCAGTTGTTGCTTGTTCCACCACATTAGTTGAAATTAAAGAACACTGGGAATGGTTGCATAAGAATTTGGATTGCCTCTCAGGAATCGAAAAAGAAGAAGATGTAACTGATTTTGTTTGTTGTAAAATTGAATCATTGGTGGCTGTTTCAAAAGAGGAAATTAATTTTGAAGGTTGGTAAAATTAGTTTATTTTGAGACTAATAGTTCATCATTGTATACAATTTTAAGATAAGTGATATATAGTTTGGATTATAAGTTCAATATGCCGAAATAATGTGGATGGGATGGGTATAGCTGAGAAACTACTATAATTTTACATCTTTTTTTTTGTTGAAATATTTTAAATTTATTTTTGATTATTTCGCTACATTTGGAAATATTTATTTACATTCTAAACACTACTAGGAAATTTTGTTATATACATTTACTTCCTTGACTCATCGTTGATTTTGGATTACTGATAAGACAGTGTTAATCTCAGTTTGGAATAGATTATCTTTGGATATGGATGCCTGATAAGAACGATATTTGTTTAGGTGACCTTCAGTAATTTTATTTAAACCATACTTTGAATAGAATATATGTAGAGAAACATAGAAAATTAATTTCCAAAAATAGATTAGGGAATATCTTATAAATAACCTTTTTAAACTATTTCACTTTGTAAGTTACATTCCGAATACCCTGTATCTAATCTTGCTCCCTTGTTATAAGTGGCAAACAAACTGACAGAGAAATGATTTGGTTCTTCCTAATAGGATGATAATATATATTTACTGTAAAATGTGTTTATAATTTAATATTAATTACATATTATTTCACTCCTTTTTTATAAACAATATAAATCATATTGGTAAAATTCAAGAGAAAAATACGTTAAAATGTTTTTATGAAAATAACATTCTTGGTTATTTGTAGTAGTGCTCTATGCCAGGGATCTCCAAACATTTTATACTTCCCACTATTACGTGGGCTGAGGGAATAAATAAAAAAAAATCAGTACCAGTAATTTAATTTCCTGAAATATTATAGTATAATCATGGAAAAATTAAAACATATCTTGTTGGAAAAAATCAGAGTAAACTATACAGATTACTGCATTTAGTGTTATGAAATCAAATTAGTGTGACGAATGATACTGTCGTTTTGACTTCAAATTTCATTAAAATCAGTATCTGTGCGTCACACTATCGCGAGAGAAGGAAACTTACTCGGGCTTAGCGCCAGTAGTCAGCAGCCCCAACTTTGAATGATTCACGGATGAAACAAAAAAATTTTTTTTTAAGGCCACAACACAGGGATTTGTTTGGCGGGCTGGATGTGGCCCGTGGGCCATAGTTTGGAGAGCTCTGCTCTATACTATCATAAAGCACTTAAAAGTAAATAAATATATAAAAATAACTAATTCTGTCTTGTTTGTTATAAATAAACCTCTGCTGTGTATGATTAGGATATAAAATAACTATAAAGTTTTTATGTAGTTGCATATCAGGTAAATGTTTTGCAGATGGAGGCTGACAGGGATTAGTTAACTATGAAGTAAAAGGTAATAAGTTATAAAATTGATGTGTGCTTGAGGGAATGGGTAGCTGCTGTGTTAACTTGAAGTAAAAGGTGTTTTTGTGTGTGCTTGAGTGTGAATGGGTAGGCTAGTTAACTTGAAGTAAAAGGTGTTTTTGTGTGTGCTTGAGGGTGGGTAGGCTAGTTAACTTGAAGTAAAAGGTGTTTTTGTGTGTGCTTGAGGGTGGGTAGGCTGGTTAACTTGAAGTAAAAGGTGTTTTTGTGTATGCTTGAGGGTGGGTAGGCTAGTTAACTTGAAGTAAAAGGTGTTTTTGTGTGTGCTTGAGGGTGGGTAGGCTGGTTAACTTGAAGATAAAAGGTGTTTTTGTGTGTGCTTGAGGGTGGGTAGGCTGGTTAACTTGAAGTAAAAGGTGTTTTTGTGTGTGCTTGAGGGTGGGTAGGCTAGTTAACTTGAAGTAAAAGGTGTTTTTTGTGTGTGCTTGAGGGTGGGTAGGCTAGTTAACTTGAAGTAAAAGGTGTTTTTGTGTGTGCTTGAGGGTGGGTAGGCTAGTTAACTTGAAGTAAAAGGTGTTTTTGTGTGTGCTTGAGGGTGGGTAGGCTGGTTAACTTGAAGTAAAAGGTGTTTTTGTGTGTGCTTGAGGGTGGGTAGGCTAGTTAACTTGAAGTAAAAGGTGTTTTTGTGTGTGCTTGAGGGTGGGTAGGCTAGTTAACTTGAAGTAAAAGGTGTTTTTGTGTGTGCTTGAGGGTGGGTAGGCTAGTTAACTTGAAGTAAAAGGTGTTTTTGTGTGTGCTTGAGGGTGGGTAGGCTGGTTAACTTGAAGTAAAAGGTGTTTTTGTGTGTGCTTGAGGGTGGGTAGGCTGGTTAACTTGAAGTAAAAGGTGTTTTTGTGTGTGCTTGAGGGTGGGTAGGCTAGTTAACTTGAAGTAAAAGGTGTTTTTGTGTGTGCTTGAGGGTGGGTAGGCTGGTTAACTTGAAGTAAAAGGTGTTTTTGTGTGTGCTTGAGGGTGGGTAGGCTGTTAACTTGAAGTAAAAGGTGTTTTTGTGTGTGCTTGAGGGTGGGTAGGCTGGTTAACTTGAATAAAAGGTGTTTTTGTGTGTGCTTGAGGGTGGGTAGGCTAGTTAACTTGAAGTAAAAGGTGTTTTTGTGTGTGCTTGAGGGTGGGTAGGCTAGTTAACTTGAAGTAAAAGGTGTTTTTGTGTGTGCTTGAGGGTGGGTAGGCTGGTTAACTTGAAGTAAAAGGTGTTTTTGTGTGTGCTTGAGGGTGGGTAGGCTAGTTAACTTGAAGTAAAAGGTGTTTTTGTGTGTGCTTGAGGGTGGGTAGGCTAGTTAACTTGAAGTAAAAGGTGTTTTTGTGTGTGCTTGAGGGTGGGTAGGCTGGTTAACTTGAAGTAAAAGGTGTTTTTGTGTATGCTTGAGGGTGGGTAGGCTAGTTAACTTGAAAGTAAAAGGTGTTTTTGTGTGTGCTTGAGGGTGGGTAGGCTAGGTTAACTTGAAGTAAAAGGTGTTTTTGTGTGTGCTTGAGGGTGGGTAGGCTGTTAACTTGAAGTAAAAGGTGTTTTTGTGTGTGCTTGAGGGTGGGTAGGCTAGTTAACTTGAAGTAAAAGGTGTTTTTGTGTGTGCTTGAGGGTGGGTAGGCTAGTTAACTTGAAGTAAAAGGTGTTTTTGTGTGTGCTTGAGGGTGGGTAGGCTAGTTAACTTGAAGTAAAAGGTGTTTTTGTGTGTGCTTGAGGGTGGGTAGGCTAGGTTAACTTGAAGTAAAAGGTGTTTTTGTGTGTGCTTGAGGGTGGGTAGGCTAGTTAACTTGAAGTAAAAGGTGTTTTTGTGTGTGCTTGAGGGTGGGTAGGCTAGTTAACTTGAAGTAAAAGGTTTTTTTGTGTGTGCTTGAGGGTGGGTAGGCTAGTTAACTTGAAGTAAAAGGTGTTTTTGTGTGTGCTTGAGGGTGGGTAGGCTAGTTAACTTGAAGTAAAAGGTTTTTTTGTGTGTGCTTGAGGGTGGGTAGGCTAGTTAACTTGAAGTAAAAGGTGTTTTTGTGTGTGCTTGAGGGTGGGTAGGCTAGTTAACTTGAAGTAAAAGGTGTTTTTGTGTGTGCTTGAGGGTGGGTAGGCTGGTTAACTTGAAGTAAAAGGTGTTTTTGTGTGTGCTTGAGGGTGGGTAGACTAGTTAACTTGAAGTAAAAGGTGTTTTTGTGTGTGCTTGAGGGTGGGTAGGCTAGTTAACTTGAAGTAAAAGGTGTTTTTGTGTGTGCTTGATGGTGGGTAGGCTAGTTAACTTGAAGTAAAAGGTGTTTTTGTGTGTGCTTGAGGGTGGGTAGGCTAGTTAACTTGAAGTAAAAGGTGTTTTTGTGTGTGCTTGAGGTTGGGTAGGCTAGTTAACTTGAAGTAAAAGGTGTTTTTGTGTGTGCTTGAGGGTGGGTAGGCTGGTTAACTTGAAGTAAAAGGTGTTTTTCTGTGTGCTTGAGGGTGGGTAGGCTAGTTAACTTGAAGTAAAAGGTGTTTTTGTGTGTGCTTGAGGGTGGGTAGGCTAGTTAACTTGAAGTAAAAGGTGTTTTTGTGTGTGCTTGAGGGTGGGTAGGCTGGTTAACTTGAAGTAAAAGGTGTTTTTGTGTGTGCTTGAGGGTGGGTAGGCTAGTTAACTTGAAGTAAAAGGTGTTTTTGTGTGTGCTTGAGGGTGGGTAGGCTGGTTAACTTGAAGTAAAAGGTGTTTTTGTGTGTGCTTGAGGGTGGGTAGGCTGGTTAACTTGAAGTAAAAGGTGTTTTTGTGTGTGCTTGAGGGTGGGTAGGCTGGTTAACTTGAAGTAAAAGGTGTTTTTGTGTGTGCTTGAGGGTGGGTAGGCTAGTTAACTTGAAGTAAAAGGTGTTTTTGTGTGTGCTTGAGGGTGGGTAGGCTAGTTAACTTGAAGTAAAAGGTGTTTTTGTGTGTGCTTGAGGGTGGGTAGGCTGGTTAACTTGAAGTAAAAAGTGTTTTTGTGTGTGCTTGAGGGTGGGTAGACTAGTTAACTTGAAGTAAAAGGTGTTTTTGTGTGTGCTTGAGGGTGGGTAGGCTAGTTAACTTGAAGTAAAAGGTGTTTTTGTGTGTGCTTGAGGGTGGGTAGGCTAGTTAACTTGAAGTAAAAGGTGTTTTTGTGTGTGCTTGAGGGTGGGTAGGCTGGTTAACTTGAAGTAAAAGGTGTCTTTGTGTGTGCTTGAGGGTGGGTAGGCTAGTTAACTTGAAGTAAAAGGTGTTTTTGTGTGTGCTTGAGGGTGGGTAGGCTAGTTAACTTGAAGTAAAAGGTGTTTTTGTGTGTGCTTGAGGGTGGGTAGGCTAGTTAACTTGAAGTAAAAGGTGTTTTTGTGTGTGCTTGAGGGTGGGTAGGCGGGTTAACTTGAAGTAAAAGGTGTCTTTGTGTGTGCTTGAGGGTGGGTAGGCTAGTTAACTTGAAGTAAAAGGTGTTTTTGTGTGTGCTTGAGGGTGGGTAGGCTAGTTAACTTGAAGTAAAAGGTGTTTTTGTGTGTGCTTGAGGGTGGGTAGGCTAGTTAACTTGAAGTAAAAGGTGTTTTTGTGTGTGCTTGAGGGTGGGTAGGCTGGTTAACTTGAAGTAAAAGGTGTTTTTGTGTGTGCTTGAGGGTGGGTAGGCTAGTTAACTTGAAGTAAAAGGTGTTTTTGTGTGTGCTTGAGGGTGGGTAGGCTGGTTAACTTGAAGTAAAAGGTGTTTTTGTGTGTGCTTGAGGGTGGGTAGGGTGGCGGAGTATTGTTGGTGAAGAAAATTAGGGATAGGGTATAAGAGTTTTAATAAATCAGGAAAGGTCGTTATTCCTTTTAAACTAATTCCTGAAAAATAAAATTCATTGATTCATCCAACTCTTGAAAACTTTAGATAAATGGTTGAGGTGGTCATACTTATGCGATCGAGATGGGTATAAAGGAGGTCTTGATTAATGGTCAATCGTGAAACTAGGTACTCATTCTGCACAGAGTTGCCTCTCGGCAGTGTCTCAGTGAGCAAACCCCCACACCATCATTTATCACTACATTTCCCTTCACAGTTACTATTTTTTAATCGTTTGGTAGTATTCAATTATGATGGAATACCTGGTTGGGTAGTGTCCCTGGAGCTTTAACCTGCTTGCCTACCCTTCCTCATCCTCTTATTCCCTAAAACACTCGTACCTGAGGTGCTGCCAGTTGTTTCCTCCTCTCCAGTGTTAACTGACAGTCAGGGGGTGAATTCTTGAAAAGGTCAATTATGGGAGTGTATCCACAAAAAAACAGCGTTGTCCTGCTCTTGTTATGTTGTAAAATTTTTGCCGGTTCGTCGTCTGCCATATACTCTCCGTCAAAATTACTTTTGTTTTGCCAACAGCTATAGCTCTTTATGAAGAAGTAGTGATACAAGAGATAATAAGAAACCTTCTCAAAGTTGAATAGGTGAATCAAGTCTACTTTGAAGGAAGATGAAAGAAGAGATGCATCTTGTTTGACAGCTCCAGCCCTGTCATGCTGACCAGTGGGGAGTGTAAATTAGCGGAATGATTGAGCAAAATCAGTGGACTTCTTAGAGAATAAGCCACCTTTATGTTTTGATGCATGAGGAAAGGTTTTAGAAAATGCAGAAATCCGTTGGATAATGTAGTAACCTTTGCCCAGCATGTAAAGGGTGGTTTCATAATAAAAATCAACAATAGCTGTTCAAGTGTACTTAAAAGCAGAGAATGACATGGTCTGGCCTGATTTTAAGACCTTATTGGGATTCACACCAACTCCCAAGGGTTAGGCGAATTAAATCTATTACGACCAACAAAAGCTTTATCATTAGATGTTTTCTGAGTAAACTTCTCCCTTGCCTAGCTTGACTATAGGTAATGCACGGAACTGGACATCTACTGCTGTGGTTATTCTATGACTTATTATACTAATTTAGTTGCATAGTACTTCTTAGTGATTATATCGGGAAGGTAGCAGCATTTGTAGAAGGAGCAAATAGTCTGGATTCAATGCATCCCTCCGTTCAAAGTATTGTTCCAAATCGACTATCATGCCGCTGATATAGATCTCACTTGCATTACAGACTGACGATAAAGAAAATAGCCGACCGCTGTAAGAGGAATGGTCTGGAACAGTCCAGGTAGGCATAGTATTCCTGTGAATCCACATGTTTGAGAGGAACCAAAAGCCCCTTCTAGGGTCTTAATAATAATAAGGGCTTAATTAATAATAATAGGGTCTTAATTAATAATCAGTTATTCACCCCCTGTGTGTTAAGGGCTGGCTATAAGCCTCACAGGCTATAGGGCTGCAGATGACCGACCCTTTCCTGTCCCCCGAATAACATGTTAGATATTTCACTTATTTGTAATTACTGTTTTATTATTTATATACTCATCAATAAGTATATAAATTATATATTTCTGAGCCATTATGCCACTAATCAAGAAAGATTCCAAAATATCACTCAGGCTGTTATTTTACCTTATTAAAGAATTTGAATGTCGCTATGATGTTTCTCTGGAATCACTTTTTAGTCTAGCTGATAACGCTTTCGACTATAGTTCTGAAGGTTGAAGGTTCAAACCTTAGAGGTGACCCTTGATTTTTTCATATGTGAGATGGCAAGTCTTGTACACTCTGGCTTCACCTTTGGTAAAGCTTTTACGCCCTCAGAGAAGGCATAAAGCTGACAGTCCTAAACTCTGTACGATGACAAGCACTATGTTAAAAATCCCTAATCGAATAAACTTGAGTGAGAAAGAATCTAGTTTTTCGTACTCACCTATAACAGGAAGCCACACTTTCTGCTTCTATAAACCACTAAAGGTGAAATCCTACAATTGAGAGCTGGAAACAATAATTCTCCTCACATTAATTCATCTTATTGCTAAGCATAAGAACATAAACGTCGCATTTACTGTTTCAGATGAAGATTCTGACAATTTCAAAACTCAAAGTAAAAAATTTCGAAGATTATTTAGCCTTCCTATTGAAGATAAACTTGTGAGCTATTATTCATGCAGGTAAGTTTACTGTTTAATTATATATACATTTTAATAACAATAATACTTTAATATTAATCTTATTTACAGTTACATGAATGGGAAATTTCCCTTTCAAGGTTGGTTGTATCTATCAGTTTCTCATATGTGCTTTTATGCTTATATGTTGGGAAGTGAGAAAAAGATATCTGTTCGGTGGACAGATGTTGTTGGCCTCGATAAAACAAGCAATTTACTATTCCCAGAGTCGATATTGGTTTCAACAAGGGAGAAACAAGTAAGAGTTGTCTATCACTTTCTTTATTCTATGATGTAATAACTTAAAAATGAGGTGTATATCATTTAGTAAATAAGATTTATTGGTGATTGACTCTTTCTGATAAAGAAAGCTGATCCAAGTTTATATTGCTCAACATAGTTGAGATAGTCAGAATTGTTCGTGGTGGCATCCTTGCCACTACCGTGACAAATTCTGAGTTCGTTGTTCACTCTGACCCTAGATTCTTTCATGTGCGTGATAGTATGTGTTGTCCACTAGGAGTGGCCTTACAGTTAGTAGGAACAGTAAAAGTATACGAGCCTTCCTATTGAAGATAAACTTGTAAGCTATTATTCATGCAGGTAAGTTTACTGTTTAATTATATTTACATTTTAATTACAATAATACGTTAATAATAATCTAATTGGAGTATAATTGGAGTTTTCCATGTGTTGATCTGTCAAATCGAAAATGTGACATTGAAAACATTCAGCTGTCAGTGATGCAAATACAATGGCACCTTGAGATAGATACGAGTTTAACCCAGACACGAGCTCGGATTCTAAACAATTGTTTCCCATTTGAAATAAAGGAAATAGATTTAATCCGTTCCAATCCTTTAAAACGCTCCTTATCTACCCCATAATAACTCCCACAACTATTTTATGTACTGCACAGTACAGTATATTTGAATGTGAAACACCCTTACAACTAAAAATCTGAGATAAAAGAAATAAGTTCTTAGTACAATCAAAAATGAATACCTCCAACTAGTGGGAAAATTCTGAACCAAAAACTCTCGTCTTTCAGTGGAAGATACGATCCGAGCTCGTGTCTGGAACGGATTAAACTCGTACCTGAAGCTACAACTGTTCTTGAATCACTGACAGCTGAAAGTTTTCAAATCATTAGTTGTGCAAACCGTAATTGTGTGGTATTTACTCATTCTGAGGTAAAATGGATAAACAAACAAAAGTCTCCACACAAATGAAGTTTTATTCAACGCGTTTCGAACACTTTGTGTTCATCATCAGGAAGACACTATAATACAAATTATATCTAATTAGTTACAAAAATTAGAGTGAAATAATAAAATTAAATTTATTGAAAATAAATTTATATTCAATAAATTTATATATTGAATTTATATTCAAGAATTCTCTTAATTGAATTTTATTATTTCACTCTAATTTTTGTAACTAATTAGATATAATTTGTATTATAGTGTCTTCCTGATGATGAACACAAAGTGTTCGAAACGCGTTGAATAAAACTTCATTTGTGTGGAGACTTTTGTTGGTTTATCCATTTTACCTCAGAATGAAAGTTTTCAATGTCACATTGTTGATTTGACAAGCCAATACATGGAAAACGCCAATTGTACATTTTTACTGTTCCTACTAGCTGTAAGGACGTTCCTAGTGGACAATACATACTATCTCACACGTGAAAGAATCTAAACACTAGGAAACTAATGGCTAAAGAAGCCAAGAAAGTAGCTAATGTTTTAAAATTTAAATCAATTTCAAACAAAAATTCAGCTCGAATTAGGCTTTTCGGATTCCGAAAAATTCGTCTCTTAAGCGGCTCGTATCTGAAAATACCACTGTATTCTTATCGAGTAGTTTTATATTAATTTTATTGCTTTAAAGTAAACATCAGAACTCTCTTACTGGAGTTTTTGATGTTTAGATTCTAAAATCTATATGCCTCTTTTTTCCACCATCCCAAATGATTGAATATTTGTATTTAAACATACAATAATGACTTTGTATAATAATATGATGTTTACTAACGCCCTATGATACTAGCAATTTGCAAATGACTTTAATATATTTATACTTCTATTTGCCATTTTCAGTACCAATTTTCTGTGTTCTTGCATAAAGCTGAGACATTCAACCTTATGACTCAACTTACCAATTTGGCGATGAAACAGTAAGTAATTTTTCAACTTTTATTTTCAGAATCATATACATTATATATTAAATTAATTTTCGTTTATTCTGGCAGGTTGATTAATGATAGAATTGGCTTCAGTGCTGATAAGGATCTGCTCAGTAAAGTTAGGTAAGAAATATTTTATTTCATCATCATAAAACGGTTATAAAAAAAAAAACTTATTTTTTGAAAAAAAAAATACTTAATACGAAACAAAAATTAAGCCTATTTAATTTTCAAATTAGGTTTAAAAATCTATATTTTGTATTTTTTTAAAAACCTGCAGAGGTCTGTAGTCAAATTATCCCTATAAGCGAAAGTATAATCATACTCATTGGGAATAAATGAAAATATCATCCTAAACATTTCCTATCATCCTAAAGAAATGAAGTATAATTTTTGTTATTAATATTATTTGGGGGTGACTATAGCACTGCGTTTAAAAAAAAAAAACTATTGTAACCCCCCTCTTCTGTACTAAAGTACTCCAGCAGTTAGTTTGAACACCTCCAAGAAGCTCAGCACTTTTGTGGGTCCAGCGGTAAAAGTTTTTCTATGGTTTTGTTGAGTGTTCCGAAACACCTACCTCTGTGCAGCAAAGTTGCCTTACAGTCAGTCAGCAGGTGCAACGGTGTTTCTTCCTCTTCTTTTAAGAATCTGCACAAACCATCATTGATAATGTCTATTCAGGCTCCCTACGTTTCAGAAGAAAGTAACTTCCTTTTTCCTTCTTCTGTAGGGTCTTCTTAGGGTCTCAAGTGCACTTGTGGGAGGTTGGCTCCCACTAGTTAGCGCTTTTGGACCCTCTGCCCTTCCGGAGGATGGTCTCTGGACTAACTTCTCCTTAGGTATCATACAGGGGAAAATAAATCCCTGTATCTCTATCGGTGGTATTTTGTCCGCTCCGGCAGAGCACCACATACCGGAGTAAGGCTATTTACTCAAGGGAGTCGCCTGGTACCCTTGAGGTTCCGTTCATAATACAGTAACCCCTGTATCATCCATCCTTCGGCACGGATCGCATAACACCTTAGATTGGAGCTGAGATAAAAGGAGCGGATTTGGGGATTAGGAAGGATGTGAAACGAAGGTGGTCAGGCCCAGGTCCTGATCACTTTCTCCTCCTCTTTCGTTTGACTCTGCATATATGCAGGTTAACAGGGTAGCCTCGTGAAGGCCTAAAGTCGGAGTTGAGTGTTAGAGGCTATTACGGGCGCTTAATCACTCAATTACCACCCCGAAATAAATTAAGGTGTCTCAAAACTTGCACATAACTTAGAGCTACCAAACTGACTTTTTTTAATCACTATACCTTACTTAACAGCAAGTAAATAAATATCATTCCTCCAAATTTACCCCTTTACGAGAGGTGTAACCAAAAGTAAACGAAATTTCTTGTTTAGAATTTGTTATTTAAGGATCCCTTTTTTTTTTCGCTTTCTCCTGGTCTTCAGTGGCAAAACAGCTTCCTTTAAGGTCTCTTCAGCTGTTTTTTTTTTTTTTTTTTTGTAAAATAATATTATTTTATTTCCATGACTTCTTTTCTTATAGTAATGATTTCTTAGATAACAATGTTGTCAGAGTAGTTAGAGAACATTACAGAGTAGTTGTATTTATATTTACATTATCAATGAATTCCCAGAGCTCTTGTTTACTCGATTCTTTTACTATTGTAATAATGTATCTTACATCCTAAGATATGGTCGTCAAAGAAGATTATGGAAGTGGTTTGTTACTAAGAAGTTAGTAATTTCTGTGGTGCTAACGATTTTGCAACTGTTATATAATAAAAGTAACGAATGTCATCATTTGCAGCAAGAATGTCGCGAAGAGACAATCATTTCTGAAAAGGGACTTAGATGCAAGAGCGTTGAGTGAATCTTACAGGCTCATGTTCAGATTGCCAGCAACAGAAAAACTCGATGGCAGTACACTCGCCACTCTGTGGACACGCTACAATAAAACTCACGTCTGGGGTCGGATATATGTCTCTCAGAATTACATTTGTTTCGATAGCAGAGTAAGTATTTCACCCGTTTTCTTTTTTTATCACAAAATATACAGCATGTTAATTGAGATTCTAAACCTAGATCAACATTCTTCTCAGTGTAAATGCTATAATTATAAATTAATTAAGAGTTAGTAATGATCTAGAGATTTCATTCAATTATGATTAACGGATGATTCATTGAAATCGAATCCGTTAGAATCTTTCATTAAGACATAAGTCTGTTTTTAACATTTTATTTTACTATTCGTACAAACGATTATGAAAAAAGAACATGTAAAAACAATAACACAACTCATTTCAATATTTCGACTTAATCATCATCAGGAGAAGATGTATGATCTCCTTCTTCTTCTTCGATGATGATGAGGTCGAAATATTGAAGTGAGTTGTGTTATTGTTTCTACATGTTATTTTCTCATAAACGTTTTATAAGTTGTCCTTGCCTTATGGACTGTTTCATGTTTTCAATTAAATTATATATATATATATATATATATATACCATGATAAACGAAAAACAGTCCGGCAGGACAGATAACACTTGAAATAAACAGTGACACATAGACTGAAACATAACAAAAGACTCACTTTTGTTTTGTTAGTCTATGTGTCACTGTTTATTTCAAGTATATTATATACTTTTTCGTTGGAAATACGATCCAAAACGGACAAATATAGTTCAGTGTAGAAAAAAAAAACATAGAGAAATTAAAAGCACATACGCATACACGCATTATTGAAAATGACACCAAACATAGCTGATACCAGTTTCTAAACAAGTTTCTCAATTTTTCTAAATAACAGTCTTGTTATATCGTCTACATTTATAAATAGCATTATCGTTATTTCGTCTACATTACTATAGGAGATGTACTTTATTCTGTATATGAAATAACGAGAGTGTTGATTTAGAAAAATTGAGAAACTTGTTAAGAAACAGGTTTGGTGTTATTTTCAATAATATATGTATATATACAAAATTAAAGTTTATCAGGACTCGGTCAGTTCTGATTCAGGTTCAAATTAAACTCTCATTGCCAAGGTTTGTATTTAAAACCTTTTTCATAAACAGAAGTATACAATTTTTTAAATAGAAAAACTAAGTATTACATTAAAGATTTTTTACAAGAAAAATAGTCTGTGGATTTTAACACAACTGTCTAGTTTGAATGAACACGTGACACTTTAATGTAATCTAAAAATGATACTCCATTATAAGTCTTGAGGGCCTATGAGTTATTAAGGACATGTGCTCACTGCATCCAAAATATCCTATTCAGATATGCTTTATCGTTATATTGGTGTACCTTAGAATATTTTCAAAGGAAAAGTTTGATATAGTTACAAAAAAATTAAAAACACCAGAAATATTTATATCTACTAACATAATACGGCTTAAAAAAACAAAATCCACTGTTTATTTTTTTCATAATACAAGTTGTAAGTGGACTTATATATTGATATTAACTTTTTTTTTTTTTAGGTAAAAGGCCTTGTAGCTGTGGTAATTCCTTTAAGAGATGTTACCCTTATAGAAAAAGTGGACAATCACCCATCAAACTCCTCTGCCGACCAATCAGTTCTCATAACTACCAAAGCTGCATTAGAACCCAGTTTCTTATTTTCGCAAATTCATGATAGAACTTTTTTTGTTGATAAAATTTCAGAGCTTCTTTCTAAACTAAATACGTAAGTGATAATATTTGTTTCCTTGAAAAAAAAAATTATTTATACACTTTTATTTATTGATATATATAAATATTAATAACATTTCAAACGTATAATACATAAAATATATATATCAGGAGTCGGTCAGTTTTTTCCATTTTTCGATCATCGTAAAAATTGTTGTCAGGAGCAGGAGCTGATACATCGAAGAGACTCATTTCAGGAGCCCTCTTTTCACTGGAAATGATAAGTTCTTGGAAGCTGTGCGCAGCTTTTTGAATGTTAGACCTTTACCTCATTCATCTTCCACTAATTCCCTTTCCAACTCTCCGATTTTATTCTAAAGTAGAACTACTTTCAGAGTGATAGTAGATTCTATCCTCAGATGAGACGTACGGCATGGAAGAATGGATTCCTCCCTCTTTTGAACATTTTTTTGAAAGATTGGAACTAAGTTTACCATCTGTCCGCTTTTTCTTCTTTCCAGTTTTCTCATAGAAACAACAACACAACTCAGTTCAATATTTTGACCTCTTCTTCTATTTCTTCTGCTGATTACGACGAGGCCATCTTCCTTGATTTGATGTAGTAGATGGTACATATCTACTACATAGATTACATCTTCTATATTTTCCTCTACGGTCAACTCCAGTTAAATATTCTTATTCTTTCTTTCGGAATCGTTTTGCTCCTCTATTTCTTGCACATCATACCTTTCTCAATCCTATAATCTTTCGGGAAGTTGGCATCACTCTTCAAAATAATCTTCACCTCCTCTGTTCATGTAAAATCTTCCAACGCTCAACAAATCGCATTTCAAGAGTTATCACTGCCCTCATATGACCAGAGCAATTCTTCCATCTCTTTTCTATTTGCCTTCATAGTCCAGGCAAAATCCAGAACAATGGCAAAATTAAAATTGTCCATTTAAACTTAAAAATTCACTAAACCTGTATAACCCCACTAACTTTTTATTCATTATAGATTCCAATAAAAGGGTTAAATAGGAACTGTAGCACAATTGTCAAGTTTAAAAAGAACGCTACAGTATACAACCGCACTGTAGTGTAGTTTATATTACATAATTATACATGTAACACTACAAACAGAATTTTTGTATTTTAGTTGTTAATGGTTGATTTTATTGTTTTAGAAATTCTAAAGAAGGAGAAGAAACTGTCTCAATAAATGATGTGTCTAATACAGAATCTTCAGGTAAGCCAAAGAATGATACTTGTTTTGTACAATCAAAGATGTTCAATTCGTTGATCCGGTTCAAATAATGCAAAGAGTGTCCAACGAAGGGGTTTACACTGTTTTAAATTTTAATAACTTGAACAAACATGTATGAAATATAAAAATGTCCTATCTTACCAATATAGTAAGAAATCTTCACACTTTGGCCTGTTTTTATCGCCGGTAAATAATATGGTTATATAATATTATATAAAAATTCATTACAGCGTAAAGATGGTTGGGGGGTGAGTGAGGTCTCGTAGATACCATGCTTTCCTGAAGTACTGCAAATTATAGGTTTGAATCGTACAGATGATGCTATATTTATTATGTTTGAGGAATATAATATCTTGTGCATACTGTCCCTCAGAGAGAACTCTGGTCCCTGGTTGTCCGGGGTTTGAAACCCCATCTGTCCCTCGATTTATTCACGTAGGAGTTGAATAAATCTGAGTACGTCGTCCCTCGGAGAGAGAGAACGTATTAAGCCGAACGTTAAGGTCGACCAAAAGAAGTAATCACGCCGGAAATCGTCGATAAAATCCATGAAATGATATTGTATGATTGGAGAATGAAAGTGCGAGAGTTGGCTCATGCTGTTGACACCTCAACTGAACAACAACATCAACAGTAAATGAGCATCTACGATGTCATGTACTCGTTAAAGAAGATCCCTATCGAAATACACTTGAGTTTGGCAAAATTTAGGACTCGTAATGTATAATCTGTACAATCACCGATCAAACAAAACGCCGGTAAATGGCTGACGTTATCACCTGCTAGGGGATTGGTTTAAACAATAAAAAAAAAAAGAAAGCAAAAGTGAAGTGAAATTTAATATTCCCAATATAGAGTCAACCAATTCATTAGTTGTGAAATCTGTTATAGTATGGTATTTACTCATATTGGGGAATTTCAAAGATTACGTCTCCACATAAAAAATATGAACGTTAGTTTAATTTTTTCATATAAATGTTAGTTTAATATGAAAACTAACGAGTTTCGAACACTTAGTGTCCTTTTTCAGGTTTACAATCGCACTCTTGATATGTTGATCTAAGGGAGTGACCTTGGAAAGATTCGAAATGCTTTGGTAGTTTTTATATTAAACTTTTTTTTGTGTGGAGACTTTATTATTGAAATTCTCCAATAAGAATCAACCAAGTAATGTGGGTAGTTCTTAACAAAAAATAAGTCCCAAATAACAAATGAGCCTTACTTTCCGCCCCTGGAATAACACTAAAGGTGAAGGGGAGAATAATTGTCGATGTGTTGTTACCCAAGATTTCCCTCCCCGCAATTCAGATGTGATCTACAGCAAGTTCAGTACGGTGTAGTCAATGCACAGGCTACATCATAATATTTGATATTTATTTTATAACATTTGGAGTCTGTATATACAAACATGAAATTAAACCACAAGGAAAAAAACAAAAATACGATAGAAAAAATACTCTGAGGCCTTTCAATTTATGTCATAAAGGAATATAATTCCTAAATATAAAAAAATATATAATAAATATAAACGAATAGATACAATATACGAGTATATTATATATAACACTTGTTTTTATTTTATTTATATTTTATTTTAATTAATTTTCTTATTGTTCACTTTGCATTGTTTAATTTATTGGGAATTTTTTTGTTTTTATCTTATTTTGCTTTTTTGACATTTGTTTTCCCAGCTGTTTTGTTACCTTCCTTGTACATACATTTTATGTTAGCTTCTTAGTTCTTACTTTGTTTGCTCTCTGATGACATAAATTGAAAGGCCTCAGAGCATTTTTTCTATTGTATTCTTTGTTTTCTCTCTGATGATATAAATTGAAAGGTCTCAGAGCATTTTTTCTATTGTATTTTTTTCCTTGTTGTTTAATTTCATTGATTGTATCACGTTGTTTATTTATTGTGATTTTCTGCATATACAAACGTATATAGTGCCCTTTTGGTAGATACGTCGACCTAGATATGAAGAATATTACAATTACATAATGTAGACTATTTGTTGTAAAAAAAAGAGTTTTTTTAATATGTTAAAAGAATTGTTAAAAGTTTAAGAGAATTCTGTTAATAATAACAATACGTCTACCGGTTTTGGAGAGTTGATTCACCTGTTTTCTCAATACCTCATAACTGAAAAGATTTCAGTTAATGATAAGTTTGGCATAAAGTTTCTGGAGACATGATTTCAAGTCTAGAAGTGTAATAGTTTCTAGGAAAACTGATAATAATTTTGTGTATATATTAATTATTTTCAGTAGATGAAGAAGAAGGGTATAAATTTAATATGGAACCACCGATGAGAACAAAATTCAAAAGAAGTCTTAGTTTTGAGGCAAATGAATCGGAAAAACAGAGAACTAAAGAATGGGAAAAATTCTTTGATACTTATGGAAGAGGAGTCTCGATGTATCGGACAATGGACATGGCTAAGCTAGTGCTTCAGGGAGTACCAGATTCAACTCGAAGGGAAATTTGGCTTTCTTTTTCAGGTTCGGTTACTCATTTTTCATACTATTAGGAAACAAAATTTCACAATAAACGCGTAAAACAACAATCAAACATCCAAACTACAATAAGAAATGAGAAAAATAAAGACTAAGATCTTTCAACTTTCTAAGGGTTTTTTTTTGACTCTAATGAAGACTGCCTTTTACAGTTGAAAAATCTTAGTCTTTTTTCTTATTTGTTATTGTGGTTTGGACGTTGACTATTAGAAAAATGCACTATCCAACTCATCCTTCGACAGGTTTGTTATGTACGAGTTCTAAACATATTACTGAAAACCTCTATTCTCTAACAATAATATCATTTTATTCCTTATTAAAATGTTAACTTTCAAGAATATTAAATATTTATATGAATTTAAAAATGATTTAATAATTTGTTTAACAGGAAGTTGTTGCTGTTATAGTTATTAGTATTACTAACGAGACACATAAAGTTAAATTATTATGTTAGGTCATTCCATTGAAAATGTGAACAATAATGTAGTAATTAATTGGTATTAATTATAGTTCAAATGATAACTTCGCTAATTTAAATTCTAGTTCGCTCATTTAATTATAGTTCAAATGATAACTTCGCTGATTTAAATTATAGTTCGCTCATTTAATTATAGTTCAAATGATAACTTCGCTGATTTAAATTATAGTTCGCTCATTTAATTATAGTTCAAATGATAACTTCGCTCATTTAAATACTGAGGAGTCAGAGCAGTCTAGTATCACGTCTCTGGACTGGTAGATCTGGGGTTCGATGCCCCCCTCCGACCGTCGATTTATAGTATATTAGAGTACTAATATACAATACCTAGAGTAGTAAACTAGTTCATTAGTGATTTTTTTTTAAAAAACAATTTGAAATTTCAGAAACAAACGTAGTTTCAATAAAGACACCAAATTTGACCAGACAAAACAATGTTTGTCTAGAAATATATGGTTGTTTTAATTATTGTTATTTTAAGATATCATTATCAACCGTCATACCTCGTCTATCGCTGGTGAAGTCGCCCGACCGGTTTCGCAATGGCTGCATCATCAATGAGACTCCAATGAGACCAATGGTAGTCCCATTGATGATACAGCCATTGCGAAACCGGTCGGGCAACTTCAACAGTGATACACGAGGTATGACGGTTGATAACTTATTTACTAACCTCTGTGGTACTAACAATATGCATGCATTGTTATTTTATTCAAACATTAATATTTTCTTTTCTTTTTTTTTTCAGGTGCATGGAATGAAATGTGTTCTAATCCAGGAGTATATAGAGAACTTGTTGCCAAAGGTATGGGGAATAAATGTACTGCTAATGATGAAATAGAAAGGGACTTGCATAGATCTTTACCTGAACATCCGGCCTTTCAAACGGATGTCGGCATTAATGCGTTACGCCGAGTATTGACTGCGTACGCTGCAAGGAATCCTCAGATTGGTAAGGGACTTGTGTAACTGTAATATATGCCAGCTCTCCCATTAGCATGTGTGTCATACATGTTTGATTTAAAAACATCAAACTTTAAATATATTTTTAAAGGAGCCATTAATTCGAAAAAAAGATGCTAAATATTTTACAAGGCTTTTACGAAAAATCCAGTTTTTAGTAGAACTACAAAGTTAAGCCGTATTAGGCTGCTTACTAATTGGATAAATCTACACCGAAGTTCCTTCGCAATCTAGCTTAACAAGGCTGGCCAATATTAGTAATATTAATAATTATTTATAAAGATTGGATAATTTCAAAAATTACGTCTCCAAACAAAAAAAGGTTTATATGAAAACTAACAACACGTTTCGAATACTTACTGTTCTTCTTCAGGTTTACATCTCAAGAGTGCAGATGTAAACCTGAAGAAGAACACTAAGTGTTCGAAACATGTTATTAGTTTTCATATTAAACTTTTTTTTTGTGTAGAGACGTAATTTTTGAAATTCCCCAATATGAGTAAATACCACGCTATAAGGGGGCCAGGCTAGCTCAGTGGTTACGTGCTCGCCTCTGAACTGATAGGACCGGGGTTCGATCCTCACCTGGCCCTCGATTTATTCACGCAGGAGGTGAATAAATCTGAGCGCGTCGTCCCTCGGAGAAGGACGTTAAACCGTCGGTCCCGAGCCTGTACGATGTCAGGTACTCGTTAAAGATCCCTACTCTAAATACATTTGAGTTAGGCAAAATTTAGGACTTTCACTGTAGAATCAATCTTCATTGTGTGGTATCACAAAGGGCCAATGACACTGCAACCTAACCTACCACGCTATAACAGATTGCACAAGTAATGAATTCGTTACGAATCCACGTTTTCTTATACAAAGAAAACAATACAATACAAGAACGAAATACAATATGAAAAGAAATCTGAAAAGTAAATTTCTTTTAAAAAAATAAAATAAAATCTTACCGATTATTTTGACCCTAAATTATTGATTAGTATAATAGCTACCCATACAAATAATTATAACTAAAAAAATTATAAGTTTCACTCAAATGAATTAAATAATCAGTTATTCGGAACAACCATTAGTACATATGTTGTTTACAGGGATTAAATATTTTCTTATATCTCTTGATGTGGTCTACTTTTTCTTAAAGTAACAGCCAACAGTAAACGGTTTAACGAACTAAAAGGGGAACACCGGTCCGATATTCCCAATTGTCCAAAGTTTCCGATTCACCCTTTTTAATCAATTCAAGTTTCTGTGATACTGTTAAGTCGACTCTTTTCCGCTTTTCTATACGATTTACAGGTGTAATGGTTCAAAAAAAATTGTTGAATAATTCACAAACAACACACAAAACAGGGCCAAAAAGGTTGAAAAACACGGACCAAAGAGCTATTCGTGTTCCGGTTTATAGCTGTTAACAAAGCGACTACAGGTTATCAGGTGGTCAACTGCAGAAACATCGGACCGCGTCCGGTCGATTCGGAAGCTCCCAATTTTGCCCGAAATCCGTTAAAGTAAAGTCCGTTAAATCGATACATGAGTTTTTCTCTTTAACTTCCTCTAAAGTCTCAAAATTTCAAAAAAAAAAATGGAAAAGTATAAAGTAAAGCTTCTGATTTCTCCTCCATAACAGCGGACCTCAAAGAAATAATATATACAAATCAAGTAGTTAAAGCATTTTTTTTTTAAAGATAAAAGAATGTGTTTTTATCTATTTATGATATGAACGGCGTTCTTTGGTAATTGTGATTTTAATAATGGTATACATGAATGAAAAAAAAATAATATAAGATTTATGCCAAAAATAAAGTATTATAATTCTGAGGTAAAATGGATAAACAAAAAAAAAGTCTCCACACAAATGAAGTTTTATTCAACAATAGCAACGCGTTTCGAACACTTTGTGTTCATCATCAGGAAGACACCAAGGATGTGGTGCTGAAGGGTTGGTCCAGTGAAAACAACGAATAGGAAATAGGAAATGTACCTGGACCAACCCCTCAGCACCACATCCTTGGTGACTTCCTGATGATGAACACAAAGTGTTCGAAACGCGTTGTTGTTGTTGTTGAATAAAACTTCGTTTATGTGGAGACTTTTTTTTGTTTATCCATTTTACCTCAGAATGAGTAAATACCACACAATTACGGATTGCACAACTGATTATTTAAGTATTATAATGTTATAATTATAATGTTATTATATGTTACTATTTAAGTATTACATACATTAATAGAAGTTGTATGCTCAAATGTTGTATGTACTTTTAATAATTAAGGCTATTTTCATTATATTTTGAAGAAGTCACGAAGACAGTGAGAGTTGCTTTTTAGTGAAAAACCAGTAGTTATTTTTTTTTCTTATTTAGATTCTCTGAAATGAAGAAGTTTATTTTTCGTAGGCTATTGTCAAGCAATGAACATCGTCAGTTCAGTTTTACTGATATACTGCAGTGAAGAGGAATCCTTTTGGTTATTGGCGTGCCTTTGTGAATGCTTACTTCCTGATTATTACAACACTAAGGTAGTTGGAGCCTTGATTGATCAGGAATTGTTAGATTCCCTTATTGAAAAGTATCTACCTCATCTTCACACGGCTCTTCAGCAGTTTGGAATGATCAAAATGATTTCCCTTTCTTGGCTTCTTACTATCTATTTGAGGTTTTTCTCTTCATTTCAAAAATATATTCTTAATATTAAAGCATGTACAACACTAACTTTTCTTTGTGATATTTTGCTATTTAAATCAAAGATATCACCATCTGTAATAATAGAAAATATTAGTAGAATATAATAATAATTATATAATATAATAATAATAACTATTTCCATTATTACTAGAAAATTTTCTTTTTTTAAAAAAATCATTGTGGTGATGTTATTGATTCTGGCATATTTATATACGAGTATAATATATATATATATATATATATACATTATATATATTATATATAATTTATATATTATATATATAATTATATATTATATATATAATATATATATATACATTGTATATATACATATACATACATTGGTATGACTTCTACCAAGCTCAATGAGCGTTTGAACAACCATAGAGCTTCGGTCGGTCAGCGCAAACAGCTTCCTGTAGCTATCCATGCCAACAGCCATAACCTTTCTTTTAATGACTGCTTTTCTGTTCAAATCATTAAGCTAGTGACCACTGATGACCGTAGTTTGACATTAAGAGCGTCTGAGGAGGCCCACATATGGTTATTGGGGGCCCGATCAGATCCCGGTTTAAATCAGAAGCGTTAACTTTTATTTGTTTTTCCTTTTATTTTTAACTTATATATTCATATTCATATATATATATATTTTTTTTTTATTTTTTTTTTCCTTTTTTTATTATATATATTTTTTATTTTATTTATTTATTTATTTTGTTTTATTAATTTTTTATAATTTTTAATTTATAATTTTTAATTTTATAATTTTATCTATTGTTTTTGCTTTCTCCGTTCTCCGACGTTTAGTGCCTAGCTCCTTTTTTACGCTAGTGCTGCTCTCTTCGGTTGACTCTTTATTTCTTCATTCGCGCTCCGTTCTTCGACGTGGGGAGATCTCTCTCACTTCGTCCTCTCTACTAGTCTACTCTCCTGATGACGAACAACAGTTCGAAATATTGAATTCTGTAAGTTTTCTTTGTATTCTCTTTTCTGTGTCGTGCTTTGTGTATTAATTTAAATATTATATATATATATATATATATAATATTACTTTAAATTACACAAAGCACGACACAGAAAAGAGAATACAAAGAAAACTTACAGAATTCAATATTTCGAACTGTTGTTCGTCATCAGGAGAGTAGACTAGAAGAGAGGACGAAGTGAGAGAGATCTCCCCACGTCGAAGAACGGAGCGCGAATGAAGAAATAAAGAGTCAACCGAAGAGAGCAGCACTAGCGTAAAAAAGGAGCTAGGCACTAAACGTCGGAGAACGGAGAAAGCAAAAACAATAGATAAAATTAAAAATTATAAAAAAGGAAATAATAAAAAAAAATAAAATAAAAATAAAATAAAAAAATAATATAAAAAAATATATATAATAAAAAAAGGGGAAAAAATAATAAAAAAATAAAAAATATATATATATGAATATGAATATATAAGTTAAAAATAAAAGGAAAAACAAATAAAAGTTAACGCTTCTGATTTAAACCGGGATCTGATCGGGCCCCCAATAACCATATGTGCGCCTCCTCAGACACTCTTAATGTCAAACTACGGTCATCAGTGGTCACTAGCTTAATGATTTGAACAGGAAAGCAGTCATTAAAAGAAAGGTTATGGCTGTTGGCATGGATAGCTACAGGAAGCTGTTTGCGCTGACCGACCGAAGCTCTATGGTTGTTCAAACGCTCATTGAGCTTGGTAGAAGTCATACCAATGTAGAATGCTCCACATTGTCTACAGTTCAGTCGGTAGACGCAATTCCTGGATGAGCAGGAGGTGTTAGGTGGGACGCGGAAAGAGTTGGTTGGTGAGGAGAAGAAAGGTGAAGGGTTAACTAAAGGACAGGTAAGGCAGAGGCGACGGCTGCATTTCTCCATACCAGCACGCACCACCCCAATCCCAGGAGTTTCAAGGGATCTGTGGGAAAACAGGTTTCCTAAATTGGGAGACTTTCTGAAGGACAGGCGAGGGGGTTTTCGGAAGACGGAGGAGGTGGAGGGGGAAGAGGACAGGAGAGGAAAAATGTCCTTGATGATATTCCCGATCTTATGGACCCCAGGAAAGAAAGTAGTTACGATAAAGGGAGAACTGTTGGGTTCAGCGGCAGTCCTAGGAAGATATTGATTGGTGGCAGGTATTAAGCGTTTATCAACAAACCTGGGAGAGTAGCCCCGCTGGACGAATTTTTCCCTAAGTTTGTCGATATGACACTGTCGTTGATAGAGGTCACTGAAAATACGGTGTATGCGGATGGAGAGGGAACGAGGTAGGGACTTTTTTGTGTGGGATGGGTGACAACTATTGAAGTGCAGATATTGTTGGGCATTGGTAGGTTTTGTGTGTATGGAGGTGGTGAAGGTCCTGCCGCTTAGGGACACTACTACATCTAGGAAGGTTAAGGAGGTATAGGAGAAGGAGTGGGTGAAATTGAGTGATGAACAGGAAGTTTTGAAGGCGTCAATAAAAGTTTCCAGAGAATCTTTGCCATGAGGCCATACAAAAAATATATCATCAATGAACCGGGTGTAGGCAAGGGGTTGGAGGGCATGAGACGAGAGGAAATCCTGTTCAAGTTTGGCCATGTAAAGGTTGGCAAAGGAAGGGTCCATTCTTGTACCCATAGCAGTTCCTCTGGTCTGAAGATATAGATGGTCCTCAAAACTGAAGACATTGTGCTGCAGGACAAAGGAACTTAGCTGAAGGACAAAAGCGGTGGAGGGTATGTGGGGTAAGGGTCTATTGTCAAGGAACCACTGTAGGGCCGCCAAACCCTCGCCATGGTCAATAACCGTGTACAGGGATGTGACGTCCATAGTGGCTAGAAGGAGAGGATGTTCCAGGGATTCCGGTAGGGAGATGTTATTGAGTATTTGGAGGAAGTGGAAGGTGTCTTTCCAGAAAGTGGGGAGTTGGGTAACTATGGGCTGCAGAATGGCGTCAACGAACGCTGAAATGCGCTCAGTAAGACAGCCATAGCTTGAAACTATGGGTCGGCCAGGAGGGGGGTGATCGGGCATTTTATAGGGTTTATGGATTTTAGGAAGTAAATATATATATATATGAATAATAATCAAAATAACACTTGATATAATAGATGGATTAATTTACCACAATGAAAAACAATTTTTTGAAACAATGCTCTAAGGCCTTTCGTTAACACATCGTCAGAGATGTGTTTAATTCACATCATTCACATTTTTTTTAATTCACTTGCTCTCTGACGATGTGTTAACGAAAGGCCTTAGAACATTGTTTCAAAAAATTGTTTTTCATTCTGGTAAATTAATCCATATATATATATATATATAATATATTAACATATACCTGAATTGTTTTCTTGACCCAATATTTATAAGATGTATTTTTTTTTTTTTGAGGTTTGAGGTCCAATGATTTAAACTAGTCCAATTAAATTACCAAATAGTAGTAATAGTAGTGCTAATTGTAAAACAATCATGTTGTAGCCCTGAAGATGACATAAATATATGTCGAAACGTCGGCAAAAGGACTAGTTTAAATCATTGGACCTCAAACCTCAAAAAAAAAAAAAATTACATCTTATATATATGTATATATATATATATATATATATATTTATATAGGTGTTTCTCTAATCGGTTGCGGTCAATTTCGCAGATAAAAAATCAAACTCTCGTTCCAACGTTTTCAGGTTTTAATAAAACCGAACACACCTACTCTATCCAAACGCTCGATATGATTGAATCTGTTAATATATTTATATACGGTACTGTTTTCTTGACGCAAAAATTAACAAACACTTTTCTTCTTCTCGAGTTTGGTTCAATATAAATATAAGGAAAATTACCTTTTTGCCAACGTTTCGTCTTTACTTTAAGACATCCTCAGGGCCATAAATCAAGGCTGGGTTCTGAAATGTAACAGAACCTCAGCCTTGATTTAATAGCACCTGAGGATGGTCTGTAAGGGGAATGGAAAGACGAAACGTTCGCAAAAAGATGATTCCATATATTTACCCTACCAAACTCCGAGAAGAAGAAGAAAGTGTTTGTTTATATTATTATATACAAAACTTAATAGTTTATCGGGACTCGGTCAGTTCTTCAGTTCAAATTAAACTCTCATTCCAATGTTCGTCTATATATATATATATATACTATATATGAAATATATATTATAATATATATATAATTATAGATGTTTCTCTAATCGGGGTTCGGTCAATTTTCCAGGATAAAAAATCAAACTCTCGTTGCCAACGTTTCGGTTTTAAATAAAACCGAACACACCTACTCTATCAAACGCTCGATATATTATTGAATCTGTTATATATATTTATATACGGTACTGTTTTCTTGACCACAAAATATTAACAAACACTTTTTCTTCTTCTCGGAGTTTGGTCAGTATAAATATAAGGAATTACCTTTTTGCCAACGTTTCGTCTTTACTTTAAGACATCCTCAGGGCCATAAATCAAGGCTGGGTTCTGAAATGTAACAGAACCCAGCCTTGATTTATAGCCCTGAGGATGTCTTAAAATAAAGACGAAACGTTCGCAAAAAGATGATTCCATATATTTACCCTGACCAAACTCCGAGAAGAAGAAAAAGTGTTTGTTTATATTTATATATATACAAAACTATAGTTTATCGGGACTCGGTCAGTTCTTCAGGTTCAAATTAAACTCTCATTACCAATGTTTCGGTCTTTATTTAAAACCTTTTTCATAGGCAGAAGTATACATTTTGAAACAGAAAAACTAAGTATTACATTACAAATTATTTTACAAAGAATAATAGTATATGTAATTTTAACAACAACTGTAGTATGAATGAACACGTGACACTGAACTGTACACAGTTAAGAACACGTGACACTGAACTGTACACAGTTAAGAACAGGTGACACTGAACTGTACACAGTTCAGAACACGTGACAGTTTAGTGTCATGGGTTTATTCAGACTACAGTTGTTGTTAAAATCCACATATTATTTTTCTTTGTAAAATAATTTGTAATGAAATGCTTAGTTTTTCTGTTTCAAAATTTATACTTCTGCCTATGAAAATGGTTTTAAATAAAGACCGAAACGTTGGCAATGAGAGTTTAATTTGAACCTTAAGAACTGACCGTTGAACTGAAGAACCTGAAGAACAGTCTCACTCTTGAGACTCTGTTTTGGTTGAATGATCAAAGCCACGTTTCTGAATGTCTTACTGTAGTTTAGACTTCATTTCTATTTCACTGACGACTGTTAAGTTTTGTTATTATGGGATTATATTTGTATATATTCATGTATTTGGTTATCAATTTTTCAATTAGAAAGTTTAGATAAACTCCATTAAAAAAATTTATCCATTAACTTTTCATTTTTTTTAGAAAACTAACGAAAGATTGTTTTTTGTTTGTTGTTGTGAGATAATTGTTTAATAAGTCTAAAGTCGACGCGTTTTGCCTGTCTTTTGCTGTCATCACAATTTATATATATATATATATATATATATATATATATATATTCAATGTATCGTTTTACTTTGATAATTATACCGCATTTTGTTTTTCTTTTTCATGCTTTCGACCTTTGAATGATTTTTTTTAAACAACATTGTTTAATATGTTCAAACTTTTTTTTCTGTTTTTCAGTGTAATGCCCTATTCAAGCGCCGTTACTGTTGTTGACTGTTTCTTTTACGATGGGGCCAAAGTACTTTTCCAAGTAAGTATTATTAATTGTACTTAAATTATTTTCATTATTTATAAACTAAATATGTATCATTGTAATTATTAGTTCTTTCATTTATTTTTTTTTTTAATTTCTGCCATTGAAAAACGTTACAGGTGTAATTTTCTTTAAATATACATTAGAATCCCGTTTACCCTGTATTCAAAACAACGGTATAATTTTTCCGTGGCCGATTTTTGCCCAAAATTGGGCGAAAATTAGAAAATTAAAAGAAATGGTACATAATTATGTCGTAACAAACAGATAACCTAAAACTCTTTGCTATAGCAAGACAAAGAGTAGCACAAAAAAATGGAAGAGAGCCAAAAAATTGACCCAAAACCAGGCCATCACTCTGATGAACCGAAACCAGGTCCACCAAATGCACCAAATGATGAACCTGTGTTGACCTTTATACGCACTAAGCCATATTTAGGGCCATATCGTTTTTAAATCAAGTCAGGTTGTCTTTTTACGATTTGCCCTTTAGCCGTCGCATGTACACATGGCGACGCCCAAGGTGGACCACGCGGAGGCGGGCAACTCGATACTACTCGCGCAACAGTATATTTACATCGCGAAACGGTTACACTGGGTGCGAATGATATTTCGGAGCAAAAAGGAAGATCCCATGTAACATAACTAGGTCAGACTTTGTCTGATACATTATACATTTTACTTTCTTTTTTTTTTTTTTTACATTAAAGTATAGGTAATGTACTAGGGTGATTTAACCCTATTTATGGCATGGATGTAGCTCAGGAACGCCGGGAGGTTGACTTTTTCAAGTACTCTACCGTATGAGTTGGACAGGGTAGAGCCTAAAAACATTTCCACTCTGTATCTCTCCCTGTCATATCTCGGGCAGGCTTCGATTACATGCTGCACAGACTGAAACCAAATGATGAACCACTCAATGAACTGATGCTAGACGATTCACTGGCCGAAAGGATTGATTTTGGTGGATTTGTCGACAATCCACTAATGAACTAAATCAACTAAGAAAATTTTTAGGCTTAAGTTAGTTTGTTAGATCGATTGTTAAGTTACGTTTTGTTTATGGTGAAGGGCGAGATTCAAGTTTACTTTACGATTGATTACCGCTGTTATTAAATGATTTCTAAGGCACAATGCCTGGGGTTTTCAATAAACAATATCTCCAGAGCCCCCAATACCACCCAAAATACTACAATTACAACGATTACTGGTAAATGATGAGTATCAGTGTGATATGATTTGTTTACATTGTATTAAGCATCGAATTATTTATTACGGGCGTCGTTTTTTCCAAAATCTTGGTGCATATTTGTGTTAATCTGTATATCTATATGTACCTCTCAAAACAAAGGCAAATCAACTTATCCGGCATCCCTTTCCTCCCGTTTGTGCCGGGTAAACCAGACTCTACTGTATACAGGGAACACCACACAAACTCATAAACTCCCGAAGTCTTCACGTCCCGAGGATGCCGTATTTTTGATTTTTTTTTTCGTCGTAGGATGTGGAAAAATCTGTTCATCAGATCCCTTAGCAAGACGTCTTGCTTAGGGTATGTGGGGTTGGGGGTCCCGACCCACTAAAAAACCACATCCTATTTCCTGGCAATACCCGACACGGAACCGTTTGCACATTACTTCGTGCCGGTGCCTCAGTCCTGAATAGGATTCACCTTCTTGTCCCCATTCGTTCAATCATTGCCCTTGCCTCACACCACTTTCGTTCTTCTTATGATGGAGAACCGCCTCTACAAAGTTTGCAGCTTTTGACCAATTGTTTTCGTTTAGGAGCATCTTTTGAACTATGGTCTCTGGAGTGACCTCACCCAGTGATGCTATTAAACTAGTATTTTTGATTAGCGATGATAAAACTAGTAATAATTTTGACCTATACTTCTGATTACTGATAATTTGTTTCCCCTTTTTTTAACTATTTTATAATGAATACAATGTCAGGGAGATAGAATAAAGTTTATGTGTTAAAAGGTTGCATTGACTATATTGGAAGAAAACCAAGATGAGTTGCTTAAGTGTCACGATGATGGAGAGGCTATGGAAATTCTTACCAACTACTTGAGTGGGATTTACAATGAAAACGATGCCTGTCAACCCCTCATCAAGGATGGTGAATTAATGAAAAAGGCAAGTGAACCCTCTTTATTCTCTAGACTGTGTTACTAAAGCAATTTTAATGGTATATACGAATTTAGGTAATAAATTCTAAATATTTTTTTTTTAAAAAAAGAGATAAAATATATTCTCTTTACTTTTAAAGTCAAATAATAAATTTTTAGCATATTTAGTTATAATTTCTACAATTGAATACCTACTTCTGAGGCCAGTACTGGCAATATAGGGATGGGTCTCAATTTGGGTCCTACTATTATCAATGGATTGAAAGAGGGCTATGGATTTTTTGTTTGAGACTTCATATCCCTATCGCACTATCCAGGGGAGTGGTTTGATCTTCTGTAGTAAATGTTAGCACATTTATTTTGAAATTCACAAAGCAAGGTCTAAAAATGTCTGAACATCCACTGAATAAGATGTTGAACTCAGTTAAAACTTTTGTCATAGTTTCATGTCGCTATTAGGTGGGTGTATAAATATTGTGGCATTATTTTTAAAAAAAAATGTTAGTAAAATTTAAATAAAAATATATTTTGTATATGTTTTTTTATATATTCAAATTATCCTTCGCTGCAATCGAGTCAAAAATACTGCTCAAAAAGAACCATATTATCTTTCACTATGATAATGTTCGTCCACATATCGAACGTCGCGTTGTCAAATCCATGTCCGGCAAAGGTTGAGACCTGCTCCCTTCGCCCGTCATATTATCCCACAGACGCGCCTACAGATTATCACGTTAACCGTTCAATGAAAAATTGACTTGTAACCAAAGTCTACGACAGTTTGGATGACTTAGTGACTGCCATCAAAGAGTACATTGTCTCTAAGAACAGCAATTTCTTCACACATGGAATCGACAACCACCAAGCAAATAAGAAGCGGTAATTGAATTAGATGTATAATATATTCCAAAATAAAAATGTTTTTGTCAAGTTATTGTTTTTATTGAAGAAAATTTATTGAAAAAAGCTGCAATAATTATGCACTCACCTATAGTTTTTGAAGATTGGCAAAAATATAGAGTGTATCACAGGTTTTTTTTTTAATATATGCAGCACCAGTTAGTAGACGTGGATTTGTGTGTCAACGTTAATACCTTCCTCTTAGCTCACCGAAAAAAATATATTTTTCGCAATTTTCAAACAACAATGGTTTTTATAGACTACTAGACAATTTTATCTATTTGTTCCTGTGAAATCAGTGAATATATGTTGATTCTGTAGAGTAAAGAAATCATTCAAACGGCTGCAATGGCCTTCAATAAATTTTCAGTCATACAGATATTCTAAAGAATTTTTTTGATTCGGTTTTCCAGCCAGAGTTACCTACTAGTTATTACTTCGTAGTTATTATTTACAAATATAGTTCATCTCATCGTCTTTTTAATTTTTTTAATTTTTAAAAAAGGAAGTTAGAAATTTTATTAAATTATCCAATTCTCCTACCAACGGCTCAAAAAAAAAGACCGTTACTCAAGAGAGTAACTTGATTAAGTCGGAAGCAATAAAAATGAATTAACAACACTAACTGAAAAAAAACTGATTGAGATTCAGTGGGCTGTTAATAATGAACGTGTTCAAAAACCTGTATTGAAAAGCAGAGAATGATCGTGCTATATTCTGATATATATATATAATTTATTCTTTTTATTCTCTTTTCTGTGTCGTGCTTTGTGTAATTTAAAGTTATATATATATATATATATATGATTAATTTACCACAATGAAAACAATTTTTTAAAAACAATGCTCTAAGGCCTTTCGTTAACACATCTTCGGAGAGCAAGTGAACTAAAAAAACAATAAATACTTGTTAACTTGGCTGATTGAAATTTCCAAAATTGATGGCAACCCTGAATGTGTTTAATAATGAAGTCTTCATCTGTTTAATTATCCCGTTAATCAAAACTTCATCTAATTTGTAGAGTCCTAGGCTATTGTTCATCAACCTCTCATAAAAGTTCTTTATGAGGGCACTTTCTACGATATTTCTTCTTCTTTCTGAAGATACGTATATTAATTCATTTGCTTCATTCCAATTTAATCACATGATTACTGTCTCTTATGTGAATGAACAAAGCACTCTTTTCGTCCTCTCTTCTGATGGAGTATTTGTGCTGTTTTATCCTTGTAAGAAGACCTTTGCTCGTCTGTCCAATGTAAGACATTTCACAGTCAGTACATGGTATCCTGTATACACAACAGTCCTTTCTTTTTGGCTTATTATTAACAAGTCTGTTAAACAAGTTACCATCATTACTGAACACAACAGAAACTCCAATCTTTTCATAAATGAAGGCATATCTTTCAAACAAGGACTGTATGGAATGACTAACAAATTCCTTCTTGTGAACTGTTCTTCATTTTTAATATCATGGATTGTTTCACCTTTTTTATGATATTGTCGATTAACCTTTTTGGATACATTAAAGAATCTGCAATTTTGTAAATATTTTTGATTTCTTCATCTAAAAATTCCTCACTGCAAATTTTGAAAGCTCTTAAGAACATGCTACTAAAAACTGACTTTTTGGTTTTAAGTGGATGAGCCGAGAAGAAATGAACGTAAGATGAAACATTGCTTGACTTCCTATGAATACTGTACTTTAATTTATCTAAATTTTGGATAAATTAAAGTACAGTATTCATAGGAAGTCAACCAATGTTTCATCTTACGTTCATTTCTTCTCGGCTCATCCACTTAAAACGTAGCAGTAGTTTGGAAGCGAAGCAGTAGTAGTGGGTTCTCTTCTGTTATTAGTGGAAAAGTTGACATTGGCAGGGATGATTCGGCTATTGATTAAATTGGGGGATAACCAACGCTGAGTGAATTTGCATTTAAGTTTTTGAAGATTAGTTTCCCGATCTTGGATATTATTACAGAGGCGATGAAGACGGATTGAAAGAGACCGCGGATAGATTTTTTAATATGAGGAGGATGACAAACTTTTGTAATGGAGGTAGTTTTGGGCGTTGGTGGGCTTAACGTGAACAGACGTCGTGAAGGTCCCACTGTTAAGAGTGATGTCAACATCTAAGAAGTTATGTTGTAGGGGGAGGAATGGTGTGTGAAAGAGATAGAGGTGGAGAAAGCTTCGAAGGAAGTGATGAAAGAATCCAAAAAGATGTTGGCCGTGCTGCCAAACAAGGAAGATGTCATCAATAAATCTAACATAGAATAGTGGAGAAAGAGGGCAAGAAGCAAGGAACATTTGTTCCAGCTTCGCCATAAATAATTGGCAAAAGAAGGAGCCATCCTCGTCCCCATGGCGGTACCTCTGGTCTGAAGATAAAACTTACCTTCGAATTGAAAGTAATTATGCCCCAAAACAAAGTCAGCCAGTTTGACAAGGAAATCGGTAGAGGGAGAATGAGGTAGGGGTCTGTGATTAAGAAAATAGCGTAAAGCCTCCAAACCCTCATCATGGTCAATGACAGTGTATAACGACTTCACATCCATCGTGACCATGACAAGGGGGAAGTCAAGCGTCTCAGAATGGACAGGTTTTTCAGTAAATCAAGGAAATGAAAGGAGTCTCTGCAGTAAGAAGGCTGCATTCTTACAATAGGCTGCAAGAAGGCATCAACGAACGCAGAAACCCTTTCCGTGAGAGAACCATAGCTAGAAACTATTGGCCTCCCGGGGGCGGAGTAAAAGGCATCTCAAAAGATTTGTGAATTTTAGGGAGTAAGTAAAATTTAGGACAACGTGGATTAGAAGGGACAAGAACGGCTACATCTTCTTTGGAGAGCCCCTCACGGAAAGAAGAGCTCTCCAAATATATATATATATATATATATATAATATATATATATATATATATATATATATCTCCAATATATATATATATATAACTTTATATATATATATATATAAATTATGTATATATACTGGATTGCACCCAGTGTGATTCTTTTTATGTGGGTTTGGCTTCCACCAAGCTAAGCCTGCGTATGAATAATCACAGGTCATCCGTTAGCAAACGCAGTGACCTTCCCGTTGCTACTCATGCCAGTTCTCACGGAATCAGTTTCAATGACTGTTTCCGTGTACAGGTCCTGAGGCAGATTGATCAGACTAATTCGAAAGTTACTCTGAAAGCTTCAGAAGAAGCACTTATTAGTCTTCTGGGCGGTAGATCGGCTCCTGGGCTTAACGTCAATCGTTGATTTTTTTTTTTTTTAAATTTGTTATCAGCTTTTAATTTTATTTCAGTTAAATGTTTTCTTTTTTTAATTTTTATTTGGCTTTTATTTCTTTATCTTCCCTGTCTACCTTTCCTCCGAAAGTTGGCTACACTGTTTGAGTGCTTCAGTTCGAACGCCAAGTCAGTCGTTATCAGCCTTTGGAGCGATTCACTTCTTTTCCTGAAGACGAGGACATCGAAATATAGTTCAGTGGTTTCCTTTCTATGTGTTCTTTTTTAAATTCTAGTTTATATATATATATATATATAATATATAATGCATTTTTCTTTTGATTTTAATAGCGTTTTGATTTGTTATTGTTGCAGAGTGTATCTATTCAGATACACTCTGATATATATTAATGAATTTTTCTTTTGCTTTTAACAGCGTTTTAATTTGTTATTGTTGCAGAGTGTATCTATTCAGAAATTACTTTATAACGCCTATTCTAAATTCAATTCGATCTCTGTAAATCAAATAGAGAGCTTAAGACTGAAGCATAGACTGCGAGTGGTTCAAGAACTTCAAGATGGCCTTGGAAGAACTATAGTGAGGTGTATTCAAAATGAAGTTTTATACTTCACTCCTGATCAACTCCTGGTATGTCTTATTATCTATGAGATAATCAGAAATATGTTAATCATGTTGGAAAAGTATTTTGTTTGTATTTATCCTAACAGATCTTTGTAATAGTAGTACTGTTTAATTTTAACTAGTCCGTATTATCTATTTTTTTTACCATGACTCTCCTGATGTCCTGTGTGCATGACCTTAGTGTTTTTACAATCATTTATACACTTTTTCGTTTTTGCAATGTAAACTTCAACAACTTCAATCAAGCAACAACAATGTCTTACATATCCTGTTTTCGTTTTGTACGAAAAGTACAAGAAAACTTGTTGAAATACTTTCTGATTTAGACAAAGAGAAACTTTTTGGATTGATATTTAGACAGTTTCAAAACAGAATTCTTATTTCAGAAAATGTTTTCTAATAATTAGTAGACAGTTGTTTAAGATTTTCTTTGGTCAAATATGGAAAAAAGCGCAGCATTTTGTTTAATCTTATATTAAAACTGATAAGGTAGGAAACGTTCCTTTGGATCTTAAAAACCCAATCTTATGTTAAAACTGATTATATAGGAAAGATCCCTTTGGATCTTAAAAACCCAATCTTATGTTAAAACTGATTATATAGGAAAGATTCATTTGATAAAAGATTTGATGATAATAGAAAGGTTTCTTTGGATCTTAAAAACCCTATGTTATCTTAAAACTGATAATATAGGAAAGGTTTCATTATATCTTAAAAACCCAATCTTATATTAAAACTGATGAGATACGAAAGATTCCTTTGGATCATAAAAACCCTATGTTCTGTTAAAACTGATAATATAGGAAAGGTTTCATTATATCTTAAAAACCCAATCTTATATTAAAACTAATGAGATACGAAAGATTTCTTTGGATCTTAAATACCCCAATCTCGAGATTGATACGTTTTTAAGAGACAAGAGGATCCACATGGCTTCTTTCTTTTTTTTGTTCTATTGTATGTTTTTTTTTAATTATATGCTTCACTTATTGTAGCAAATACCGCTGACTTACATTAAAAATATGAAAAATGGAAACATTCAGTTAAAATAGTATTTTTATCATTATTCATAAAGTATAATTATTAATTAGTAGCTTTAAGAAAAGTAACCGTGTATATAAATGTAAAATAAAAAAATATACAAACATTAAATGTCACTGAGGTTAGTATGATTATTATTAGAAATAGAATAAACCGTCTTACCTCGTATACTGCTTCTGGAGCTATCCCACCGGTTTCGGGCGCCATCAAACGGTTATTTTATTTAAACTTTTAAGAAAAAATCGTTAAAACGATGACTTGATAACGATGAAAATAGCGAAAAAAGAAATCAGGTTAAATAATGCTAAACTAGATAAAAGTTTTTTTTTTTTAAATAATTTAATACTAGAAAAATCTAGACAGCAGTGGCAAATAAATAGGTTGCTAACACTGATTACGACTCCTTGTCAGGAATAGTACAACATCCCGTTGTTATGAATCTATTGATATGAATGGCGAGCAATTTGAACACATGCGCTAAATAAATGTAAGTTTGCCCATTTGTATAAATTAAAATTCTAAAAATAAACTTCTATGTTTGTTCAATTAGGAGCAGTGTCTTATATTTTACTGTTAATACACTTGAACACCTTTATATATATTAAACTGTATATATAAGAATCCAGTTTAGTTGTTTTAGAAGCAATTACTTATGTAACAAGGCCGAATACAACAAACTGTTCAAAATATCAATCCTACCAAGTGTATGTGTTTAATATTTAATTTGTAATTTTACATTTGTATTGTAATTGTTTTACTACAAATTTTGAAATGTATAAATAATATATAGTTATTTTTTTTACAGGATCTAGTCAACTACATAAGAGAAGAACTAGTTGGACGTAGAAATACCGAAGAAAAGTAATGTTTATTTATATATCTAAGTTATTTTATTTCATGGCAAAAAATCAGTAAATTTATGATAAATTACTTCGTTTAGTAGGTTATAAATTAGGGATAAGTTTAGGATAACATCGGATTATGTTATAAAAATTTTTATAAACTATTTTATATGCACTGGATTAGTTTATTCTATAGATCTTTTTTTTTTTGTTTTAGGTATGATCCTTCTACTCCTCCGTATGAAGCATACCGAATAGACTTTGAACTCTTTCGTCTTCTCTTCATCGCAACTTCACCTTGGGGAAAAGGTTCCAAGACTGATGAACTTGCTTCTAAAATTTTCATGGTATGTATGTATGTTTAAAAATTCAATTAAATATAACGATTTTACAAACTTAATAAACTAACTTTACAAAAAGAGCTTACATAAAAGCCCACTACTATATTTTGATTACCTCATCATTAGGATATGAGTCCTTCCGTGGATAAGTAAAGATAAACAAGATGACTTCTCACTTGTCTTCGGAGTGACACTTATTCCACCTAATGACGAGATACGAGTAGATGACTTCTCACTTGTCTTCGGAGTGACTTTTTCTACCTAATGACGAGACAGATGACTCCTCACTTGTCTTCGGAGTGACTTTTTCTACCTAATGATGAGACAGATGACTCCTCACTTGCCTTCGGAGTGACTCTTTTACTACCTGATGACGAGACAGATGACTCCTCACGTATCTTCGGAGTGACTCTTTTACTACCTGATGACGAAACAGATGACTCCTCACGTATCTTTGGAGTGACTCTTTTTCTACCTGA
The DNA here is from genome assembly GCA_026182355.1 of Hermatobates lingyangjiaoensis. Lineage (NCBI taxonomy): Eukaryota > Metazoa > Arthropoda > Insecta > Hemiptera > Hermatobatidae > Hermatobates > Hermatobates lingyangjiaoensis. The sequence goes on along the minus strand of JAPFBL010000326.1, from coordinate 108,062 downwards.
TGACGTGACAAATGACTCTTCACTTGTCTTCGAAGTGACTCTTTTTCTACCTGATGACTCCTCACGTATCTTCGGAGTGACTCTTTTTCTGCCTGATGACGAGACAGATGATTCCTCACTTGCTTCGGAGTGACTCTTTTTCTACCTGATGACGTGACAAATGACTTTCACTTGTCTTCGAAGTGACTCTTTTTCTACCTGATGACTCCTCACGTATCTTCGGAGTGACTCTTTTTCTGCCTGATGACGAGACAGATGATTCCTCACTTGCTTCGGAGTGACTCTTTTTCTACCTGATGACGAGACAAATGACTCTTCACTTGTCTTCGAAGTGACTCTTTTTCTACCTGATGACTCCTCACGTATCTTCGGAGTGACTCTTTTTCTGCCTGATGACGAGACAGATGATTCCTCACTTGCTTCGGAGTGACTCTTTTTCTACGTGATGACGAGACAAATGACTATTCACTTGTCTTCGAAGTGACTCTTTTTCTACCTGATGACGAGACAGTCGAAATATATTAGTTGTTTTTTTGTGATCTCTTTCATGCGTGATCTTTCTGTGAATTTAGTTTATATTTCAGAATTATTATAACAAGTAATACGAGGTGCAGTATTTAAATATATATCATTGAAAAATGTTTTATATTCAACTCTTTGTCATAAAATACAGTCTCAAATTTTCACTTGAGCCGTTTATTAAAAATAAAGAATCAAGCCCATACATAAATTTGCCAACTTGGAATCCTATTTCTTTTCACTTTTTTATTACGGTTGAGCCGAAAATTTGAAGCTCTAACTGTTTCTTCAGTTTATTTCTGTACCTTTGGTGTCATTTTGTATCCAAAATTTAGAACACCTATCCAAAACGTGGTTTGAACATTAATTTTTGTTGTATAGTTGTATAACAAATCGTTTAAATTTGAATTGTTTTAGCTTTTGGATGGTAACTCTGACGGCATTTTAAACGTAAAAGAGGTTGCGACTGCACTTGGGATCACTTGCAATGCAGATGTCACTGTCAAACTGAAACTTTTCTACATCATTCATTTACCGCCAATTCTGCGTACAAGTGAAATCCTATCCCCCACTCTCTCAGGTAATGCCATGTATTTATTGTACGTATATAGCAAACCTACCCGTCTTTGACGGAATCAAAAATTTGATTCTACTTGGTATTCCAAAATATTAGAAATTATAGAATAGTAAAAAATACCATTATTAGTGTAGTGTTAAACAAATGCTTCTGTATACACCACATTAGATGTCTGTCCTTGAGGTTCATGGAAGAACAAAGAGTTGGAACCTCGGACTCTTGAGCAAGTAAACTACAGTTGACCATTTGAGAAAATGGTCCTGTCCCTTTTCACATTTCCCGAGGCACTCAAGTTTCGTAACATAAAATTTGTGACTGATACTAAACGCAGCATGATGGTGCGCTCCTACTTTAAGTTTTTTATTCAACAGCAGGCAGTCCAGGAGCAGTCACGGAGCCCTTATTTATTTATATATATATATATATATATATATATACATTCTCAAAAAATTGTTCATGACCTCTTCTATTTTACCTACCACTTACAACATATGTATATATATAGTTCAATATAGACAAGGAAACATAGAGAAATCAAAAGAACACACTTACAGTCTCTAATTTTCGGTTTGAACCGTCTTCAGGAGAGATAAGAGAGGGAAACCAGTGCGCTTGGTTTCCCTCTCTTATCTCTCCTGAAGACGGTTCAAACCGAAAATTAGAGACTGTAAGTGTGTTCTTTTGATTTCTCTATGTTTCCTTGTCTATATTGAACTATATTTGTCCGTTTTGGATCGAATTTCCAACGATAAAGTATATATATATATATATATATATATATATATATGAAATAAAGAAACTATCCAAACTGGACAAATAAATAACTGAAAAAAACATATAAAGAACGATATCCCTTAGTTTGTGTATAACCTATCTCTACTCATATCTTCTGCACTTCCCAGAACTGCGTTTATCGTTTAGACTGCATTCAATGTGATGCTTTCTAGTGTTGGTTAGCACAGTAACCTACCCATCGCCCTCAATTCAAATTCGCATCGACTCAAATATAATTATTATTTCTGTGACCAGGGCCTTAAACGGATCCCAGATGTTAACATATTTGCGTATACATTAGCACAAATTTGCCTCCTTAAAGTTCATTCCAACCCTAGTCTCAATCTAGATCATCATATATTTTTTTAATTTCTTTCCTTTTCGTTATTTGTTTTATTTTTTGTTTTTATTATCACTTTTTTAGTTCTATTATTTTTTGTGTGTTACCTACCAATACTACACATCACGTGGTCGTATGCGCTGCTATTTTCCAACTGAGCAGAACTTTCCGTCTGATGGCGACGAATTCGAAATAAAACTGTAGTGAGTTTTGTTGTTGTTGTGTCTCCGTGTTCTTTGCTTTTAATACTTTGATTTAAATATGATATATCACACATTTTTTGAACTTATTTTTTTGTTATCAGATGGAACAGAAGTGGCCTCTGAAGCAGCTCATTTTTTTGAAGAAAGTTCTTCAAACAGTCTTACTATAAGTTCTACGTCACTTGTTGGTATTCCAAGTTCTTCAAGTGGTATGTAGATATTAATATTATGGTTATTTCGATATTTCATAGGAAGTGTGAGCTTTTAAAAAAATGTCATATGAACTGAATATTATTTATTCGGACATTATCTATTCAATATGAAAAATAGTTGCATACTTTTGTATTCAATAACTACAGTAACTGTAATATATAAAAAATATGATTAAGTGAGGATCATTTGTAAATGTTTACTTCCAATCCAAAATATCAATGGTGATTATAGGCAGTTTTCGGTAAAAACGGTAATTACCGCTTGATGAAGTAATAAATGAAAGAGAGAGCGAGAGAAAGAGAATGAAAGAATGTCAGAAAGAGAAAGTTTTATTCCAAACTTTCTCAATAGAAAATAAAAACTTATTTTTTATTGGTTAATTAATACTATTTTAAATCAGTCTGTCTCTCTTAACTTATCATTTTTTATGTTTCCAAGACTAAATTATCATTGCAAAAAATAATTTTTATCTTTTCAAACATGTTTGTTATAAAGTTCTTGTTTGTTATGTAAGTTTTATGTGAAAATTCAACGATTGTCTTTTTCTAGCAACTTACATTATCATATGAAAATAATTTTTAAATATAAATGAAATTTTTGGGAAAAAATATTTTGATTTTAACCTGAAGAAACTTACTTTAGTATCACTATAAATCAATATAAAAAGATTTCACATAAACACGTGAAATAACAATCAATGATCAAACCACAATATGAAATGGGAAAACAAGATTAAGATCTTTCAACCGTAACAAGCGGTCTTCGTCAGAGTCAAAAACACAAACTCAGTTGGGTTTTTGACTTAGACAAAGACCGTTTGTTACGGTTGAAAGATCTTAGTCTTGTTTTCCATTTCATATTGTGGTTTGATCATTGATACATATATATATATATTATATATATATATATATATAATATAAACTAGAATTTAAAAAAGAGAACACATAGAAAGGAAACCACTGAACTCACTACTATATTTCGATGTCCTCGTCTTCAGGAAAAGAAATGAATCTCTCCAAAGGCTGATAACGACTGACTTGGCGTTCGAACTGAAGCACTCAAACAGTGTAGCCAACTTTCGGAGGAAAGGTAGATAGGGAAGTTAAAGAAATAAAGGCCAAATAAAAATTAAAAAGAAAACATTTAACTAAAATAAAATTAAAAGCTGATAACAACTTTAAAAAAAAAAAAAAAAAAAATCAACGATTGAGGTTAAGCCCAGGAGCCGATCTACCGCCCAGAAGACTAATAAGTGCTTCTTCTGAAGCTCTCAGAGTAACTTTCGAATTAGTCTGATCAATCTGCCTCAGGACCTGTACACGGAAACAGTCATTAAAACTGAGTCCGTGAGAACTGGCATGAGTAGCAACGGGAAGGTCACTGCGTTTGCCAACGGATGACCTGTGATTATTCATACGCAGGCTTAGCTTATGCATATATATATATATAGAAATTCATACATATAGAAATTCATATGCATATTCATACATATATATATATAAAAAGATTTAAAAATGTACATTTTTAAATTAAGATTAAAAATGTTTAAAACATTTAAAAAATGTACAGCAAAAGGTGAGTGGGGGGCAGTTGCTTCCATAGAACACATTGTTTTCTCTATACAAACGTATTATATTAAACATATTACACACAATATCCAAGGAGCAGGTTGTCGAGTATCACTGGCAATATTGTTTATGAAGTCACTAACATGTAGGTATTCCTGCCACGAGCAGGTGCAGTCCTACGACCACCACAGATGAAAGTTTTAAGGTGTTTTCTCACGGCATAAAGACTATTGCACTTCTAAGTCTTCGAGAATTGTTTTCTGGCTAATTTTGCAACGATTTCTTTTAATATACTCGTATTTTTATAAAATGTACTTAATATATTTAATTATATTGGGCCAGGGTAGGCCAGTGGCTTATCTGCTCGCCATTGGACTGATAGATCCCTAGTTCGATTGACTCTGATTTTTGATATATTCACACGAGAGGAAAAAGAAATCAGAGCAGTCATCCCAAGAGAGGAAGTTAAGTCGTCTATTCCGAGCCTATACCATGTCAGGTACTCCTTAAAGATCCCTATTTTAAAGACAATTAATTTAGGTAAAATTTAGGACTGCCAATGTAGGATCAACCCTGCAATATGGCTCGCTTATTACTAAAATGTGTGCCATATAATAAAAGAACCACACTTTTCATCCCCTAGAACAGCGAAAAAATCTGAAAACCAACTTATTATATTAAAATGTTATTTTGTAGCAATATATTTGTTATTAAGTACATTTTTTTTTTGTGACCAAGGCGAAGATACTGACGTCCTGAGTGTGGGTTCTTTAAGAAAGTTGATTATTGAGAACTCGACCAGTTCCAAGGACTTCCCGAGGATGTCGCAACCACATTTCATTGCTCTATGGAGATCTCTATACGACATGCTTGAACACTTGATGCAAAATGAAGATCTAAACAATTCCATCACCACTGTTGGTTTGTTCTATATTATTTTTATTTTATTCACGTCATTTCATAATATATTAATTTTTGTTTATAAAGGTTCGCATAAATATTTAGTCACTTATTTTGTGTCTATTTTTATAGTATTTACGCATAATTGGAAATTATGGGAAAATTTTACATGTAAATAAGTTTTATTTGGTAAACATGTTTTGTACACGTAGTTACCTTCTTCAGGTTTAAATTCTTATATTTTATTCCCTTTCCACGTTTTCACTACAAGCAGACGGTCTGAAGAAGAAACACTGCAAGTTCGAAACTTGTTATTTTGTTAATAACACTTCTTCATATGACCAGTATATGTAATTTCTAAGTATTACTCTATTTTTTTATGTTAACTATAGTAACTAGAGGTTTGTTGCTATCAGTATTTTTTTTATTGTTATGAATTCACTTGTGATTTTCAATATCGCAGTCACGCAATAACGGCTTCGCACAGTGAGTGACTACCAGTTGTTGCTAACTTGATAGAATTTTGTTAACTTAAATATAATGAAATAAAATAAATAAATTTAATAATTTTACATAAATTTAATCATAATCTCTTTTTGTTTTAATATTTGTATGATTAATTTATATAATTAAATTTCGTGATTAATAAAATGAAAAAATTTAACCTGAAAGTGAAGAAATAATTAAGTAGTCAGTATCACATGGGTGTAAATTATACATGTGAACAAAACAGATGATTACTGCATCAGTTTATTATTTATTGAACTTTTGGTTGAAGATACATAAGGCGAATTAAAGTAAAATGTGATTTACGTAATAGGTATTATATAATAGATGAAATAACTATTACCTAAAGAAGTAATGTCTTGGAACACAAATTTATGTTCAAATCTTATATATATTTTTTAAATAATCTGTAATCTGGATTCTGATTTACAATTTTTAAAAAAGTTATGGTTTAAATTCTCTATTATGATTCTCATATATTACTTTTAAAACTGTTATATCAAGAGAACCAGAAATGTATTTTTAAAATATATATATTTATTAATTTTAAAAATAAATATATAAATAAATACATAAATATATAAAAAATAAATAATCTGTAATATGGAGTCTGCTTTCCAAATGTTAATAGGAGATTGTTTAGAAAATTTCTATCATGGATTCCCAAATATTACTTTTCGAATAGTTGTATCATAAGAACCGCTAATTTATTTTTAAAATACGTATATTTTTTAAACAATCTGTAATATGGAGTCTGTTTTCCAACTTTTAATAGGAGATTGTTTTTGCAAATGTATATTATGGATTATAATGTAATATTTTTAAAACTGTTAAATTGTAAGTACCAGAAATTAGTTTTTAATATAAATACCTTTTTTAAGTAATCTGTAATCTGGATTCTAATATACAATTTTTAAAAAGATATATGTTATATCTTTAAGATAAGATATAAGATATATATGTTTTATATATCTATCATCAATTCCAATATCTTATTTTCCAACATAAACACGTGATATAACAATCAATGATCAAACCACAATAAGAAATGGGAAAACAAGACTAAGATCTTTCAACCGTAACAAGCGGTCTTCGTTAGAGTCAAAAACCCAACTGGGTTGACTCCATCCCAACCCTCCAGTTGGGATTTTGACTCTGACGAAGACCGCTTGTTACGGTTGAAATATCTTAGTCTTGATTTCCCATTTCTTATTGTGGTTTGATCATTGATTATATATATATATATATATATATATTTACACTTTGAATTGAAATCAGACGGTCCAAACGGACAAATAATTAAAGTTACAGCTAGAGAACACAAGAAAAAGGACGAACACTCACGAATCTCGATAATTTCGGCCTCTTGCCGTCTTCAGGACAGTAAAAAGAAAGAAAATAAAAGGAGAAAGAAATTGTTATATCATAAGAACCAAAAATATATGATCTATGAAATATGGCCTATGTGAAATAGTATGACCTATACAAGTGCTTAATCCTGTAATCAGTCATGTTACCCCCAAAGGTATTTGAAAAGGGAATGGCACTGAAATAATCTCAAAATAAATTAATAAACTCAAAAAATTAAACGTTTATTAGGACACAATATCAAACTATTACAAGAAACGAATACTCAGAAATAATACACAACTCACTTCAATATTTCGACCTCATCGTCATCAGAAGATAGAAAAAGAAGTTGCTGTTTGACAGTCGAGCAGTATGCTCCTTCTTCTGATGACGAAGTCGACATATTGAAAGTGAGTTATGTGTTGTTTCTAAGTCTTCTTTTCTTATAACCAATTAATAAATCAACATTATAGATGTTGTTTTCTGTGCCACACGATCAGTCCACCGATAGTTGACCACACGATTTCTGTTAATTAACCCCTTTTGAATATTATGAACTGCTAAGTATCAACAGACCAGTGTTTCTAAGCCTTCTGAGCTTTGAACCACTTGTGATTGGAGTTAAAAGGTAACTTATTTAATGTTTATTATATTAAAATGTTTTATTTAAGCTGAACAACCATTTAAAGATGAGTTCACTTATAAGTTTGATTATTCTAAAAGAATTTGAGACTAACAAATCCCTTGAAATGAGACGCACATATTAGAAAAGTTGATGTCATCCTGATACTATTTCTTACTTAATGAATGAACTTATCATTGTGATACATGAAGGTCCATTTCATTTGAGACTAACAAATGTTGATTCCTTGAAATGAGATGGCATAATAGGAAAGTTGATGTCATCCTGATACTATTTCTTACTTAATGAATGAACTTATCATTGTGATTCATGAAGGTCCATTTCATTTGAGACTAACAAATATTGATTCCTTGAAATGAGATGGCGTAATAGAAAAGCTGATACATCCTGATCACCTTTTATGATAATAATCATTATTGCAATAATGAATTCATTTTTATGAATTAAGTAAGTCATTATTGTAATCCATAGAGTCGATTTGACCATGAATTTTCAAATAAAAGCTCTAGCAATAAGTTATTATTCTTTATGTTACAAATATTTTCATAATCTTTGTGAGTTATGTAATATATTTTTTTGTTTTTCCTAGGTTCTATTTTATTACAATTGGGTGAAGTTGGAAGGAAATTCTATGCTGCTAGAGATGAAAGTATTGTCCTTACAGTTGAAAATTTATCATCAAAATCTACGGAAATGGTAAGAAAACTATTTCTTTTAAGTATTGAGCATTGTTGACAATATTGAGAGGACAATAAGCTTGTTTTGATTTAGTCATGTACCCGGACCTTTCGATTATACCAGGATAAGACAGATTAGGTTGAGGTTCTTTCTTTAATTTAGAGCCCTTTTGTCACGTTATGAGAATCCAACTACCTCCTCAAGAATGAGGAAAACGAGCCACAGGTGAAGTGCCCAAGGTAGACCTGGTGGAGACGGGCTTCACGACCTATATCAGCAAAAACAATTAACATAAGCATTAAAATAATAGGAAAAGTATCAAAAGTTATACTATGAAATTCTGATATGACCATTATACATTATGTATGATCAAACCACAATAAGAAAATGGGAAAACAAGACTAAGATCTTTCAACCGTAACAATCGGTCTTCGTCAGAGTCAAAAACAACTCAGTTGGATTTTTGACTGACGAAGACCGCTTGTTACGGTTGAAAGATCTTAGTCTTGTTTTCCCATTTTCTTATTGTGGTTTGATCATTGATTGTTATTTCACGTGTTTATGTGAAATCTTTTTAACATTATATATCTAGGAATAAAGGGCCCATCTGGAAGTCTGCTTGCCAGGGCTTTGTTCTCCCCACCCTTAACATTAGATGGGTTAATAATATAAATTAATAATATTTTATTAATATAATTATAATATAAATTAATAATATTTATTAATAATATAAATGTTAGTTAAAATATTAGTTACAATTTAAATTTTAAAACTCGACCGGTTTTAAAATTTATATTTTTAATATATAATTTTAAAAAAAAAATTAAATGAAAATTGACTTTACTGGCCCTATATATGTGTTTACTACATATATCTAGAAAACACATATTATTAAAATCCAGAGCGACATGTGCTTTTACTTAGTGTTCTTTTTTACTAAACTCTTTTCGGTCTGGTTTTTAATATTTTTTTATTGAAGAACATTTTCTGCTCATTAATGTCAATATCAAAATTTATGACCATACAAACCGAAATTCAAACGAAAGGTATTTAGGAAAAAAAACACTTATTTAACAAGATTTATGCAAAATTTAGAAGCCGCTCGGGTTTTTAATAACATTTGTATTCAAGATTTGCTGCTCATTTATTCCAATATCTAGATAAAATATTCATTGAAAATAATTTTTCAGATTCTAAATAATAAATTTTATTGATTGATTTTTGCCCTATGAGTAAAATCCTGATACTAAACATGATGAAACATTTGAATTACTGTGTGGAGGTTAATTTTATTAACGAACAAAAATATTAGAAAAGAAGCAATCATAGATATTTATGAAATTTCCCTCTAAATTGAAGTGCATAATATTGAAGTATATTCTGCAAGGTTTTGTTTTATGGATGAAGATATTATGGACTCGCAAACAGAGAGCATACTAAATTTAGAATGATACAACAAGTCGTGTTGCAATGACATTATGCAAAATTTCAACCCCCTAGAATAACTAACCAATTGGTTATCACAATTACGATATCTCAACCTGTAAATCCATCAAACTCGCTTTTTCCCAATATCACTACACTTTTTATATTTATGGTTTCTTATTTTTTATTGTAAAGTAAAAAAAATAAAACCACTTTTTTATTCTAAAATTAAAACCATTATTTGCAATATTCCTAATTTTTTGTATTTTGTATGCATTATACTTTCTATTATACATTATATATTCTTTTTATACATTATTTTTATTGTGATTTGTTTTATTTGGTTTTTCAGACTCAAGATCCAAATGGGAATTCTTCAAATAATGAAGAAGTTGAATGGTCAATAGCAATAGAACAGTTTCTTGCTACTATTTTAACGGGCCAACCAATTGTGGATTTTTTCTCACAAAAAACAGATTTTACTGAATGTTTGAAGAAATTAAGAAAAACACGAATGACTAGTTTTAGTTCTGATTTAAACACATAACTATTTTCAAACCTGTAGAATTATAATCTTCAGTTAATTTGATCATATTAGTTTGGTATCTTTATATATACTTTATATATATACGTTTGGTATCGTATATATGATCAAACCACAATAAGAAATGGGAAAACAAGACTAAGATCTTTCAACCGTAACAAGCGGTCTTCGTCTGAGTCAAAAACCCAACTCTGACGAAGACCACTTGTTACGGTTGAAAGATCTTAGTCTTGTTTTCCCATTTCTTATTGTGGTTTGATCATTGATTTTTGTTTCACGTGTTTATGTGAAATCTTTTATATATATAGGTATTATCTGTGCATGGTGGATGCCTCGGTTCGTGAACTTAATTGGTTGGTTCGTGACTTTAAATTTTGAAAGTTATCCCATAAGAAATTAAATAAGTAGAACTCGAATTAATCTCTACTGGACCCCTAATATATCCATAAAATATCATCGTTCGGAAAATTGCTTATTTATACTGAAGCTTTATAATAATACTCTCTTTAGGTGTATGAAGTTAAGGAAAATAATATAAATACAATTTAAAAAAAAAAAAGTAAATGGAAATTGTTTTTACTGGCTCTAAACTGAGAAGAAATACAAATTTAAGTCAAATATGTCTTGTTGTTAATTGTTAATGAATAATACTTTTATATAATTCTGTCGTCTTAGCCCCCTACTTTTTTACGAACTCCTCCATTGTCAAGAGTGTCATTTTTCTTTCGATAAAGAACCTAGTTTTGAAACCGTTTGAAATGGTGAGCAAAACCTATGAGGTAAAAATGAGATAGGTTTTTATAATAACGTTTCCGTAAAAACGTTAGGTAAATTTCCTTGTGAAATCATCTCTGTGCACTGCGAGAATCTAGTTGATTATTGTTTTTACCTCATTCTTGCCAAAAACTTGTCTTATAAACTTTGCTTCTGTCAAAGTTCGTTTGAAACTATTTCTAAAAAAGAAAAAAAAATGTAGAATTTGTTGGGGTTCGGTGCAGAGATAATGTTCACTATTCGAGACATTTTCTTCTCCGATGATTAGTTCGCGAACCTAGGTACCACTCAATGAATATCTGCCAAGAGCTCCTTTCAAACATATTGACGACACCAATCTCACAGTTTAAGATCCAAACTTCATATCTTTCCCAAATTATTATTATAGGTTTCTTTTAATTTTATTATTTTTTCATCAAAACAAATACTATTCTAGTTTTAAATACAAATTAAATACATTTTAGTTTCTTTATAAACTTGATAATAAATATAGTTTTTAAGGAATTTAGTAAGTATTTCTAGGTACAATAAATATTTGCAATGTCCTAACCTTCGTCAGAATGTCAATCTTTCTTTAGTTATAACTAGAAGGTTGTAATTATAATGTTAGAGGGAACCCAAACCATCTCACCATTGTGAATTGTCCTCTCCGCTAGAACAGTGTCAATATCATTCTCCCTGACGTTACCCTCTGATGTTACCAAAACGTTCTATATATATTATTTCTTCATCATAATGCATGTATGAAAGAATCTAAATTGTGATTATGCAATTATTGGCTTTAAATGGGAAAATTTTTTCGATTATTAATTAGTGTATTTGAATAATATATGTATGTCAAGATTTGTTTGAATAAAAAATATATATATGTAATATATATATATAAAATAATTTGTTTTGTTGACCGACTATTCATATGTTATAAGATTTTTGAGGGTTTAGGTAACCTCTCGAAACGTCGACTAGAGAAATAGTTTAAATCATCAGACCTAAACCCTCAAAAATAGTATAACATATATATATATATTATAATATATATATATATATATAAAATAAATTTAAAACGAAGGAAACACACAGAAAGACACAGACATAACTCACATCGATATTTCGACCATCGTCGTCATCAGGAGGTGTGAAGAGCGAAGAGTCCCGCAGGAAGACAGGGCAGCGACTGAACCGGAGGCTCTTCATTTCCTTCCCTCCCTTCCCGCTTGGTGGTAAGTGGTGGGGTACTGGCTGCGGTCTCCGAGTTCAGTCGCTGCCCTGTCTTCCTGCGGGACTCTTCGCTCTTCACACCTCCTGATGACGATGATGGTCGAAATATCGATGTGAGTTATGTCTGTGTGTTTCCTTCGTTTTGAATTTATTTTATTTAAAAAAGTCCGCTGGACCGTTTCTTTTAATTGTATATATATAAATTAATAAACAACAATAACTCTTGTTATAATATATGAATTAAATACCAGAATTAACAATATATATTAATTAAAATGCTCTACGGCCTTTCGTCACAACACCATCAGAGAGATAAATGGAGCAAAAAAACAAAACATAATAACAAGTTAACCTGGCTGATTGAAGTCTTCAAGATTGCTGGCATCCCTGTCTGAATTTAAGGTTCCTAAACTTGAAGGAGTCTTGATCTGCTTACTTATTTCTTTTATTAATATTTCAACTAGTGTAAAGTCCTGGACTATTGTTCATTAAATTTCCATAGAAGTTTTTTATGAGTGCACTTTCAATAATATTTCTCCTCCTTTTTGATAAATTGGAGTGAAACAAAGGAATTAATTTTTGTACCTTCAGAAAGGAGGAGAAATATTATTGAAAGTGCACTCACAAAGAACTTACATGGATAATTAATGAACAATAGTCCGGGACTTTACAAACTAGATGAAATATTAATAAAAGAAATAAGTAAGCAGATCAAGACTCCTTCAATTTTTAGGAACATTAAATTCAGACAAAAATGCCAGCAATCTTGAAAACTTCAATCAGCCAGGTTAACTTGTTATTATGTTGTTTTTTTTTGTTGTTGTTGTTGTTTCATTTAACTCTCTGATGATGTAACGTAAGGCCGTAGAGAATTTTAATTAATAAATATTGTTTTTCTGGTATTTAATTCATATATATATATTATATGTATACTACTTTTCTTTATTGTGGTTTGGTCCAATAATATGAAACAATGCTCAATAAAAACACCTTAAACGTTTCGTCTACATTCAGGGATTTTCGTCTAGACATCTTCAGGGATTTGTATATTTGGTTTGCTATTAGAGCTACTACATAGCTTTGTTCTATTTTCTTATCTAGTTATCCGGTAGATAAGAAAATAGATCAAAACTATTTAATAGTTATTTGAGCCATCCAAAAATACTAATTCCTGAAGATGTCAACAAATATACATGAAACGTTGATATAAGGTATTTTTATTTAACATCAATAAAGAAAGATAGTTTAGAATATATTTGATCGAGATAAAAAAACTTTATATTATATATATATATATATATATATATATATATATATAAGTAAGTTTATGTTAGATATAATGCCATTATATTTTAAATTGAGCTCTATTTATGAAAGAATAAGAGTTTTGTAATTCATTTCAAACCTGTAGTATTTTCTGTAGAACCAGATTCTTTCCCTTTTTATGATCTTCGTTTACCATTTTGTGAATAATCAGCCTAGTTTTAGTAACTTTATTATCAATATGTCTTTAGAGATAAACATTATTCGTGTTTTTTTATAATCATTTATTTTTTTTTTTATATAGTTATGATGTAAAGTGTTATACTGATAGATCTCTCAATTATTGATGTGCTATATAATGATCATGTACATAGTAATCTGAAAGAGAAATGAATTCGTCCCCTTCAAAGTTTAAATATACCAGTAGCATTGACAGTCTTATAAAAAAAAAAAGAAAAAAAAAATAATATGAAGGAACTGTTTTCTCTTGCGTGTTAATATTGGGTTGACTGTATTTTTCTTGTCATTATTACATATAATTTTTATTATTAATGAATATTTATATTATTATTGAAAACCAGAAAAAAACACTAACAAAACTCAGTTTTTTTGGTTTTTTTTTTAAAGAGAGTCATGTTTTCTGTTCTTACTAGTGCTTGACTCTTCTTCTCCTTATGACTGAAGATGCCGAAATATAAAAATGAATTTTGTTAGTTTTTTTTTCTCTTAATAGTGAATGTATTGTCCTTTTTATCTATTAATATATGATGTTTATATAAGATAACAGAGAAAAGAACACAGGAAATCACATTTAAAAAAAATGACATTATCATCATTGCGAGAATGAGAACTCTGTTCCGTGACTTGATAATTCTTTATATGAATATATATATATATATATATATATATACAATTAGAGAAACGATTCTTCGAACTGAATAAACTAGAATTTAAAAAAGAACACATAGAAAGGAAACCACTGAACTCACTACTATATCACTACTAAAAAAAAAAAAAAAAAACGATTGAGGTTAAGCATTTTTTTTTATTTTTTTTAAAGTTGTTATCAGCTTTTAATTTTATTTTAGTTAAATGTTTTCATTTTTTAATTTTTATTTGGCTTTTATCTCTTTATCTTCCCTGTCTACCTTTCCTCCGAAAGTTGGCTACACTGTTTGAGTGCTTCAGTTCGAACGCCAAGTCAGTCGTTATCAGCCTTTGGAGCGATTCACTTCTTTTCCTGAAGACGAGGACATCGAAATATAGTAGTGAGTTCAGTGGTTTCCTTTCTATGTGTTCTTTTTTAAATTCTAGTTTATATATATATATATATATATATAATATAACCAAATAAATGAAACGGTTCTACTAACTAAATAAACTAGATTTACAGAAAGATCACACATAAAAGAGATTACAGAAACTCACTACTACACTTCGAACTCGTCGTCGTCAGGTACAAAGAAGTTGCTCCAAAGAGAGGCGACGGCTGCCTTCCTTTGGAGTGATTCGCTTCTTTGTTCTCTACCTGATGATAGCTCGGTCGAAATATAGATAGAGAAATTAAAAACACACTTACAGCCTGTAATTTTCTGTTTGAACCGTCTAAAGGAGAGATGGGAGGGAAACCAAGCGCAATGGTCCAGAGACGGTTAGAGACCAACAATGTTGTGTCATACACGTCCGGATAACAAGGTAGAGAATAAGGTAGACAAGAATCAATAAAATTAGGAAATATGAAAAAATAATAAATAAATAAAAGAAAAAATTTCTTTTTTCACTTCGTCATCTCTTCTAGTCTACTCCTGATGACAAACAACCGTTCGAAATTTGAGAATTCTGTAAGTGTGCTTTATATTCCTTTTTCTGTGTCGTGCTTTGTGTAATTTAAAGTTATATATATATATCCACTTAAAATTCGAAAAAACGATCCAAACTGGACGCAAATCAGTTCACAAACGAAGAAAAGCAACACACAGAGAAAGAGACACACTTACAAATCAAATTTTCGGATGATCCGTCTTCAGGAGACGGATCATCCGAAAATTTGAGTTTGTAAGTGTGTCTCTTTCTCTGTGTGTTGCTTTTCTTCGTTTGTGAACTGATATATATATATATATATAATATATGTGTGTACAAAGGCAGCAGGTCTCCCCTTAAGCATATGTTATTAAAATAAGCAGCAGCTTCTGCATTGACCAGTTTCTTGTTGACACTCTCTAGTTTTCGTATCACTCTGCGGTGATACGAAAACTAGAGAGTGTCAACAAGAAACTGGTCAATGCAGAAGCTGCTGCTTATTTTAATAATATATAATATATTAACTAAATATATGTATATATATAATATATATATACAACTAAAAAATGATTGATCGGGATGCGGTCAGTTTCTTCCACTTTTTAATTCAAACTCTCATTGCCGACGTTTCGATTTTATTCAAAATCTTTTTCATAGGCCTACAAACAGAGGAAAACAAGAATTTTAATACGTACATTTTTAAAAACACAAACAAACGAAGTACACTATGAACATTAAATACAATCTTAAGTATTAGGATAACAATGACAGATAATAAAAAAGAGAAAAAGATGGAGTCTAACTATAAAAACAAAGTTTTTTTTACAATGTACTTACATAAGTAGGAGTATTGGCAATTGAAGGAACTATTACATTTTCATTTCTGAACTAGTAATGACTCTTAAACTATTCAATGAAAACCGTTAATAACCGACTCTGTACAACTGATAAGCAGGTACCTATTGAACAAAATTTCACTAAATCTGTTAGGTATTCAAAATACTAGAATAAACACTATTTAAATTCGCTATATCGTTTCTATGATTAATACAATTTTGATCTTTTTTAATGAATAGCATTTCAAGGGTTCTTCTTCTATGTTCGTCCTGTTCTTTACTCATAACGGTTGTTCCATCAAAGTCAAATGTATGTCCTTTATTTATTGAATGATATGCTAATGCTGTGGCATTAATCTTTTTTGTTCTAACAGAGTATTTATGTTGATATATCCTTTCTTTTAACAATCTACTGGTTTCACCAAAATACTTCTTATTACATTCTATACATTTTATAGAATAAATAATATTACTTTCTAAATCTTTTGGTATCTTGTCTTTTAAATTAGAAAATAATAATTTTACTTTTTGTTTATTATAATATGCTAAATTGATTTCTGGTAAGTTCCTTTTTAACAGTTTTTGAATATTTTGTGATAGCCCTTCAATAAATGGGAATTTGAAATATCTTTTATTCATCATTTGATGGTTATCAGTAGTTCTTTCCATGTGTTCCGTCTGTTCTCTTAAATACTTTCTCCAAATGCGTTCTATTAGATTTCCTGGGTAAGAGTTTTTTTCCAACAGGAGTTTCACCTTTTTCTTATTTTCCTTTAAAAAACACGGGCTGCTAATATCTATCACCTTTTTTATTAAGTTTTTTACACAATTCAATTTTTGACTTACAGCATGTGATGAATAATAATTCAATTAGAATAATAATTGATGAATTGAAATTAGATGAATAATAATTCAAGGTGATAGATATTAGCAGCCCGTGTCTTTTAAAGGAAAATAAGAAAAAGGTGAAATTCCTGTTGGAAAAAAACTCTTACCCAGGAAATCTAATAGAACGCATTTGGAGAAAGTATTTAAGAGAACAGACGGAACACATGGAAAGAACTACTGATAACCATCAAATGATGAATAAAAGATATTTCAAATTCCCATTTATTGAAGGGCTATCACAAAATATTCAAAAACTGTTAAAAAGGAACTTACCAGAAATCAATTTAGCATATTATAATAAACAAAAAGTAAAATTATTATTTTCTAATTTAAAAGACAAGATACCAAAAGATTTAGAAAGTAATATTATTTATTCTATAAAATGTATAGAATGTAATAAGAAGTATTTTGGTGAAACCAGTAGATTGTTAAAAGAAAGGATATATCAACATAAATACTCTGTTAGAACAAAAAAGATTAATGCCACAGCATTAGCATATCATTCAATAAATAAAGGACATACATTTGACTTTGATGGAACAACCGTTATGAGTAAAGAACAGGACGAACATAGAAGAAGAACCCTTGAAATGCTATTCATTAAAAAAGATCAAAATTGTATTAATCATAGAAACGATATAGCGAATTTAAATAGTGTTTATTCTAGTATTTTGAATACCTAACAGATTTAGTGAAATTTTGTTCAATAGGTACCTGCTTATCAGTTGTACAGAGTCGGTTATTAACGGTTTTCATTGAATAGTTTAAGAGTCATTACTAGTTCAGAAATGAAAATGTAATAGTTCCTTCAATTGCCAATACTCCTACTTATGTAAGTACATTGTAAAAAAAACTTTGTTTTTATAGTTAGACTCCATCTTTTTCTCTTTTTTATTATCTGTCATTGTTATCCTAATACTTAAGATTGTATTTAATGTTCATAGTGTACTTCGTTTGTTTGTGTTTTTAAAAATGTACGTATTAAAATTCTTGTTTTCCTCTGTTTGTAGGCCTATGAAAAAGATTTTGAATAAAATCGAAACGTCGGCAATGAGAGTTTGAATTAAAAAGTGGAAGAAACTGACCGCATCCCGATCAATCATTTTTTAGTTGTATATCTGTCACACGGTCGAGAAGTTATTAGTGTTTATATAATATATATAGTTAAAAATTAGAACATATTTAGCTGAAACTTGCTTTTTCATAAGTTTTTCGAGTTTCCTGAATAACGATCTTGTTACTGTATCCACAGAAACAACACTAAGAAATTCAAAAATAGGTAACGTGACACCAATTTCTTACAATGATTTGGACATTGATTTTTATTTTACGTTTTATTGTGAAACCTTTATGTATGTATATATGAGAGAGAACGAGAAAGAAGAGAAATTAGCTTAATGCCAATCAAACAGAATCTTCTCATAACTTATAATTCGTATACGATTTATAAAAGTTAGTTTTGCCAATAGTTTTCTGTTTTCTTGTCTGTATGTTATATTATTTATTGCCTTGTTGGAATACAATTTCATTTTAATTATGCATGAATAAATTCCACTATAAACACTAATCATGATTATACAGTCGTAAGAAATTTGAAGTTTTTTTTTCTCTTATTTTACAACACTGTAAAAGTCTTCGGCAAATTTACTTCTACCAAACCATGTATCAAAAACATCATCAAATAAAGCTTTAATTTTTTTTTTCAAAAAACAGAATATTATTACAAGACTAACTATTTTGTTTGTTTTAATTGTTTTTTTTTTTAAGTAAAACTCCAAATGTAATACGACACATACCAAAAAAAAAAAAAAAAAATTACCTTAGTCAGTTTGACTTTTTGCAAAACTTTACCACAGTTTAAACTGTAGAGTTTAAATGTATTATATAATGAACAGATAGTTCATGTATTATATTGATGTGATTAATATTTATTCTTCAATTGAGTATATTTATTTGTAATTTTAAATTGTATTTTTCTCTTTTATTGGGGCAATGTTAATGTATCAAAATTTTAAACGAAATGATTCAAATTATATTTATTGATACCAAGTGTACTTGACAGCATCGTGTCAAAACCTTTAAAATTTCTTTTTTACCAACCTATAGTTCATTATTGTTGATCTAATATGCAGAATAATTTTTCGTTGACCTAATTATTCTATAATTGTTTATGTATAATTAAAAAAACTAAAAGGACGATCCAATCGGCTTTATTAATATCTCCAAATAGCAAAGATCACGACAGAAATGTGCCCTATAGTTTTTATACATAGATATATATTATTTGGTTTGGTTGTATGTTAGAATTATTTATCTTTCTATTTCTCGTCCTTTATTAAACCTAGAAGTATTATTGTGAAAAGAAATATTACAAATAGAAAGGTAAGTAATACTGTAAAATATATACGATCGAATAAAACAGCTTTTGAGATATATTATATATATATATATATATATATATATGAAAACTATAATAAGAAATTTTATAATGGGACTAAAATATGTCCATCAGTAACGGTTCTCCTTATGCACTGACAACAATGTTATTTGCTGAACAGTATAACTTCATATTTTTTTAATTTCTTAGCTTGATTTCTATTTCAAGTGTTTATTGTGAATATGTATATATATCAAATTCAATAATATATGAACCGTTTGATAGAATAGGTGTATTATGTAATCGGGATAAGGTCAATTTTCTAGGTTCAAAAATCAAACTCTCTTTGCTGACATTTCGGTTTTATTTTAAACTTATTTCATAGGCAGAAGTAAGAATTTTCTTATTCAAAAAAGAAATTTTTTTTGCCTATGAAAAAAGTTTAAAATAAAACCGAAATGTCGAAAACAAGAGTTTAATTTTTGAACATAGAAATTGATGGAATCCCAATTACATAATCACCTATATATATATATATATATATATTTCACTGTACATAAAGAAACATAGAGAAATTAAAAACACACACTTCCAACCGTCTCTGTACCAGTGCGCTTGGTTTCCCTCTCTTATCTCTCCTGAAGACGGTGTAACCGAAAATTAGAGACTGTAAGTGTGTTTTTTTAATTTCTCTATGTTTCTTTATGTACATTGAACTGTATTTGTCTATTTCGGATCGTATTTTCATCGAAAAAGTGTATATATATATATATATTAGTGTACTTTGGTAGCAGTCCTTCGGATATATATGCTTTGTTAAACACGACAGAGTAGTTTCTGTCTATGAGCTTCTTCTCGAGAACTTCGATTTGCCGAAAAACAGTTATTTCGTTGTTAGAACAACGGTTGATGTGGTCTGCAATTGTAGTCGACGCGTTTCGATCACTTTCCGTGGTCATCTTCAGGACATCAGTAGTGGTGGGGTGGGTGGGATGAGGGTCTTATATGTTGTAGAGGGTGCAATAGTCGAGCCAATGGGATGATAGTATTGAATATTGTAGTTTTATTGGCCCTGGTTCTGGTCTAGAGCAGGTGATTGGTCCTCTACAACATATAAGACCCTCATCCCACCCACCCCACCACTACTGATGTCCTGAAGATGACCACGGAAAGTGATCGAAACGCGTCGACTACAATTGCAGACCACCTCAACCGTTGTTCTAACAACGAAAAAACTGTTTTTCGGCAAATCGAAGTTCTCGAGAAGAAGCTCATAGACAGAAACTACTCTGTCGTGTTTAACAAAGCATGATATATATATATTCGCAATAACTGTGATCATATCAACGATTGTAATAATTGTTTTGTTGTGTTCTATATCATATTGTGTTATTTATATATCATGTTTGTATATATATATAATATATATATATATAACTATATATAAAGGGTATAATGATTCGAGAATCGGTGAGTTCTATAGTTTTAAATGAAACATTCATAATAATTATTGTAATGTTTTAATTTTGGCATGTGCAGAAGTCAGTTTTAATAATCTTATATATAATTTATAATGACTCTTGTTTTACGAGTATATCCAAAGAGATTTTTATTTTTAAAGATCCTTATTGAGTAGCGAAAAAAGTATGGAAAAGGTTAAAAGTTAAAGGTATTTGATAGAATTATGTGTTTTATGTATTACAAAATTAAGCCTCTACTGTGAAATATCGACATGTTTAGCGTGGCTATATGATTCAGAGAAGTTTCAAATAAATGGAACAATAGTGTATATCAGATATTTCTCATATATAAGGATTAGTTTATTATTATCATGAAAAACACAGCGAAGATATGTTATTTGTGCAATATCATATTTCTAAAAACCAAATTATAAATTATTAAACCCCATTAGTTTTTTTTTATTAGTAAGTTAATGGAGAACCTGAAATATTTCATCGGATATCATTTACATTATATTTAGGATTTTGTTTGTCCATTATCTTCAGTATTCCGTATTAATATATTGTCTATTTGTATCATTTCTAACGATATGTATGTTATTCTTGATATTTTTCTTAACCCCGATATTTTCATACAGTGTAAGGGTTTGATCAAAATATGTGAAGCTTAAAAAACCCTTTCTTGCCGATATTTGGTGATTGGTGTTTTTAATCCCATGAACTTTTCTTGATTCATAACTCTGTACCAGTGGTTTTTTTTCTCTCTTATCCCAGAGTTGAACTGTTCAATATAGCTTATTGTTCCCCCTGTATAATGTGCTACAACTTTTTTGTTTGTCATTTACTTGCTCGGATTATTTAAAAAAAAAAAAATATGTCAAACAGTTTTTATAAATTAAACATACAGTTTATAATTATTCTGCACATCTGACTATTACTAATGTAGTAAAGAGCTAGCATCAGGACAGGGGAATTACAAAACTCAAGTTAATAGTATGTGGTAGACCCAATCACTCCATAAAATTATATGGTTTTTCTTTTGTTTGCCAGAATTTTATTCTTTTTTTCTTTTCAACTGGTTTGAAATCTAATGCGATTTTCAAAAAACATCTTTTAATTCATTTATAGTGCCATTAAATGTAAACCTTCTTTATTGTGCAATATACCTACTTTTTTTGTTTATAATTAAATGCTTTTATCGTTATGTTTTAGGCTGCTAGTAAAGTAGCATTCCTGTATAAATTAATCAAGGATAGTAACAAAAAATGGGTTCGTATTTTAATAAACCTAGAACATAGTTTTTTTTTAATGATCGTAATCTAAAATTATATAAATAATAAATTTATTTATACAATAAAGAAAGAAGAGGCTTATTGATAGCGAACTAGTGATAGCGCTGCCTACTAATTCCTACTAGAGTCATTTCTGGCATTCGGTTCCGATTTGACTAGCAGAAAAGTTTTGTGAATTGATCCGTGTTGTTTATTGTTTAAAGATTTAGGCGAGACTAAAAATTGAAGTCGGATAGAACTTCGTGCGTTTGTATAGGAACAACTGTTTATAAAATAAATTTTTTCAATACTTATAAAATATTTGTTAGAACTCTCTCATCTACTAATCTTATGTATTGGCAAAATCAGGACTTTGGTTTCAAGGTTTCTTTCTTTATAACTATTCATTACGACCTTTTTAAATTACACCATAGCAGACTTCCATGTGCTCCAACTCTGTATAAAATCAAAAATACTATCAATACTCGTTCAAGAGGAAAATGATCTCAAGGTCTTCTCAAATAATAAATTAATAAATCGGTAGTAGCCAAGTTAGAAGAAACACCAATGGGGTGATCACTGATTTTACTAATTTATTCAAACTGTTGTTTATAAATACCAATGTCCTAGTTGGTCTAAATCAGTAATGGCGAATTTTTTGAATTCGGTATGTCAAAATTAATGATAAATCGAAATATATTTATTCATCGCAGTGTCACAAATCACAAAAGTAAATCCCAAAAAAAAAATTAAAAATATTTATAATTTTTGCAAGTTAATTTTTGGTTTAATGCCATTTAAAATACAAATGTATGAAACCAATGATTTACGTTTAGAGATTTATTTTACATACTTCAATGGCACTTAACCCAGAAAATCAAGTAATATATATATATATATATATATATATATATATATTTCGTTGGGAATACGATCCGAAACGGACAAATATAGTTCAATGTAGCAAAAGAAACATAGAGAAATCAATAGCACACACTTACTGTCTCTAATTTTTGGTTTGAACCGTCTTCAGGAGAGATAAGAGAGGGAAACCAAGCGCACTGGTCTCCAACCGTCCCTGAACCAGTGCGCTTGGTTTCCCTCTCTTATCTCTCGTGAAGACGGTTCAAACCAAAAATTATGTGTGCTTTTGATTTCTCTATGTTTCTTTTGCTACATTGAAATATATATATCATGATTTGTGTTCTTGACCCAATATTTATATGATGTAATTTTTTGAGGGTTGAGTTCCTATGATTTTAAACTAGTCCTTTTGCCGACGTTTCGACATATATTTATGTCATCTTCAGGGCTACAACATGATTGTTTTACAATTAGCACTAATATTACTACTATTTGGTAATTTATTACATTTTAATATGTACAGTAACAAAGAGGAATTTATTGATAAATCAGTAAAAAAAAATCCACAGTCGAAATAACTGATTTATCAATAAATTCCTCTTTGTTACTGTACATATTAAAATGTAATAATTTACCAAATAGTAGTAATAGGTAGTGCTAGTTGTAAAACAATCATGTTGTAGCCCTGAAGATGACATAAATATATGTCGAAACGTCGGCAAAAGGACTAGTTTAAAATCATTGGACCTCAGCCCTCAAAAAATTACATCATATATATACACATATATATATATAATTTACTTGATACATTTTGATATTAAAACAATATATTTAATATGTATAACTGTTGAGCAATACTATTGTACTTGTACATGCACGTCTGGTTTCAGAATTAAATTATTAATTATGTAATTAATAATATTATCATTAATAACAAACTCTGGCTGATGTGAGAGACATTTGAAATTTTTAAACCTTTAAAATGCCTTGTCACCAAAAATTAGCTTGCGTGGCAGCACTGATACACGCGTCATAGGTTTGCCATCACTGGCCTAAATCAAAATAAACGATAACATCATGAAGTATGATAAAAATAACATTATAGTCCATTGAAAATGAAACACCTAATCAAAAATACTATTGCCTAAGCTTCGGTGTTATCTATTATTTCACCCCGGCAGGTGGTATAGACATTGCATCTGCTCCATAGATTTAAATAGCGTTAACTTAACACCCTGTGAAACACTTTCAATAACTTTCTTCAAATCGGCTTGTAAACAGTTATTTGTAAATACCAATTGCTTTACACTTAAACAAAAAAAAAACAATAATATTATAGTTAAAGAAAAAAATAATAACATATACATTTTTTTTAATATAAAAAAGCTTGCATTGGTTCCATGTCTACTTCGTTCATTTTATATCTAAATTATTCAACATTTCAATCAATGTTAAAGTTTTCCCTCAAAATTTTAGCACACTTGTTGACTAAAAACATTTCACCCTTTAAAGTAGATAAAACTGTTGGTTTTTTTTTTTTTTTTATATAAATAAGTTATCAAAAATTATGTATATTTTTGAACTATTAACGTTAGCAGTTAATCAGCCATTTTAATCTGTTTTTTTTTATATCAATATAATAATTAACATTTATTTTATTTTCGTATTTCATTGAAATTACTAGTTTCCATGGCTGGTCGAGTATTCACGGTTTTTATATCATACATTACCTAACCCCATCCAATATAAGGCCTTTATATTCAAATCCTTTTCTGCTTTCTTTCCAACATTTTAAAATATAACAACTTTCAATAGCGTTGAATCTCGACTGCCTTAAACATATAATAATTCCATTAATAATTAAGTTGTTGATAAATTAGTAATAATAAATTGTATTTTTGTAGATAATAATTTAATAATAAAGCAAATATATTTTTTTACTTAATCTTTTAAAATATTTCTGAGCTCCTTAATCATAGGCTATAATTATCTTAGTATTTTTACAGGTAGTTATCAATTTTATATAACAATTGTAACTTAAAGTTCATACACATGTTAAAATTCAACTAACCATGTATATAATTGACAGTAAATTTAAAATTATTTTATCAATGTTAATGAATTTACTGATATGTGATAACCGTAGGGATTCATTAGTTGTTATATGGGAATTGTTATACTTTTCATGAAATGTTATAAGATTTTTTATGAATATATCAGATTTATAGCAAGTTTTCTATAGTTTGTGATATTATGAGGCTGAACCATTTATTATAGAAAATGTTTCATTTGTCTGTTAAAATTGAATATGTTTCATTAACTCCCATTTTGTTTCTTCTTTTTTTTTTGGGGTTGTAAATAAAGAGATTATAAATTAATTTTTTTTTTTTTAAAAAAATGTCTATACTTATGTGCTTCGCCTTCAGTAGTTTGGTAGTGGGTGTGGGCTGTTTTTGCTGTCCACTGGATTTAGTTACTGGCAAATTATCGGGAGACTTAACGTGTCCTGTACTCAAGTCTTCAAGGATCATTCAATAATGAAAGAGATAAATTAATCTGGAGAAAAAAAAACAAAACAATTTTACATAGCTAAACTAGCCAGACTTCCTAAATATGCCTTACAGTTTAAGGTCTACCACAGGATTCATGTGAATTCGGTCGTCCCCCTCCGAAGAGGGCAATGTCGGTTACTGTGGGACCAGGGCTTGCAGTGATAGTTAATCTGACCCATCAGGGCGTCATTATGGGGAGTCTTTGGTTAGAACAACTCATAGAGAGATTGCAAATCTCTCGTTGGATAAACGCCACTTGTTCCGTGTCAAGAAGTGCTAGAGAGTCTTTAAGGTCTCTCTATTAGTAAAATAAAGGACTCGAGATAGAGGTGGTATCTAATTGTCCCCACTCTGAGATCACGTCAAAAGCCCTACAAGTATGACTTGTCCAGTCCAATTAGCTGAGTTCAAGGCCTGTTCCCACTGGTAAGGGTTTGGGGTCTGTAGCTCCCCGGTATGATAAGCAGGCATCCTCCCGAGAAGTTACTAATTCTCACACACCAACCCCAAAGATCTACCCTACTTGGATGACAACCAACAGCTGCTACGAGTCCGACCTCTGGGCTGGCGGGCTGGAGAGTAAACCCTCCATGGGCCCCACATACCAGTATTACCGACTTGTTTTAAGAGTTTCGGATCTAACTCCGACGAATGGTTCTACTGAACCTGCTCAGCGGCAGGTAAGGTCAGTGGCCTTTGTAGCCCCTGGTTCTCTGAACCTGTGGAAATAAAGCCAATGCAGTCTGTGGTAGGGCTGCATGGCCCCACTAGGGGCGGGAACAATTTTACATAACTGGAGTTTTTTCTACTTTTCAATATAATTCACTCCAACATTTATGCACAAGAAGGTCCATCCCCAAATAGTAGAAAGCATCTTGGCATTTTATCACTTCTTTCTTAAATTAGTTTACCTGGAGGGATTCAAACTACAACTGGAGCTTTTACTTGTCCCTTATATTGAAAAATAAAAATTTCCTTAGCTACCTGGTGAACCTGTGACCAGTAACAGGTTTATGCAGTTGGAGTGTTTCGAAAACAAAAATAAAACAACTATTAAACCATCATATGGAGCCCAGACACAATCTATGCATCGATAAGCACGAATTCTCCAGGAACAGTTGGGAATTGTATTCAAAAATAGAACTGTCAACCCTAAGCACAACTCGACTAAAGCTCCCAAAAACAACTTACATCCTGTGGCTCCATGTATTATGTGAGCTTAGCTCTTAAGCAATTCCGTTACATCAGTTAGTTAATAAATAACAATTACATATGAGGTTAAAGTTATTCTGTTTATTGCATGACAGATAAAAATAATGATTAATTGTATATATCATTATAAGTTTGCAAAAGAGTAAATAATCCTAACACATAGGGATACCTTTAGGAGGTTATTACCCTTTAGGGCAGTTTTTCTCAAACGTTTTTACTTCAGGGCGCACCTATGAAATAAACAAAGGTTTGGGGCACATCACTGATTTTAATATAGAAAATTTATTCCTGAAATTTAAAAATAGCAAAAATGATAGGAAATTATAAGGAAAAGTTTTTTAAGAGAGAGAGAGAGAGATCGGTAATAAATTATTTAAAACCCCAAGGAAATAAATAAAAAATAAAAGAAAGAAATAAAGAAATCTTAAAAAATAAAGAAATCTACCTTTAAAGTTAAAAAAAATATCAAGTAGCAGAGACTTGACTCAGATTTGAAAACTTTTGGTGTTTCTAAAATACATGAATATGATTCAAATTTATAAAATATTAATCTTATGTAAATTTATGCTTCCGTCATCTTGGGGTGCACCTGGCTACCTTCCAGGGTGCACCAATGCGCAAGGGCGTACCGTTTGAGAAGCACTGCTTTTGGCGGTGCTCAACATTTAATCGGTTGAGACTGATTTAAATCGGTCTCAACAAATTGCTAGTTTTTTATAGCGGCTGCTATAGGACTCTTTATCTTGGTATTTCAGTCAATTTCCCACAATTTTTTTGATAACCTCATTAATCTGGGACTTCCCCCCCCCCATCCCAAATCTAATGCCTCCTTCAGTAGACCAAACACATGGAAATCAGATGGTGCTAAATCGGGACCGCAAGTAGGATGACACAGTAACTCTCAAGCACATTGCGTTAATTGTTTCACGGGTCATTTTGAGCAGTGTGAATGGGATATATGAACAGTTAGTGTAAGCAGGATAGGAGAATTGCGCATAACAAGGTTGACAAACATTTTGCAACGACCAATTGAACCAAAAGACAGGCTTTGACTGATAATATTCTACAGAAATAGTAAGACCAGTAATATCTTCTGAAACATGGTTCCCGAAGTATCACCTCGATGTTACAAACAATTTAAAAATATATATTTATTTATAACCAATTAAATGAAACATTTCCACAAACTGATTGAACTGCATTCTAACACACATAAAAGAAATCACAGAAACTCACTACTATCTTCCTGATGACGAGGAAGTCGAAATACAGTAGTGAGTGTCTGTGATTTCTTTTATGTGTGTTCTTTTTGTGAATCTAGTTTATACATATATAAACAATAATACATCAACCGTTTGTTAGAACAAGCGTATTATGTAATCGGAGTAAGGTCAATTTTCTCTGTTCAAAATCAAACTCTCGTTGCCGACATTTCAGTTTTATTTTCAAAACCTTTTTCATAGGCAGAAGTACGAATTCTTTGAAGCAAGAAATTAGTTCATAAGATTGAATCTCTCAGAACACCGTGAATATGCATTACTTTAATGAGATATAAGTATACGTGAACCAACGTGCTTGGTCTCCCCTTCTCTTTTCTCCTGAAGACGGACTACCTGAAAATTTGAGTCTGTAAGTGTGTTTCCTTACTCTGCGTGTTACTCTTCTTGAATTTTGAACTCTATATATATATATATATATATATTTCAAAAAAATTCATAAAACTAAAAATTGCACAAAACATTTCTCATTAAATCCCTTTTAAAAGATAACTACTTATTAACATGTCTCAGTAATAGCAGTAGAACTGTCATATGCCAGGATACTAGCAGCTTTTATTCAGGAAGTAATAAGATTATCAGAATGAGTTAAATTAAGAACGACAGAATCTGAAACTGTATTCGAGGGGTGCCAAAATGTATATGTTAGTTTTGATAGATCTTTCGTCTACATCGTTTTCATTCGTCATCAGAAAATGAGCTAAGTTGTTCTACTGTATTCGTGTTCATTCGTCAACAGAAGATGAGCTCAATTCTTCTACTACATTAGTTTTCATTAATCAAAAGATGTACTAAGTTCTTCCACTATATTCGTCATCAGAAGATGAACTAAAAAGTTTTTCTACTACATTCGTTTTCATTCTCCAACAGAAGATCTGTTAAGTTTTTTCTACTGTATTCACCATCGGAAGATAAGCTGATTCTTCAGCACATTCGTTCATCAGAAGATGAGCTAAGTTCTTCTACTGCACTCATCATCAAAATATGAGCTAAGTTCTTCTAGTATATTCGTCATCAGAAGATAAACTAAAAAGTTCTTCTACAAGATTCGATTTCATTCTCAAACAGAAAATCTGTTAAGTTTTTTCTACTATATTCGTCATCGGAAGATGAGCTAAGTTCTTATGCACATTCGTTTTCATTCATCATCAGAAGATGAGCTAAGTTCAAGTATCGAGCTGACGGGCAAATGCTTCAGATTTTGCTGCTAGCGAGGGAAAAGGAATGGATATAAATACAATCAATGTCATTCATAGGATACTATACAAACAATATCATTGATTCAATACTACATCATTGATACGATGCCTATATCATGCAATGCCATTCATACTCTTAACACAACCACAAGGCCAATAACAAGATAAATAAATCCTTATAAAAAATAATTATTTATTCTTCAACTAAATACATATTAAAACAAGATACTGCTATTCCACCATTACCCTGTCTCTAAACAAAATTACAAGTAATACTAATTTAAAGACTAAAAAAAAAAAAAATAACAGAATAGTACACGAATAAATTAATACAACTATAAAAATACAACAGAAGAATTACCGGAAAAATATTACAATTGTGAAAAATGAGATAACTTCCAGAAATGATATTACACAAGGTACAGTGGCAACATACCTTTTCGTTCTATTTTATAAAAAAATAGGTATTTATGACCAGCATAATTACATACATAGAATACAATCAAAACGAAGACTCAAATATTTGTTTACAATTAACATTCAATTCATCATACATAATGGTGTTGAAAAAAAACAAAAAATTACAATTATGTGATCATTAATGTGATCAATTTTATTTTATTACATAAATTTACACATTTAAAATTAATAAAGTAAAATCACTGGTAAATAAACTAAAAATTTTATAATTATTTTATTGCATTTTGCAGTTATAAATATCCTGAAATGTTAAGTTACCAAAAAAAAAAAAATAAGAATTTCAGCTCAAGCGTTTTAATTGAATTTATTTTGAAAAATACACCTCCAAACATCTTCAGATTTGTTCATTGTTCCACCAGTTTTAAACAGAATTTAAAATCAAGAATTAATTTAATATTATTTCCTTGTTACATGCATTTATAAAGACTTAAAAGTCGATTACTGCCTTTCTAGACATTCTTCTTTTAACAAAATAATTAACTTAATTTTTATTTAATTACTAATTATTTTTTTTAAAGAGGTTTAATTTATTACTTTTCCTGTTATCAACCTTAGTTTTCTTACTAATGTAAGCAAGAATTTAGTTTCTTACTAAGGTAGGTAAGAACTTAGTTTCTTACTAAGGTAGGTAAGAACTTAAGTTTCTTACAAAATACAAGAAAGAACTTATCTTCGTATTAAGAACTTAGCCTTTTGGTATTTACCACAAGGTCAAGTTCAATGTTTCAGGAATCACATGTCAAAAAAAAATAAAATTACAGACAACAAAATAACTAATTTAATTATGAAAAATAATTATTTTAATAATTTAATTTTATTCTTAATAAAATTAAAGTTAATTTTACTTCTTTTGGTAAAATGAAATATTCTCAACTAAGAAGACAATAATTGACTAAAAACCTTTTCAGTTAGTCATTTTTTTAATTAAGAAACTCATCGAGTTTTTAAGTTATGGAGAAGACAGTGGAATGACTAACAACCTCTGTAATACTAACAAAAATATCACTTTATTTAATTAAATTTGATATTCACTATCAAATAAGAAAAATTAATAAGAACTTTACCATTTCATCATTTAATTAAGAATTGGAAATTTTTTTTTTACATTCCTATTAAATTTTTAAATTACAATCATATACACTTTTATTTAAGATATTTTATTATCGTGGTAATAAGAAAAAATGATAACACAATTACTTTTACATGTATAGTCTAAAATTTAATATACAAAATATAAATAAAAAAAAAATTAATAAATAAAGTAATTGAAATGTCCATCACATTTCCCAGTGATTCTATTAAATCTTATGTTTCGAAGATTACTTTTTAAATACTAAGTATCAATTACATTTTGCTTTTCATTATTTTACAAAGCTCCAAGCTTATAAAGCAAAAAAAAAATATACATATAAAGAACTAACCTTATTTACAAAAAAAATATCACTTCACAGGCCCAGTTTGATTAACTTTATTGTATAATAACAAGATTTCTCTTTCATTTAACCGGTTCATCTTGAAAATTACAAAAAGATTTTTAGAGTTTATTGTAATATAGTATTTTAATATATTCTAGAGATACAGTATTCCACTTTCTCAAGGTTTGGTCCAATATGAAATAATTCTGAACCAATTAATTAATTACATGCATATTGTTAATACCACTGAGGTTAGTATGATTTATATTAGAAATAGGTAAAACCGTTATACCTCGTAAGATGATCAGATAATGGAGTTGGAGCGCTTTCGGACGTTGTTCATCCGAACCTGGGTAGGTTTGTTGCGATCGAAGATGGACAACGTCCGAAAGCGCTCCAACTCCGTGATCATCTTACGTGGTATGACGGTTTTACCTATTTCTAATATAAATTAATTAATTATTATTATTAATAATTAATTACCAAGTTTATAATCAATAATTCAATAACTATTAATAATTAATAGTTCTTATAACATATTAGCCCAACATTTCGTCTGTCAATATTTGCGAGCATTTTCAGGGTTACATCAAAAATAGAATTAATTAATCTAACATGAAAAAAAATGCTAATTAATTATATTATTTATGTAGTCCTGAAGAGATTTCTACAAATATAAAAAAAAAAAGTTGGTCCAAGGTTTTTTTTTTGAGAATTATTCATTATTGACCCAAAACTTTGAGAATGTGGGAATACACTAGAATATATATTGTCAAGATTTAAATATAGCTTTAGATTTTAAAAGTTTACAAAAGAAAAAAAAGAGTTTAGTCCTTTAAAAATCTAACAATACTACGAGTTAAGAATTTCTAATTCTCTGAATAGTATTTCTACTGCTATATTCTGACTACAGCCTTAGGCACTCCAGTGAAGGTGACCCCCCCAATATATTCAAAAAAATAAAATACTATCCACATATTTCTGATTTTTTTTCAATATAGCATTAATGGAGAAAACCCGTTAACAGTAAGTAATAGACGTAAAGATACAAAAAATCTCAGAGAGTTTGTTGGTATTGTTAATTAAAGAAGATAAGCTTGATGATCTGCAAGAATATGTTAGTATTTCAAAAAATGATATTTCATTGTACATTTAAAAACATCTTTCAAAGTTTTCCTCCTTTTCTCTTCAAGTTAATCAAAATACTGCTTCTGATAAAGAACGAATAAAAGTAGTTCAATTATCCCACTTATTTTTAAAATGATGCCAAATGAAGAACAAACTGTGTACTACCGAGCGTTTCGAACAATGAAGTGTTCACCTTCAGGTTACATCTGGCTCGGTAAGGTACTGTGGGGGTAACTCTATCAAAGGATAGCAGTGTCCTATGACTCCTTGAACAATCGTTTTTACTGAGGCAGATGTAACCTGAAGATGGAGACTAAGTGTTCGAAACGCATTGTTGTCGTGTAATCTTTTGTATGGAGACTTAAGTGTTAAGTCTTCCCTTTATTCTCAACATGAGTAAATAAAATGCAACAAATGATTGCATAGCTCATCAATATATAGCTCAATAAAAAATTGAGTATATTGGGAAATGGAAGTCATTTTGTTGTTTAATCTTCAATTCCTAACATAAATAACCAATAGTTAAACAGCGCACTACAGTTACGAAGATACTACAAAATTTTTTAAAAGTATAAGCATCAAGTAAGCGGAATGTTGACACCACAGGGGTTAATAAAAAATTAATAATAATTTAAAAACATCTCAGTTCGTGCGATGCGCTCAAAAGGTTTGTATGAGTTACCCATTTTAACAGTAATTTTTTGTATGCAGGCATCCACTGCAAAAAAGTTGTACAAACGAATAGCTCTTACTTTTCCAGACAACCTGAGTCAAAACAAACGATCATCGATGTAACACGTTTATAAATAATGATCTTTTACTGATTTCAATATTAGCTTCTTTTATAACCAAATAATACACATATTGACTAAGTTATACATTGTTACACTTCCGACATTAAACAAAATCATTTAGAGAATCTTTGTTAGCACCACATGGTTTGTTTATTGGTAAAATCTATCATCTTGTGTTTCACACATCCCGACAGATTTCTGAGATCGTCAATTGTCAAGAAAAAATTCTTGTCAATTTCCTCTCAATAATAAACAATTCTGAAACAGGTCGAGGTGTGAGGAATAGGTAGGGTGTAAGAAGGAATGTTTTTAATAGAAATATTGCCATATAAAGTATCAGTTTTTTTAAGATACTGAATAAATGGTGGGAACATCTGGTAATTTTCGTGTACTTTATTATAGAAAATAAATCTCTTTTTGTATTTATATAAAAAGAGTCAACCTTTAGTTTTGATAAATCCAAGAAATGCCTCATTTATATTGAAGGATTATTAATTTAAAATACGGACGGGCTACGCAACCCCGTCCATCCTGTAGATTCTAGAACAGAATACAAGAGCATATGTCCTAGAATCTAGAACAGAATACAAGAGTAATATATCTAGAATCTAGAACAGAATACAAGAGAAATACGTCTAGAATCTAGAACAGAATACAAGAGAAATATGTCTAGAATCTAGAAGATGGATACAGTATG
Organism: Hermatobates lingyangjiaoensis; assembly: GCA_026182355.1. Lineage (NCBI taxonomy): Eukaryota > Metazoa > Arthropoda > Insecta > Hemiptera > Hermatobatidae > Hermatobates > Hermatobates lingyangjiaoensis. Next base: position 74,316 of record JAPFBL010000326.1, on the reverse strand, counting down.
ACTCCCAGTCAAGAGAAGTAAACTTACAATGCAACGTAGCTCATTTCTCAAACAATATTACAAACAACCTCAGTGATACAAACGATGTTCTTTTATTAAACACGGAATCCTTACCACAAGGTAAGGTGGTTTACGAGTACTGGATTTTATTATTCCTGTATCGAAGTTTAAATTTTGACTTTTCGTACACAATCCATATTCCTTAAATAATAATAGTCTTAACACCCTAACATTTTTTTACATTATTTAAACAAGTTTAAAAAAAATGTTTTAATAACATAATATAACCGGTTAAATACATTTTACCTCGGACGCTCAGTGTTGTCTTTAATCGGGTTCTTTAGGAGCAGCTAATAATGGTATAACATTGAATTTAGGAGCAGTATATCGTGGAATCCAGTTAACTAAATATAAACACAAACCATGTAGCATGGGAAATTCAATGGATTTTTGAAAAGAACAAACAAATTGAAAAGAACAAAAAGAATTAATGTAAAATAGGAGTCAGAACTATATAGACTTAAAACGAATTGAGCATACAAAAAAATAAAGAAAACCGTCATTAGGAGGAAAAAAGAGGGAAAACCTAGCACATAGGCAAAGCAACATGTGGAGGGCACGTTTTACCTTATCTACTGTTTGTGTCTTCTTTAGCTTAGTTCTGCTTTTACTGTATCAACAAATTTACTAAAATAACACATCAAACAAGTTTTGGCTATCATAGTCTATCGACAGGTTTATATTACGTACTATGATAAACTGTACAGTTTGTTATTATATTGCGTTTGTTTGGTAAATTATCTATTTCTAGAACCGTTTATTCAGTGTTTCACCTTCTATAATGGTTCTAGAACCTTATACATCTACTCATAATCTGTTGACGGTAAATACTGGTAACTCAACGCAGGATTGTTAGAAACTTTGAGAATATAAGGAAAAGAAGTGTTCAACGAAACATTTGCTCCTAATTTGAACAAATTTGTTTAGGAGAGGATCTGCTGTCATCAAACATTTATACAATTAACAAAGAACATAACAGAGCCCTTAACACAGTCGATTCAACTGAATTTTATCATCATGATAAAGCCATCAGAAAAGAAGAAGAGAGAAAGATAGAGATGTCTTCCGGATGGATCTATGGAGGCGAATGACCTGAGTAACTGTCTTAGTAAGTTTAGTAGAATAAATGATGCCCAGCCAACACACCTGGAATATCTTTCTGTTCGTCTCTTTGCCTGTTCTACCTGACACGCCAACCCTTTTTCTGATGATGATTGATGAAATATCACCATCAGGCTCATACACAAGGAGTATTTCTGATGATGATTCATAACATATCACCATCAGGTTCATACACAAGGAGTATTTCTGATGATGATTGATGACATATCACCATCAGACTCATACATAAAACATATTTCTAATGATGATTCATAAGATATCACCATCAGGCTCATACACAAGGAGTATTTCTGATGATGATTCATAACATATCAGCATCAGGCTCATACATAAGGTGTATTTCTGATGACAATTGATAGCATATCACCATCAAGTTCAAACATAAAGGGTAGTTTCTGATGATGACTGTTGACATTATCATACATTAAGGGTATAAATGAAAGAAAATGGTAGGAAACTCAAAAAAAAAAAAAATTACAGATAAACTAAAATCGTTCTGGTTCACTATAACTTTTCTAACCTCTTCAATAATATCGGATGTTTATCAATTCTGTTACACTGAAATATCAAATGATGAAACAAAACACCAGCTCACTAAAAACAAGCTTGAAAAATCATTGTTATAACGGTATTATACTACAATTTCCCCCCAATACTTTCTTCGCTTTAACAAAGAAATTTATTTAAACAATTATTCTGCTTATTCGATTCATGAAGTCCCTTACCAACGTCTAACATCATAAGCATATTGAAGTAGGCTTATCAAATTAATTAGGTTATGTATATGATTAAACTGTAAGTCATTAGTAAGTCTCAACTGTCATTTTCAAAATTTTCTGTAATACTGATAACAGTAGTATATTTATTTTTGATTCAAAATAAAAAATAAAGAAATTGGATTTTTAATAACAAAAACATTTAACTTTAATTAATAACGTAATTAGTAGAAATATAAATTAAACATTGTTAACACATTACCTCTATTAATTACAATTATCTAACCTCTAATTAAAGAAAGTAAAGTGATTCAATTTTTTTTCCATAATCACTGGCAGATGTAGGAATAAGATTACAAATAAAAAAGAATTAATAAACAACTTAATCATAATCTAAATATAAACATTAAAAATTAATTAAATAAATAAATAAAAAATTGATATTCACAAGTTTGTTGACTTGGTTAAAGGAAATTTTTAATTTCCAAAGAATTTTTATATACAATAATATTGTGGATACGCTAAGAGATCCACTATTCAAAATTAGTTAAGTTTATTTCAGGGACTAACCGTTCAGAAAATTAAAACAATTGCAACTATAACCTCAATGAAGGCTATCACCTGAAAAAGGGGGTTTTATTTTTCTTTTGAGCCATCCATTTACACTAACCCCCCCACAACAGAGCACATTTTCAATAATTTTCCACAAATGATATTTGTGCAGATATTAAATCAGAAATTCTCAATATAAAATAGTTTAACTTGACTATTTGCTAATATCTGCTGAAGTTGAACGGTCTCTAAAGAAACCTTTGCCTGTTTTACATTCTCTTATTGTTACCGTTGTCAAGTTGACGGTAATGTCCGTTATAACAATATCATCGGCTAAAGGGTTTTTAGCTCGCCAATAATCAGGACCTTGGTGTAAGGCAACTCTCTTCTGTTTCTTATTCAATATTGGTTCTTCAAGTTTTTGATTCTGCAACATAGTCATTAACATATAAATTGATATGCTACATTATATAATTACATGCTATACTAAAATAATTAAATTGATATTATTCTAATAGTTATAACTGCAATGTTTTCATTTTTGATAAATATGCCTTTGAAAAACCCTACCACAAGTGAGTATCATTAAAAGGATGCGATGTACTTCACGATTTAAAACAACTACGATCATCGTTCTAAAGTAGCCTAAAAACCGTTAACTGTTAGTGGATCAGTCATCTATCTATATCTGATATTTCAGAAATACTTAAGGACAACCAAAGGTATCACTCACATTGTATCAATCTGTTGACTATTAGTAAGTCAGTTGACCATTTACTCAGAAGCTTCAATAATACTAAAGACGAATATTAACATCGCTCTTAGAGTAACCTAAGGCTGTTGGCTGTTACTGAGTTCACATAAATTATAAGTTTCAGTAATACTTAAGGACAACCAACGTATCACTCACACGGTAACAATCAGTTGACTCCTAGTGAGTTAGTTGTCCATTTACTCAGAAGTTTCAATAATACTTGACACAACTGACTATATCGCTCTTAGAGTAACCTAAAACTGTTGGCTGCTACTGAATTCACTTAAATTATAAGTTTCAGTAATACTTAAGGACAACCAAGGTATCACTCACACGGTAACAATCAGTTGACTCTTAGTGAGTTAGTTGTCCATGTCCATTTACTCAGAAGTTTCAATAATACTAGACACAACTGACTATATCGCTCTTAGAGTAACCTAAAACTGTTGGCTGCTACTGAATTCACTTAAATTATAAGTTTCAGTAATACTTAAGGACAACCAAGGTATCACCTACACGGCAACAATCAGTTGACTCTTAGTGAGTTAGTTGTCCATTTACTCAGAAGTTTCAATAATACTAGACACAACTGACTATATCGCTCTTAGAGTAACCTAAAACTGTTGGCTGTTACTGAGTTCACTTAAATTATAAGTTTCAGTAATACTTAAGAACAACCAAGGTATCACTCACACGGTAACAATCAGTTGACTCTTAAGTGAGTTAGTTGTCCATTTACTCAGAAGTTTCAATAAGACTAAAGACAACTGACTATATCGCTCTTAGAGTAACCTAAAACTGTTGGCTGTTACTGAATTCACTTAAATTATAAGTTTCAGTAATACTTAAGGACAACCAAGGTATCACTCACACGGTAACAATCAGTTGACTCTTAGTGAGTTAGTTGTCCATTTACTCAGAAGTTTCAATAATACTAAACACAACTGACTATATCGCTCTTAGAGTAACCTAAAACTGTTGGCTGCTACTGAATTCACTTAAATTATAAGTTTCAGTAATACTTAAGGACAACCAAGGTATCACTACACGGTAACAATCAGTTGACTCTTAGTGAGTTAGTTGTCCATTTACTCAGAAGTTTCAATAATACTAGACATAAAGTTTAACAACATGACTATATCGCTCTTAGAGTAACCTAAAACTGTTGGCTGTTACTGAATTCATTTAAATTATAAGTTTCAGTAATACTTAAGGACAACCAAGGTATCATTCACACGGTAACAATCTTTCGACTCTTAGTGAGTCAGTTGTCCATTTACTCAGAAGTTTCAATAACACTAAAGACGACTCACTATATCACTCTTAGAGTAACCTAAAATCGTTGGCTGTTACTGAGTTCACTCGAATTATAAGTTTCAGTAATATAATTTAACAATCAGTTGACTCTTAGTGAGTTAGTTGTCCATTTACTCAGAAGTTTCAATAATACTAAACACAACTGACCAACTGACTATATCGCTCTTAGGGTAACCTAAAACTGTTGGCTGTTACTGAATTCATTTAAATTATAAGTTTCAGTAATACTTAAGAACAACCAAGGTATCACTCATACGGTAACAATCAGTTGACTCTTAAGTGAGTTAGTTGTCCATTTACTCAGAAGTTTCAATAAGACTAAAGACAACTGACTATATCGCTCTTAGAGTAACCTAAAACTGTTGGCTGTTACTGAATTCATTTAAATTATAAGTTTCAGTAATACTTAAGGACAACCAAGGCATCATTCACACGGTAACAATCTTTCGACTCTTAGTGAGTCAGTTGTCCATTTACTCAGAAGTTTCAATAACACTAAAGACGACTCACTATATCACTCTTAGAGTAACCTAAAATCGTTGGCTGTTACTGAGTTCACTCGAATTATAAGTTTCAGTAATATAATTTAACAATCAGTTGACTCTTAGTGAGTTAGTTGTCCATTTACTCAGAAGTTTCAATAATACTAAACACAACTGACTATATCACTCTTAGAGTAACCTAAAACTGTTGGCTGTTACTGAATTCATTTAAATTATAAGTTTCAGTAATACTTAAGAACAACCAAGGTATCACTCACACGGTAACAATCAGTTGACTCTTAGTGAGTTAGTTGTCCATGTCCATTTACTCAGAAGTTTCAATAATACTAGACACAACTGACTATATCGCTCTTAGAGTAACCTAAAACTGTTGGCTGCTACTGAATTCACTTAAATTATAAGTTTCAGTAATACTTAAGGACAACCAAGGTATCACTCACACGGTAACAATCAGTTGACTCTTAGTGAGTTAGTTGTCCATTTACTCAGAGGTTTCAATAATACTAGACACAACTGACTATATCGCTCTTAGAGTAACCTAAAACTGTTGGCTGCTACTGAATTCACTTAAATTATAAGTTTCAGTAATACTTAAGGACAACCAAGGTATCACTTACACGGTAACAATCAGTTGACTCTTAGTGAGTTAGTTGTCCATTTACTCAGAAGTTTCAATAATACTTGACACAACTGACTATATCGCTCTTAGAGTAACCTAAACCTGTTGGCTGCTACTGAATTCACTTAAATTATAAGTTTCAGTAATACTTAAGGACAACCAAGGTATCACTTACACGGTAACAATCAGTTGACTCTTAGTGAGTTAGTTGTCCATTTACTCAGAAGTTTCAATAATACTAGACACAACTGACTATATCGCTCTTTTTCAATAATACTAGACACAACTGACTATATCGCTCTTAGAGTAACCTAAAACTGTTGGCTGTTACTGAATTCATTTAAATTATAAGTTTCAGTAATACTTAAGGACAACCAAGGTATCATTCACACGGTAACAATCTTTCGACTCTTAGTGAGTCAGTTGTCCATTTACTCAGAAGTTTCAATAACACTAAAGACGACTCACTATATCACTCTTAGAGTAACCTAAAATCGTTGGCTGTTACTGAGTTCACTCGAATTATAAGTTTCAGTAATATAATTTAACAATCAGTTGACTCTTAGTGAGTTAGTTGTCCATTTACTCAGAAGTTTCAATAATACTAAACACAACTGACTATATCGCTCTTAGAGTAACCTAAAACTGTTGGCTGTTACTGAATTCATTTAAATTATAAGTTACAGTAATACTTAAGGACAACGAAAGATATCACTGATATTTGTGGATGCCTTAAGGACAACTAAGGCATCGCTCATACTGAACCTACAATCTGTTGACTGTTAGTGTGATAGTCGCCCATCTATATCAGAAGTTTGTGTAATATTTAAGGATAGTATATAAAATCACTCATAGAATAGCCTAAAACTATTGACAGTAAATGGGTCAATTGTCTATTCATTCGAAGTTTTAGTATTACTTAATGACAACCGAGGCATCACTCATACGGTAACTACAATCTGCTGACTGTTATTAGGTCAGAGTACGTGTATAATAAAACCAGATGATTACACAGAAAAGAAGAAAACACTTATCACGGCCCAACATTCATAGTTGAATACATTTCTCTCGCTTCATCTTTTCTTATCTTCCGCTAGCAATAAATTCATCGAAAATATCGCATTTCGTCTTGGGTTGAAATTTTTTTTGTTTTATAACACCGGTTCGTCAAACATTTCTAAATTTTGCAATACATACAAAGAGACAAGAGGCAACAGCTTGTTACCTGGAGATTGGAGGGAGGCCCTGCAGGGGTGTTTACTTGAGTTGTAATTGGGGTAAGCGGGGGTGGAGAGACAGGCACATTGTTATTATTACTAGGAGGTGGAACAGATTTAGCAGGTCTAGTTTCCTCGCTTCTCACTGCACTCTGTCCTCTTCTAGAACTTCCTCTTCCAACGCCAGAGACCTGCACAACGTTATACAGAATATTATAGTTTATTTAATGTTCACTTAAAAACTATGACTAAATAACTTCAAAGAAATGTTGCAGCTAATCCATATAATTTTATTTGCATGAAAATGTTTGTTGTTTTTAGCCAATTTGATAATACAAATTAAATCACTAAACAACATTACACCTTAAGGTAATGTATTTACTTCTTAAATATTCATTTACTTTCTAAAATCAAACTACAATGTAAATAAGTTTTTACTGTCTCTTATTTTTTAGCATTGGTAATGTTAAATAAAACTGACTAAACGTGTGGCCAAAAAACTCAAGTAATTACTCATCTGTTTATCAATATCACCTTAACTTATCTATAGAATCAACTGTAGTTACTTATATACTATGTAATTAATTATCATTAGTTGCGCAATACGTAATTGTGTGGTATTTACTCATTCTGAGGTAAAATGGATAAACCAACAAAAGTTTCCACACAAATGAAATTTTATTCAACGCGTTTCGAACACTTTGTATTCATCATCAGGAAGACACTATAATACAAAGTATATCTAATTAGTTACCAAAAATTAGAGTGAAATAATAAAATTCAATTAAGAGAATTCAAGACATACCCAAGGTGTCACTTGACCAACCCGTCAGTACCATATCCTTGGGTATGTCTTGAATTCTCTTAATTGAATTTTATTATTTCACTCTAATTTTTGGTAACTAATTAGATATACTTTGTATTATAGTGTCTTCCTGATGATGAACACAAAGTGTTCGAAACGCGTTGAATAAAACTTCATTTGTATGGAGACTTTTGTTGGTTTATCCATTTTACCTCAGAATGAGTAATTAATTATAATTATATTTTAACTTATAATTGTATATATTTACAGTAAACAATTAATTTACAATTAAGCAGGCAGCCTAATAAAATAACATAAACGACAGAAGCGTAAAATAACTTAAGAGAATAATAATACATCACTTTTCTCTGCATGTTGTCATCATAGTTCAACTAAATTTAGATACAGTCCATTATAAAGACAGTTACCATTTATTAATACCTTTTCTTCAGACAATTGTCTTTTTGCACGATATTACCCCATTTTAACTTTATTTTGATTATTTAATCACATTATTTTACTTTTAATTTGTTCCATCGCTGTCTTCATCATTAGGTTTTCTCTTTTTTTTCATTTACGTTACTAGTTTAAACAGGTTAGGTTAGGTTGAAGTGGCCACCCCATGAGAGAACACTCAATGAACAATGGCAGTCCAAAATTTTGCTTAACTCAAGCGAATTTAGAGTAAGGATCTTTTAAAAGTATCTAACATCACAAAAAGCTCAGAACCAACGGTTTAACGTCCTCTCGGAGGAGGCAATTAGATAATAAGGACTCTAATTATCTAATCAGTAGAGAAATAGGTAATTTCTCTACTTATTTCTTAATTAGAAAACGTACCAATTATCTATAAAGGTTACCAATTATACTTGGTATTCCAAAATGCCATTAGAAATTACAGAATAGTAGAAAATACCATTATTAGTACAGTGTTAAGCAAATACCTCTGTATACACTATATATGTCTCTATGGCATATCTGTGCAGAGCACGAACTCAGAGTTGTGTCCCGTTGCACAGTTTTGGGGCACTCATGTTTCATAACATGAAATTTGTTACTGCTACTAAATTGCAGCATGATTGGTGCTCCTACTTGAAGTTTTTACTCATGAGTAGGTAGTCCAGGGAAAGAAATTCAGTTGGATAATGAACTGCTTCCTCATCACTAATCACTCTCTTTCCTAACTTGTAAGTTCTTTCCTCGGCATCATATAGCGTAAGAACTGGTTTGTTGATTTTTCCTGCCTGTTCATATTAAGGGTTGAGAATTGCTCGTTTACAAAACTATTTATTCTCAATAGATAGCACATCCTCAACTCTGGGAAACACCTTTTCAATGATGTATGAATTGTATATTTATGAGTTCGAGATTAACAAAGAGCAACACACAAAGTAGGGAAACACACTTACAGACTCAAATTTTCGGGTAATCCGTCTTCAGGAGAAAAGAGAATGGGAGACCAAGCACGTTGTAGGCGCAACGGCAAGTAACCCGTTAACAAGTAACGGGTTACTTACCGTTGCGCCTACAACGTGCTTGGTCTCCCATTCTCTTTTCTCCTGAAGACGGATTACCCGAAAATTTGAGTCTGTAAGTGTGTTTCCCTACTTTGTGTGTTGCTCTTTGTTAATCTCGAACTCGTATTGTGTCCAGTTTGGATCGTATTTCGTTTTATCAGTGAATTGTATATTTATTGCATACCATACCCTTAATAGAACCGTAAAGGACTGAAGTCTACCACATTGAGAACCTCTTGATCTGGATAAATAACGTAATATTGACTATGAAAGCAATAATCAATAAAAGGAAAAGTAAAAACGTAAGGCAACTCATTAAGTTTGCCTTGCGTTATGTTTTAACATAACTACCATTATTGTCTGAACGTACTCAGATTTTTTTCGCACCCTGAGTGAATAGAGGATCGCAGAAGGTATCGTACTTCGGATTTGCCAGTCCAGAGGCGAGCTCCGATTGTGGCCCCTGGGTTAAAATATAATATTTAAATAAGTCGTCTGTACGATGGTTGGTCTTTTTATTGATATTGATATATAGTAATATTGACCGATATAGAAAACTTGGTTTACTAAAATTACTTGATAAAGACAGACAATAAGAGAGTAATTAGTGTATTAAATGACTACGACCAACGAATATATCCGCGCACTATAGTACACGTCGTAACTAGAAGTTCCAGACAAGAGGCCTTCTTACTGCTTGCTTACTGTGCTACTATAACTTGTAATCTCAGTAATTCATGTCAGATATAAGTTCGTATGTGCAGTAAAGATGTCGTATTCGCGGTCATGTGGTCTTGTTGAGTTCATGGTTTTCAAAGTTTTTAGTCATCAGTTGGAAAAGTAGTCAGATAGTCAGTGGATGAAGTAATTGTTCAGTGAGGTTGAGGAAGGTTGGTGGCAGGATTTAGAGTTTGTACCAGGAGAATGAAATGACTGTTAACCGGATAAACAACTTAGGCCTTTGGTAGATTCAATGACGTATTGAACCCTGGTCATGACACTAGATTCATCTTTTTTTTGTTTTTATTAAAGTGAGGACATAAAGCTTTCTCGAACCTGTGGTTTTTTAGAGACTTGTTAAAATCTCAAATCTAATAAAATTGAGTTAACTTTACGACTTAAGTTGTTGAATCAACTCGGTACTTTAGGCTTGCCAATAATTAAAATGCATGCCAAATAACAAACAACTTCACTCCTTTAGAACAGTATTAAAAGTTAAATTCATGTAAATATGGGTATTGGAAGCACCACAAGATCTCTAACCAAAGCTATGTTTGCTCGTAAATCCCTCGAGAGCTACCTTAAAAACTCGAGAGCAACACACTAAGTTTGCTCCTGATAATGGATCGTGTTCAAAAACGAGTGGGTTTTTTGTAAGACGATGTCATTACCATTATTATTATTGTCTTTACAAATATATGAAATTTAAAGACATCAATGATGATATCTTGATGCATGAATTGTATATTTATTGCACCATACCCATAATACTACCATTTTTTAATACTTGCATATGTTTACTACCACCGAGGTTAGTATGATTTATATTAGAAATAGGGAAACCCGTCATACCTCGTAAGATGTTCTTGGAGTCGTTGGAGCACTTTTAGACGTTGCGATTGAAGATGGACAGCGTCCGAAAGCGTTCCAACGACTCCAAGAACATCGTACGAGTTATGACGGTTTCCTCTATTTCTAATAGAAATTATACTATTTTTTGGATTGTGGAACCATTGATTGGGGACTCAAGTGTTCCACGTTGAGAGCCCTTGAGCAGGATAAATAAAGTAATATTGCCCATGGAACCATGGTTGGAGACCCAACCATCGCTTCACAAGTGCGCTTGGTGTCCCTTTCTCAACTCTCCTGATGACAGTTCAACCGCAACCGAAAATTAGAGACGGTAAGTGTGTTTGTTCCTTAGTTCTGTGTTTGTGATTCATCGTGAAACGTATATATATATATATATACAAAACTAAAGTTTATAGGGACTCGGTCAGTTCTGACCGAGTCCCAATAAACTTTAGTTTTGTTTCTATTCCACGGTCGATACTTTTATCAATATTTATATATATATGTATATAACAACTTAACACATAGGAAATCCTGAATCATAACGCTAAACCTCTAGTTGTCTACCAGTCAGAGTAGACAAAAAACGAGCGAGTTTTTTGTAAGACGATGTCATTACCATTACTATTATGAAGTATGTATGGAATCTGTTGGTGACAAGTAAGTAAGTAGTTGTGGACTTTACCGGCGTGTGTTTGGGCGGGATGACTGCGGGCGCCGGCGGCAGGGGCTGGGCCACAGGAGGAGGCGGACTAGACGCCAGTCGCAGCTGCTTCGAGTGCGGGGGACTCGTCGTCGTGATCGTCACTCCTATCTTCCCACTCTCTCGGCTCAACACTTCCGCTTTTCTCTTCCCCACAACATCCTTTTTACTGCTTTCCACTTCTTTTTTTGTAACCACTTCATTTTCCACCCTTACTGTCTCCGATTCCTTTTTAAGTTCTTCCTTCTTTTCTTCTACTTTTTCCTCTTTCTTTTCTTCTTTAGTAGTTGATTCAACTTTTTCTTCTACTTTCTTCTCTTCCTTCTTCGCTGGAATCTCAGCAGGTTTTTCTTCTACAATATAAATTACTATATTAATAATACATTACAAATAACTGACTTAACACAACTATTAAAACAATACGCCAATATGATCACAATACACAACACAATAATCACAATACAACAGTTCAGTGTAACTCCAAGGGACAGGAATTCCACTGGCATAGTTATGCCACATCACAAGAGTTCTTATGACGCAGTTCTGTCACATGATACGAGTTCTACTGGCACAGTTAAATCACAGGATGGAAAATGCGTTCCCGTGACACAGATCTGTATCATGTCAAGTAATTCCAGAGGCATAGTTATGCCACAATACAATAGTACAATACAAGAGTACTCGTGACGCAGTTCTGTCACATGACACGAGTTCTACTGGCACAGTTAAGTCACAGGATAGAAAATGGGTTCCCGTGACACAGATCTGTATTATGTCAAGTAATTCTAGTTATGCCACAAAACAAGAGTACCCGTGACGCAGTTCTGTCACAGGACCTATGACAGAAGTTATACTTGCACAGTAGAACAGAGTAAAATTAAGTCACAGTATGGAAGATGAGTTCCCGTGACACAGTTCTATGTCATGTCAAGGAACTCTACCGGCATAGTTGTGCCACAGCACGGTCAAGAGTACTTGTGGCACAGTTCTCTGACATGGTATTGAATAGGAGTCCACTGATGCACGGTAGAGGAATTCAGTACCATCCTGGCATAGTTGTACCACAGATCTACATATGTCAGATATCCATATAAGATATAATACCCTTCAAAACTGTTAAATGCTGAGTAGCAGTTTAAAATCAGTAAGAGATCATGCTTAGTATTAATCTTTACCCTTTTCAGGTAACTTGGTTGGGGGTATGGCATTGGTAGAGGGTGGTGACTTGGGCGGTGCAACGGGAGATTTCTGTGGACTGGTGACAGTTTTGACCTCCTCTGGAGGCGGTGCAGGCGGAGACAAAGGGGTGGCTGGAGGTGGAGGTTCTTCTCTAGCAGGTTCTGGAGGAGGAGGGGCCGTATCAACCACCACTTCTGCTTGGTAGCTCTATCAAACAAAATTATACTTTTCCATTAATATCTACATCGACAAAGGTCTTATTATAAAACATGAAGAAAAAAAAGGCATTTACTTACCGGCTTATGCTCCTTCTTTTTAGGGCCTCGCTTATGAGAACCATCGTTTCTTTGACTGAAACATTTAAAAGCGTGATAATGATAATCTTTAATTAAAGTCAACATCTTGCAAGTTACAACAATATGCATTCCAATGTCATCATATTTAAATCAACAAACACAACGCATCAGGTAGTTTGTCTTGACAACAGAATGATGTTTAAATGATATATCATTGTTAAACATAATGAAGAATCAACATTTCATCTGGTTTTGTAAAATCATTAAAGTGAAAGAGAACTCTTAAGAGCTTTGATTCTCTCAACTAACACATTGGATTGTTTGTGTTGTCTAGCAAAAATTTAAGGTTGGCATAAACAGGTCGATAACCTTCTGTTTATAAGGCCTTTGGTCTAGTGATACACTACAACCACTAAACTAACAATCATGGAATTTCTATCGAGAAATAAAACAATGAATATTAAGGAGATAGCAAAAAAAGAAGTTAAGGGAATCTACACGTTTTATCGAACTACAATAAATCAGAGATTCCCAGAAGTATTGAGAAGATAACAAAAAAAGAAGTAGAGTATCTACACGTTTTATCGAACTACAATAAAGCAGAGATTCCTAGAAGTATTGAGAAGATAGAAAAAAAAGAAGTAGAGTATCTATCTACACGTTTTATCGAACTACAATAAATCAAAGATTCCCAGAAGTATTGAGAAGATAGAAAAAAAAGAAGTAGAGTATCTATCTACACGTTTTATCGAACTACAATAAATCAAAGATTCCCAGAAGTATTGAGAAGATAGCAAAAAAAGACGTTAAGAGTATCTACACGTTTTATCGAACTACAATAAATCAAAGATTCCCAGAAGTATTGAGAAGATAGAAAAAAAAGAAGTAGAGTATCTATCTACACGTTTTATCGAACTACAATAAATCAAAGATTCCCAGAAGTATTGAGAAGATAACAAAAAAAGAAGTAGAGTATCTATCTACACGTTTTATCGAACTACAATAAATCAAAGATTCCCAGAAGTATTGAGAAGATAGCAAAAAAAGAAGTTAAGGGAATCTACACGTTTTATCGAACTACAATAAATCAGAGATTCCCAGAAGTATTGAGAAGATAACAAAAAAAGAAGTAGAGTAACTACACGTTTTATCGAACTACAATAAATCAGAGATTTCCAGAAGTATTGAGAAGATAACAAAAAAAGAAGTAGTAGAGTATCTACATGTTTTATCGAACTATAATAAATCAGAGATTCCCAGGAGTATTGAGAAAATAGTAAAAAAAAGAGTATCTACACAATTTATTCTTTACAATAAACCAGAGATTCCCAGAAGTATTTGGGTCGAGACATTATAACAACACTATCAGCTTGAGAAGTGACAAATAATTGTATCTTAACAAGCCGTACACAATCTCAGGAGGGCTATATGAAAGATAGTACTGCGCATTAAGCATATGAAACAAAACTATACTTCATAATAAAGAAGTCAAATTAAATAAAAAAAATATTTCACTGATTTTAGTATTTAAGGCATTAAAACTCTGGTATGAAACACCTCACGACGTTTATTCACGTTATTACAAACACACACTTTTTTAGAAATCAGGTTAAATTAGAATCACTTTAAAAAAAAACGAATAAACTTCTATTATCTGTTCAGAATTTATTATACAGAATAGTAACTATCAAACGAATAATTTAATTTTAAAAATTTAGATCTCAATAAGATGAATTTATAATCAAATTTCATAATTTAAAACTCAAGAACAAAGCTTTCCTTTTTTTCACCATGAGTGTCGGATAGTAGGAAGAAAGGCTATGTACAATGCAAGTTTATTATTTATTTACTAAAAAAAGTAGAACTCTATTGATTATTGTGAAAATGTAAATTTTAAAAACTTGTCGTCAAAGGTGTTTTTCTATGCCAAGAAAATTAGGGTGGGTCTTTGGTAACGATTTTATTTACAAAAGTTAGTGATTATTTAATAAAATAGTCATATATGACAGACGTTTAAAAAAAAATGTAAAACTGTCAGCAACAATAAATAATCCAGGGTTAACGAATTTGTTTTTTTAACTCCAGAAGTGCCTTAACTTGAGACAGTGGTACGGACATATACAGTAATTGTGTCATAGCGGAAGTAAAAAAAAAGTGTGTTTACGTTAGTTAGGTTGCAGTGGTCGCCCCATAAGAGAATGTTTCCCCGTTCAAAGCCTGGTTGTTAGTGTACCGCTATAACTACGTATCGAACTGTTAAATAACTGAGAAAATTCAAACTTTACGTTACAATTTGCAAAAAATATGTTACATATGGTAGTCATTGGTACATCATTAAGTAAAAAAAAGGCTACGAGAGATCCATACAGCCTAAAAGATTGACCTTTTGTGCCACCACACAATAAACATTCTACATTGAGAGTAGTCCTAAATCTTGCATAACACAAATGTATTTAGAGCAGGGATCTTTAACGAGTACCTGACACGTACAGGCTCAGGACTGACAATTTAAATGATTTTTTCTTTCACCTCCCTCAAGAATAGATCGAAGGCCAGAGTAGGTATCGAACCTCGGAGCAACCATCCAAAAGCGAAAGAGTTTCTACTTTAGCATTACAATATTTTTTTAGTCATTGAAACAAACTGAACTATTTATTTCAAAAGAGGATTGTTAAATTACTTCATACTCTTTAATTAAATACACCTTTTCTCTTAGATCAGGATAATGATTCGATCAGCGTTTAGAAGAACATCCATTTCCTACTAAAAAGTAAGTTATTCTTTGTTTTAAGTACTTGATCTTTTTCAGGCTAGCATGCAGAGAAATTGTGTTTTTCGAAGTTTTTTGCCATAATAACTTTCATGGTTACTATCCATGAATTGTCAAGAGAAGTCATACTTGTAAGAGAGAGTGTATCTAGACAAAAATAATAAAAACGGACATTCCATGATGTTGAAGTATCAATTTCGACTTAGCGCTATAGGAAATTCACCTCAAAACAACACTTCGATAAGCCAAGTACCAAGAAAGATTCTTCCAAATGACTTAGTTGTAATTAAATCACTTCTTTTTTCACTGCTTCATTAGGCTGTCGGAAACAATTAGATTTATGACCATGTATGAGAAAAATTAGCATGAAAGTTCAACTAACAGTATGTTTTTTGACAAACTTTCATTTTAAAAATAATATTTACATAAAATAGCGAGAACATGGAAAACATAACAAATACTGGCTTACCCAAATACTTAAAAAGAAATTAAAATATAAAATACCTTTGTTCAAAACTGTCTATAAGTCTGCCATCAAGGATATTCTCCTCAGGTTCCCAAGTACAATGTCTGTTAACAAAAAAAAAAGTTAATTCCATGATAAAAGATATTAGCCACCAATATTAAATTGAATATTTTCAGTATCAAACAATTACATTTAAGGGAACTACATAAACATCATAGAACAATCGATTGAAATTATTTAGCAATGGCTATATCGTAAAATACAGAAGTTATTCCAATCACAATCTGAAGTTAGTAACAAACAGACTTGAAACTAGTAAAATTCTCTTTTTTTACAATTTATCTTGTTAACTAAGTGGCTTTAAATTTAAATTTATGTTACTTATTATTACTTGTGCAACTATGAACACAAAATTTACTAACAACACATAACGTTTAAAAATAAGATAATATCTTTAAAAAAGTTTATCAACATTTGAATCTCATAAGAAAATCAAGTGTAACTGTCCTTAAAAGTAGTTTACACATAAATATAAATGCAAATGGAATAATAATTTATTAGACTTCTAAATTATGTTGAAGCTTCCAAATTGCATTAAACTGATTATGAATTTATTCCTAGTTAAGTATGAATAAACTAGATCTATAACGTAATAAAATAAATGGAATGTATCCAAGCAATCTAACTAATAACATCTACTTATAACCAATTCAATAACTTACTTATTACTCCATCCTTTCCATTTAACGAAGTATTCAACATGACCCTAAAAAAGAAACGCAATTTCAATACTTATTACCAACAATACTTTGAATGTGGTTTATAAAAACTGTGAATTAGAAAAGCATTGAAGAAATATAACTAAGTAGTTCATATAGTATACGTACACGTCTTGTTCGTTTCTTTAAAATACGCTCAGCTGCATATACTCTATCACCCATTTCACATTGTTTTACAACCCCCAAATAATAATTTAACCCTCCTCTTGAGGGAAGAAATAAACAAAACAAAATCAGCTACATCGAAGAATTGAAACCACGAACCTTTGATTACTGTCACACCTCGGAACAACAAAGCGGAATGGATATCAAACGGAGTCAGTGTGACCAGTGTGTGAAGCGCTCAAAAAGATTCCCCCACCTTAAGGGTGCCGGCTGCAACCTTCCCAGCGTCTGTTCACAGAGCTAAGCGCCCAATACGTTTTGATATCTGGATAAATCCATTACTAAATTGTTCCTCAACCGTACAGTCATTTTATTTTCCTCTTATTCACCGTCAAAATACTCAACAAAAAATACGTTGAATTTATATTTTTTATATTGCAAAAACAACAAAAATAATAACTATCTTTAATATTAACAAAAATAACATTTTGTCGTAAAAGTATACGTATCATGCTACTCGTAACAATTTTTTTACACTTACTTTCATTTATTGTACTTGTTATGTGTAAGTTTATTAAAATATAATCTATTAATTTATTTTTTCTTGAATTGGTTTAACATTATATTTATTAATCATGCATTATACATTAAACTTTTAGTAATGTATTGTATCACTAAATTTCAGAAAAAAAAATTAATGAAATTTAAGTTTTATGGAATTCTGATTCAGTAAGTAGGCCTTGCGTGACTGCCACTTCCTAAGAAATGGCGTCTCATTCTCTATCATCTTGTACTTCCCCTGAATAATATTTAAAACTAGAGAAGAAGATTATTTTTCAGGAAATCTACTCTTTGAAGAATTTTTTTCTAATATAAACTAAGTTGGTTTTAATAGAATCGAAAATTCAATATATTTGAATTTTCATAAAATACAAGGAAAAATTAAGTAATTGTTATCACTTTTGGAGCCACTAGAGAGGTTTAGATAGTTTTGCGACCGACTGATAATAACATTATTGTGCGACATCATAAAGACAAATTTTATAATCATATATAATATATATTCAAATATTATATAACATTTATAGTACTGTCATCCACAATATTATAAATTTTGAAATTAGAAGGTTCTTTTTTTTTTTAATTACATCATCATCAGCATTTCACCATTAGCTTCCTTTCAGCCCAGTATAATTCAAGGCCCGGTATGGCATTTTGAAAACTGGTGTTCTCAGCTGGTGTCTGTCCATTTCCTTTCTAATGTCTCTCAGCTGATACTGGGGAGCTTGAAGACAAAGTCGGAAGTACACTTTTAGCTAGCAAAGTTGGAGTTAAAGTTTTTTTTTTAAGAATTACAACTGAGAAGTCATTTTTGACAACAGTAGAACTGTTTTCTTTTCAGTTACTTAAAAATTCAAAACAAATACAGAATCTTTACACAAATCGTTGTCATGTTTAATAACTCCACTCATTTTCCCATATCACAGTTCGTGTCCATTCTGAACCTAGCTGTTTACATAGTTTGATTTCTTTACATTATTAAAACGATATTTAATATGATCATTAAATCTTCTTTTTAGAGTTTTTTTCTGTCTTTATATTGTACATTTGTCCGTGATCCTTATATTTTATTTTGAGGTTAGGTTAGGTGCAGTGGTTGTCCCACGAGAGGACACAAATGTTGAAAATTCTACATTTGGAGCCCTACATTTTGTACCTAACTCAAGAGTATTTAGAATAGGGATCTTTAACGAGTACCTGACATCCTTTAGGAAGTAGAACCAACTTAATGTCCCCTCCAAAGGACGACATGCCCAGATTTATTCACCTCCCTTGTGAATAAATCGGTTCGTAGTGGGTATTGAACCCCGGATCTACCTGTCCCAGAGGCCAGCACGTTGACTCTGGGAATGGGTTACTCTAGCCCCCTATTTCATTTGTTAGTTTTATATTCTACTTGAAGTTGTACCATGTTCATGTTGGCTCAGATGGATTAGTTTTATAACTCATAATCATAAATGAGTTACTCTTTAAACACAGATTTAAAGTAAAATACCTGTGTTCAAGTTTTCGTTGAATCACTGAAGTCTGCTAGCTGGACTGTAGTTCTCATCTTCTACTCTGACAACTCCATCTTGAAGACTTTCTTAATCTCATTTACACGTAAAAGTGAGAGTAGGCAGGCACATCCGTGCATTCCTCGATTTCACTTACGCTCATTTACACATAAAAGTGAGAGTAGGCAGGCACATCCGTGCATTCCTCGATTTCATTTACGCTCATTTACACATAAAAGTGAGAGTAGGCAGGCACATCCGTGCATTCCTCGATTTCATTTACGCTCATTTACACATAAAAGTGAGAGTAGGCAGGCACATCCGTGCATTCCTCGATTATATTTACGAAGTCTTTAGTATGAAGAGGGTTCTTTCCCTTTAGAATGCAGCCGGTGGAATAGAATTGAGTGATCCTCCCTCTGATTGTTATTTACCACTATTTACACAAATTCTGTATTTGCTCCTCTTTCATAAGCACCATATTTTGTGCTACTGTTCCTTGATGTGTTTGTCTTATATCCTTGAAGCCACCATTGCTGGAGTAATAAATATTGGTAAGGTTTGGTTAGGTTACAGTGGTAGTCCCACGAGAGAACACACATAAGCTGAATGAGCCCTTTGTGATACCACACAATGAACATTATGCATTGGATTCTAGAAATAAACATCTAACTTTGCGTAACTCAAGTGTATTTTGAGTAAGGATCTTTAACGAGTACCTAAAATCGTATAGGGTCAGTTAAACGGCTTAATGTCCTCTCCGAGGGATATTGTCACAGATATATTCACCTCCCGCATGAATAAATCAAGTCCAGGGTGGGTATTGAATCCTGGATTCACCAACCCAGAGGGAGCTTATCACCACTGGCTCTTTCGTAATATTAAGTATACATTTAGATTTGAATTGATGTAATAAATAGGCATTAATTTATTATCACGTTATTACAAAGTTCTGTCATACATTGCTAATCGTTGTAGACACCCGACCGGTTTCGGACGTGTGCACGACTGACTTCAAGCTGTATTTGAAGATTCACAACGTGCAAAACCGGTCAGACATTTACAACGATTCATGAAGTAAGTATGAAGGATTTTTGTAACAATGTGATGTCGTACGAACAATTTACATGTATTAATTTATTAGTACAGTAATAAGTCATTACCTTCTGATAAGAAACTGTAGTCTGAATAAGAGCATTATGTGTCCCAAACGCTTGATTTTTCAAATTATTTATGTGGAGGCTAATTTCTTTCACTTCTCATTTTAGTAGGCCTTGTTACAAACAATGTTCGCTTAAATAAATAAAATTATAATTATTCAATTAAAAATAAAATATGTTCAAAAAAATTCAATATTTCTCCATAAATAACACTATATGTTAACATTTTCACTTTACTAATGTAGCAACACTAAATTAGGATATCTGTAACAAGAGAAGGGCGTAATACGACCGTGCCTGACATCAAAGCGGGATTGAAGGCTGGCATTTCAAAGGAACAGTTTCTAGTTTTATTCTAATGTGAACACTGCGTGATATTTGAGATAATTAGTAGTAAATCTTTACATGGCCGCCTTCAGCCTAGAGATGCTCATCAGTGTTGCTTTGTGAACAACTGCTGTAAAACTTCTCTTATCAGTGATCCTCTGTATCTCATTATGAATATTTCGGGTAGGAATTTTTATTGCCAACAGTTTATTTACTTGAATCCTATATACAAAAATTAAATAGGAACATAAAATTAATAAACATTTATTTTAAATCTCCACGAAACTTTTATAGACATAATAGTACAATAATTTTTCGATAACCGTATCAATATTTGTTGTTGCATATTGCATTATACTTTCAAGTAGAGGAGCATTAATGCAGTTATCTATTGATTTGATATATTTCATATCAGCGTAAGCTTGCCTAGGCTGCGTTATATTAGGTTGTAGTCGCTGTACAACGGTTGAACACACATAGGCCAATGGTTGGCACTCGTGTAATGAACATTCTACATTGGGAGTCATAAATGATTGCCCAACTCAAGTGTATTTAGAGCAGGGATCTTTAACGAGTACCTGAATCGTACAGGCACAGGACTGATGGCTTAAGGTCCTCAGGTTGTGATGCCTGACATTTGACCATTGGCTTTCCCAGGTTATTACCGGGAGTGAGGATATCAGTCCCTAATTCTCCAGGTTTAAGGGGCGTGATGATCCTAGTTACTGTTGCGGAGCCCCACTGGAAAGTGTAGAGCACATACTGGAAGTATTCCCAAGGTACGAAAGAGAGGTATATATATATAGTTAACACATGAAAGAGAAAAAACAAATAAAGACACACACAAAAGACTCACAACGATATTTCGACAGTCGTCGTCATCGGGTAGAAGTAGTCCCTTTGAGTAGCTGAAGCTAACTCAAATTATATATATATATATATATATAACAGATTCAATAATATATCGACCGTTTGATAGAATAGGTGTGTTCTCTAATCGGGGTTCGGTCAATTTTCCAGGATAAAAAATCAAACTCTCGTTGCCAACGTTTCGGTTTTATTTAATAAGAAGAAATGTGGGTTTTTATGAGGATATAAGAAGAGTGTATGGAGAAGATGCCTATGAAAAAGGTTTTAAATAAAACCGAAACGTTGGCAACGAGAGTTTGATTTTTTATCCTGGAAATTTCCAAGAAAAAGGGATCAATCTATTTTGTTATTATGTGCGATATGGCTGAATAATCTGGTCTGCATTGTAATACCAAAAGAGGCTTAATGTCCTCTCTTCGGGACGACGTGCTCAGATTTATTCACCTTCCATAACAATAAATCAAGACCAGACTGGATATTGAACCCCGAATCTACCAACCCAGTGGCGAGCAAGCAAGCCACAGGGATACTCTTGCCCTATATCCTAAATAACATCTTCTTGTACAATTTTTGTTGACTTTGATTTTCTATTTGTCATAGTATACCAGTCTCTTAAAATACCACCTACTTCAGTGCCACCTGGATCGGATCTTCCCTTTAGCTTCACCATTGCACAAGACAGGATATTTTGTTATCTTGATCTAACTGTTTGAAGAGCTCTATTCCGTATACATAACTAGATGCAATAAACGTGTCAAGCAGAATATCGCATGATTCCACTTGATGGACGACATTACGGATAAATCTCTTATCGCTTCTTCATCTGTTTGTCGGTATCTTTGACTGACATATGCCAAACTACATTTCAAATAGTCTTATTCGAATTTACAAAAGTAAAATATTTCATTTATATTTAGGCTACCCACATTAGTTGTTCTACCTATCAAATAGCCAGCGATGTAGCATATAATAGTGCAGAGTCATGAATTTGGAAAAGAATATGATATTATGGTAGTGAAAAATAAAGAAGCAGATAAATCATTAAATGTATAAGAAGCTCAAATGCCAGTTATCTCTTTTTCGGAAGTTAAAGATTTATGAAAGGCGATTGGATAAATATTGTGAAGTCAAATAAGATGAAATCAGTGTTACCAGTAGAAGTGAAATCAGTATTATCAGTAGAAGTGAAATTGTACCGTGTTAGTTTCAGTGTTGAGGGGGAAGTGGTAGCCCAATGGTAACGTTCTCACCTTTGGACTGGTACATACGGGGTTCAATACCAACCCTGGGCCTCGATTTATTCACGCAGGAGATGAATAACATTCTGCACACGTCTTCCCTCGGAGAGGGCGTCAAGCTGGTTTTGATTTTTTCATATCAAGGAACCTATGCACATTATATTTGCCAGAGGACTTCGTGAGAAGCGGCTGCTGACTTGGTTCACAACAAAGTTCCTATCCAGGATTACCACGTAGAGGTGTCAGCCCAA
The DNA here is from genome assembly GCA_026182355.1 of Hermatobates lingyangjiaoensis. NCBI lineage: Eukaryota > Metazoa > Arthropoda > Insecta > Hemiptera > Hermatobatidae > Hermatobates > Hermatobates lingyangjiaoensis. The sequence continues at coordinate 51,361 of JAPFBL010000326.1, read as the reverse complement.
CCCCCGTAAGTAACCACAGCAAGTGCCGCATGTAACTTGGATCCCGTTGTGGAAGCATGCTATTCCTTACAGCAATGTAAGAGAGCTGTAACAAACTGCCTTAAAAGTTCGTGGAACCTCAGGTAGCAGAACTGTGATACCGGACGAACTTACTACGAGATTCAAGGCTCTGCAAGCGATCCTCACTTATTCAAATCGATTTCAAAGTCAGTCTCAATATTTGCAGCAAGAGCGCAAACGGGCCATATTGTGACGAATAAATATTTACACCGGTTCAACTTAACTGACAGTGCCCTGTGTGGAGTCTGCTTGCTAGAAGAGGAAAGTCTAGAACATATTCTTCTCCAGTGCTCGCATTTCCTGCGCGAGCGAGAAGTACTAAAGAAGAAGCTAGGAGATGAGGACACTCTGAAAAGAATCCTGACCAACACCAAATTCTGGCAAAATAGCTGCCAACCTATACCGGAGATGCCGAGCCATCGAAGCGGAGAGCTTTGGAAGCTCCAACCAAGAAGTAAGAAACCTAGGCCTTTCAGTAACATCATGATAAAGCAGAATAGGTTGATGTTTTTTAACATGGAACCCTTTCTTCACACGTCACGAAAAACTAACCATCTCCTCATGAATGAAAAATAACGAGAGAGTCCTCGTGAAGTGCCCAAGGTGAAGCTCACGGAGGCGGGCTTCCACGTCCGGCATCAACAAAAGCTATAAACATAAACCTATTAGTGTCTATCGTCTTTTTCCGAAAATAAGACATCCCCGAAAATAAGTCTTAGCGTGATTTTCGGGACGTTTCGACCATAAACCCTCCCCTGAAAATAGGCCCTAGTTAAGATAATGTGAAAAATATAATTCGTTAAAAAATTGCTGTTGAATGTAGTAGGTATCTCTAGCTGTCGTAATATTTCAGAGAATTCTTTGGAAAATTGGAGGAAAATCAGAACGGAATTCAAAATTTTGATAATTTATGACGATTTTCCAGAAGATATCCATGACTGTAATCAAATAAATTTAAATTTCTGTATAAAAATAAATATTAAACAAAAATATGTAAATCTACTTAATTTACTTGAAGCCTTACCCCGAGAATAAGCCCTAGCACGAATTTTGACCTAAAAATAAAGTAAGACAGTGTCTTATTTTTGGAAAAAGGCGGTATAAGCCTGATGGTTATTTGATGAAAGAGATCATAAGGAATTACAGATGAAAAGGAAAAAAAAAACAAGAATAAAAGTTATTAGGGAGTTAAGAGATAGGAAAAAATAGGTGCAATTAGGTTGAAATTATAGGTAGGTAATAATATACTAATTTTTCAAATTTCTTGTTTCAATTTTCAAATACAAGTATTTAATTTCAAATTTTAATTCATATTTTACGTTTAAAATTTATTAAATTTCCAAATATTATTTTTCAATATTCATATACAAGTATTTAATTTCAAATGTTGATTCATATTTTAAACTTTTACTTTATCTTAATGTGATTTTATCTTACAGAAATTTATAAAAGGATGGATATTTTATTATTATCTGACTTTGTACTGCCTATGGACTGGCATCTTATCATCCTCTCCTGTGAACAACTGTTCTTCTCATGTGACAGATATCATGCTTGGTTTTTGATATTGAAATGTGAAGATTTGAATCTCAGGTACCAAATAATAAATGAGCCACAGTTTTCCTTGGAACGTGACCTTGAAATCTGTCTTCTTCAGAAAAGAAAGTGGCACGATGGTAAGTTGAAAGAAGATGACTTCATTTCCTGATGACGATATTTGTCAAAATATAGACGTTAGTTGTGTCTGACCTGTAACCACCAACCAGAGGCAAAATCATGTTTTAGGTTATGTTAAGGAGTGAATAAAATATACCTGGATAACATTATTCTCCTGGTGAATAATTGAACCAGGTGTAATAACAATGCAATAATGAAAATATCAAGCCAATCTGAATAATGTGTAAGTGATCTTTGCCATACATATGATGTCTTGTAATATCCACTTTAATTTGTATAACCATAAACCCTTGATGAAGGAGTACAAGAAGTTGAAATCATTAATGAACATGAGAATATGGCTACCTTTCATTAATATAAAAGGGTTGAAACAGAACTGTAAAAGTCTCGTGGTATTATTACGGGGAAGTACTTGACGAGAGTAAGGCTTACAGGTGGCCGGCCGGTAAGCGACCTTCCAGTGATGTCCGTCCACTTGACTGTTGTCCCGTTAGGTTGGCAGCTCTGAAGCAGGTGGTAAGCCAGGTGATACGGTACAGCAGCTGCCCACGACATCCACTCTCAATGCCTCTTGGTAATTGTTAATTCGCTCATAATTCAAAACAGAAATAAGACTTCATCTAGTTTACTAAACAGAAGTAAAGAATGTAAACAATAAGAAAAAAAGAATCCATCAATGAGCTGTACCTCAGTACAGTAAACTGCTACATTTTATGATTATGTTGTAAAAGGCTCCAGCCACAGGAAAAGATCAACTAAAATGTATCTGGGAACGCCTTCACTCTGGTTTATGAGTCCTCAAAATATAATAACGTGTGATAAAGTTTACTGCATTGCAAGATGATCGACTTCACTTTTAAAGCAGGTTTTAAAGTATTTTTTGTTTTTGTACACATGTAAAAATACTAATAAAAATATAAACCAATTAAAATAATAACAACAATTATTTATTTTAGTCAAAAAATATATTAATAAATAAAAAAATAGCTAAAAAAAATAATACTAAAACAAAGTATCTATTCTAATTTAAAAAATATTAAATTATTAAGAATACAAACTATTCAATGCAATAAGTATTTTCTCTTAAGTCAAGAGGTTTTTAAAATATTTTAATTTGAACATTTTGATAAATTTTTTTTTAGAACTTTTACCTCAAGTTATTTTTACTTCTTTTAATATGGAAACACAACCTGAAAACTCTATGGTACATGTGTTAACTGTGCCTTTTACGTTCATTAGTGGAGTACATATAAGGAGTACGGTCCATTAAAAAAAGTATCAAAATCTTGAAGTCTTATACACTATATATGAACAAATGGAACTTTTTTTCTTGTTTGACTTCATAGGATTTCACCTTTTAGCACTTTCTAAAGGTCTAGTTTGGTTCATTTTATTAAATGACACTCTTCTTAGTCTTCGGTAACCCACAATGCCGGGTTGATTCTAGATCGGGAGTCCTACATTTTGTCTAACTCAAGTGTCTTTTGAGTAGGGCTTTATTAACGAGTAGCTGTCATTGAACAGGCTCTGGACCGGCGGTTCAACGTCAGTTCGTATGTTTTGTTTCTGAAGGACATTAAGTTTTAATTTATGTGGTGTAGGGTAGTGGACGATCGGTTCCGAGTGGTCCACTTCGGGAGTATTTCGGAGGTTTTGTTTGTCTCTATCTTCGGCTAGAGCAGGGGTTCTCAAAGGGGGTGAAATTCACCCCCGGGGGTGAATTATGGATCTTCAGGGGGTGAATTGTGACCATAGTAAGTTTACAGAGTGAGGAAAGCTATTATAGGTTTTGACCTCTTAATTGTAATTTCAAGAAAAAAATTGATAGAATTAATATTTAATATATCTATCAACAATTATAATTAGAATTTTATTTTTAAAATTCTCTTATAATCATAATTACTGTAAAGTTGTCAAAGTGTATATACTAACTTGGGAAGAATAGGGGGGGGGGAATGACATTGTGGGAAAAGGCGAGAGGGGTGAATGTGACAAGGAAGTCTGAGAACCCCTGGGCTAGAGCTTGTAGTTCCTGAAATGCAGCAAAAGAGCTTTCACGTAAAAAAAGGTATCAGTCTGTTTTGTTGTTATTATCTGTGATTTGGCTGCGTAAGCTAGGAACGCGAAATAATACCAAAACAGGTTCAACGTCCCCTTTGTATTATAACCGAAAGTGTTAGGTACACAGTAAGTGAAAGCATGCTTAACATCTTCCCCGAGGGATGATGTACTCAAATTTTTTTTTATCTCTTGAGTAAAAAGGGCTAGAGCGAGAATCAAACTGAAAAAAAAACAGAAAGAAGCGAACACGCAAGCCACTGGGCTACTCTAGCTCCGATATGAAACTTGAGCAGGAAAAAAATACTTTCAAAATGAATTCACCCTACAGTCTAAATTAGATATTATTTAGGCATTTCTATCGTACAACAGGATACAGAGAGATAAGTTTGTATTTATAGATGAATTGAACAAGGAATGTTTAAGTGCTTTCAGTATTATCTTTATAAACTTCTCAAGAGTTCATTGAATAGACTCTTTTGTTCCTTTTCTTGATAAAATTCTCTGCAACGCGATCCGTCTGTATCGCTCTACATATTTCACTTGTACGCTCTCAACTGGAATCATAATCTACAACGCTTATAAAAAAATTTGTCAGCTACTCCATAACGCTGTCATTCATTTGTTTCAACCATTAAAGATATTCATGCATTTTGTCATTACAACAGAGGTTAGTATCATTAATATTAAAATCATAGTAATCCGTCTTACCTCGTACCCTGCTGCTGAAGTTCTTAGACCGGTTTCGGGCGTCACCCATCTTCAACAAGAACTGATCCGTAGTTTTAGTTGATCAGTTCTTGTTGAAGATGGGTGACGCCCGAAACCGGTCTAAGAACTTCAGCAGCAGGGTACGAAGGTAAGACGGATTACTATGATTTTAATATCATTAAAGATATATTTTTCCAAATTTTTTACATATTTTTCGTCAAATCTTATGTTTTCTATATTCAGTATTAGTATGACGTGTTACATCAATTTGTGGTCCAAAGAAAACAAAAAAGATTCACTAATTTCAGAACGCTTAATTAATCCCTTATCTTTTTACGATTAAGTTTAACAAACATAGTATAAATAAAGTTTGTAATTACTTGCTTATTTTTAGATTTTCTTTTAACTTTTGCAATCTTTTATTGTGTGCTGTTTACTCATGATTAGAATAAGGGGAAGAAAGACTAAGTCTCCACACAAAAGATTTTATCCAATGTCGAAGCGTTTCAAACACATAGTGTTCAACCTCAGGTTACATCTACAATAACTTGAATCCTCAGATTACACTACATTTAGATTGTTGATATAACCTGAGGATGAACACTACGTGTTCGAAACGTGTTTACAACGTTAGAAAAAATCTTTTCTTTGGAGACTTAGCGTTTCTTTTCATTATTCTAATTTTCTCTAAAGTCCTTTGTTTTTAAAATATTTTGGCATCAGTTTATATATTTTACCATTGATAATTATACAGATTTATATTTTGTTTTCCAACGTTCACACTTATAAGGCTTTTACCTTTTAGTGCTGTTCTAGTGCGGAAATTGTGGCTCATTTATTATTTGGCACTCATTTTAGTAATGGGTAAGCCACATTTCCAGTTGATTCTACATTGGAAGTCATAAATTTTGCCTAACTCAAATATATTAGTGTAGGGATCTATAACGAGTCCTTTTTTTTATAGTACAGGCTCTGGACCGATGGTTTAACATCCTCTCCGAGGGACGACGTGCTCAGATTTATTCACCTCCCGCGTAAATAAATCGAGGGCCAGACTGGTATCGACCCCCGGACCTACCAGCTCAAAGGCGAGTACATTAACCATTAAGCTAACCTGGCTCCTTGTACAGTTTTATATGTTAATATAGAGCTTAACGATTAGAGCTTATATTATTGTGAATATCGTTAATATTCAAGATTAACGATACCTTTTTGGTTCGTTGATAGCGTACACAGGGAGTACGGCACATTGAAGTGAACGAAATAGTGCGGTATGTTATTGAATGTCGTACGTATGATATCATTATGCAACCTACGCATTAATGACAGAATTCAAACATTTTTTAGTGTCCTAGTTCACGTAGTTTTGGAATATTTATACTTATGAAGGTCTATTTCTAGAACTCTTGGAGTTTGATAACAAACATTCCAAGAGACAGTGCTAGTTTATTGTAACTGATTAGTTTGTAATGTGGCTCTTTCGATGGGAATGTGGATTGAAAACGTTTTGATAGTAGTTGGAGGTCAGTACAAGTAAAGACCTAATAGAGGTAATGATGCAGGAGGACAGGCCTCGCTGTCTTAAAAAGAGCCTTTCCCCTCACACACAAACACACACACATACACACACCTGTCCTCGCCAAGGACTATGCCACTTGTACTTCCTGTTATCTCGACTTCACCTGCCTCAAGCAGTCCATCTGTCGGGGCTCTGGCTCGACTTCTCCACACCCACATACTCAGTCATACAAAACTTAAGAAAGAAAAGACTTTGAACCCTGGGTCGACTTTAAACAACCAAATAACTTCAAACTTCCTGTAATGCAGTGGTTTCCAAACTTAATGTTACTACACCTCCCTTAAAAATATTTAAACATTAGCCCCCCCCCCCCCCTGAAGATTTCATAAAAACAAACATTTTTACTCTTATAAAATTTATTCATAGAAACTAATGGAAAACGATATTTTATTATTGTTTTTAAAGAGATGAATGTGCTTGTGTATTACCACAAAGTTTATCAAATCTTGGTGTTTGTGACGATATAGCTACTCGTAGCTCTTTTTCCATAACTAAACAAGCTCCATATTTGGATTTCATTGCAGTCAAGGCAGAAAATCATTTTTTACATAGAAAACTTTTGCAGTAATTTGGAAAATTGTTCACTGTGACTAATTTTCGCGGCTATCTTTAGACTAGTGCGCGCCTCCCAGTTTGGAAAACGCTGCTGTAATGTCAAATCCACTACTTCTTGTAACACTAACAAAGCACACTGTCAATGTCTGTGAACTTGAGTAATGCCCTGTTAGTCGGCACCATAAATGCTCGTACCACAATTTTGAGGTCACTAACAGACGATTCTTAAATGAATCAACATTAAGAACTTATAAAAATTCTGAAAATGGTGTAATTCAATCTTACTATAAGTAAAGTTGTAATGATTGAAACACCAAACTATTAACAGTAAAGGTGCTATGAATATTAAATTAACAAAAGATTACAGTGGCAAAACACAGTAAATCTATATAAATAAAAGAAAGGTTTTGTCTGTACATTGCTTTAGAACTGACTCATTTCAAGTTTTCTTTACGTTTCATACTTTAGAGAAGCCGCATGTACGCTTAGAATAATTTCTGTCTGTCGGTTTGTCTGCAAAATAATGTCACTAGTAAACTCAGCCACCATAAGTCAAAACAAGCTGAAACTTTGACAGTAGATTCGTGTATGTCTAAGTTAAAATCTAAGCTTTGAATGGATTGAATATTCAACGATGAAGAGAAGTTATGAACTTTAAGAACCTATTGGTTCTTCTAACACAGAAATAAACATGTTAGAACAAGTTAAATCTGTGTTAGTTTGGCTAACTACACAGGCATGTTTATTTTGAAAATATACAGGTGTAGCAATTAGGTATTGTTAGTTGATTTTAATTTCATTTGCGTATATGAATATATTGCGTATTTGAGCTTATTGACAAGGTGTTTCCCAGAGTTGAAGATGTACCATCTATTCAGAATAAATAGCTTTGTGAACGAGCAATTCTCAACCCTTACTAAATCAACAAACAAGTTTTTACGCTATATCAAGGCGAAGAAAGAACTTACAAGTCAGTAAAGAGAGTGATTAGTGATGAGGAAGCAGTTCATTATCCAACTAAATTTCTTGACTCTGAATTTCTTTCCCTGGACTGCCTGCTCATGAGTAAAAATTTCAAGTAGATGCACCAATCATGCTGAGATTTAGTAGCAGTAACAAATTTCATGTTACGAAACTTGAGTGCCCAAAAATCTGCAATGGGACACGTCTCTGAGTTCATGCTCTGCACAGATACGCCATAGAGGCAGACATCATGACTGGGTATGGTACTGGGCAGTCATGCGCATACCATTGATTCCGAGCCACTATCTGTTTCCATTTAAACGATTACAATATCCTGTCAGCGTTTGTTTTGCAATGACGGTAACTAAGTCCCAAGGGGAAACTCTATCTACCGCAGGAATTGAAGTGAGTGAGACCAAGTTTTTCTCTCAATGGTCAACTTTGCTAGCCCATTAGTCAACAAGCCCATAGTTTGCTTGCCCAAGAGTCAGAGGTTCTAACTCTTTGTTCTTTCATGAACCTGAAGGACAGACAGCTAATGTGGTGTATATAAAGGCATTTGCTTAACACTACAGTAATACTGATATTTTGTACTATTCTATAATTTCTAATGATATTTTAAAATACCATGTATAAACAAATTTTTGATTCCGTCAATGACGGGTACGTTTGCTAGTTAATAACAAAAGTATACTACCAAAGGTAATACTTTGCCTTTATTTTTATTATTCTACATTTGCTAACCAAATTAGGTATGATACAGTAAAACTCTAAAATATGTATCCACAAGGAAATTGAAAGCACTATTTTTAAAAGTTAAATAAATTTGTTTCACTTTTTTTTTTAATTTACAAAAAAGCGACGATCAGAAGAGGTAGAGATTTCTTTGAGTTGTCTGTTTTTACGTCCATATTGTATCTTCCAGTAATGCAACAATAACTGGAATTTTAATCATAGCATAATAATTTTAGGATGATTAGAGAAGGGAATAAATACTAAGTCTCAACACAAAAAATTTTGTCAAAGGCCGACGCGTTTCGAACACCGTTCATCGTGAGTTTACATCTACATATTTAAATATTATTTTTATATATATATTATTAATTTCAAATACAAGATTCAATTTTAATTTTTATTATATATTTTTATTTTATTGTAATCTACTAAATTGTCAATATATTAATTTTTCAAATACTTTTTTTCAAATACAAGTATTCAATTTTAATTTTTTATATATATATTTTTATTTTATGTGTAATCTGACGTTGAAAGGCGTGTTCGAAACGCATCAACGTTTTAATAACAATCTTTTGTAGAGACAGTGTTTCTTAAAACTCAATTTCTAATCAATCATAAAAAAAGTTTTTAAAAATTATGTATTTTAAATAGTAGGTTTACCTACTTTTAAAAGAAAATAAAAGTCGGGAAAATACGTAGTTGTTTTTATAATAATACGTTAAAGTACTAGGTATGACCAAAAAGTAAGGAGACTATGAATTTCGTGAACTCTGTACAAAATAATTTTAAAATTTTTGTTGTGTATTGGTATACTCGTCACGATCATATGTTCACAGTTTTGCTGCACAGTTATGTGCGAGGCATAAAGGTTAGACTCGTGTTTGCGTAGTCGACGATTTTTTTGCCATTGAAGAAATAATTACCTGTGGAATAACTGATCACCACTTATTAACTTTTTTTTTTCTCAAGTTGACTCACATTAACCCATTGTCAATATTTAAAAAGTTTTTGAATACTTAATAAAATTGTTTACACAAAAATTAATACAATTCTCTGCTCCGTTATTTTCAACAGTAAAAAATTCGCATCATCTAAAAAGTAAAAAAAAAACAAGCACTAACCTAGTTTAAACACAACACATGCTATATAGTCAAAACCTCAAACATTTAATCGTGACGAGTGTACCAACACAACAACAAAAATTTGGAACTTTGAATGTACAAAGCGCGGGAAATTCTAAACTAAACTATCCTTACTTTTTGATCACATCTCCTACATTTGGTTAATATACAGAACAACGGGCCCCTCACCATATAATGTGTTCAGTTATAATATAAATATTGAATAATACATACTATAATACCTTGTATTATGTATAAGATCTATCTTAAACAGACTTTACAAATTGTAGATACCGGTACCAGAGGCAAAACGCTCTTTTACAAATACAGAACTGTCTCTAACCAGATCTGTCAGATTTCATTAAGTCCTTTAAACGTATCGTCATTGATGAAGTATGCAGAGGTACTAAATTGAATCAGTGATAAGTGCCTCATGTTACCTGTCATAACTTCGCTAATGACTCTTGTCTTATGTGATTAACATTGTTCTAAATGGATTCATACTAAAGTTTTGAACATTAAAAGTTGCTCCGTTCATGTAAATTACCGTAATTTATTTTCAAAACAAGCACCCGTAATGATATCACAGTGTAAAAAAAAGAAGATATTCCCATATGGATGTCTGACAAATTTCATTAGGATCTGTCAAAGAGGGAACAAAATATTGATGTACATTCACATCCAGACCTATTCTAAAAATATTCCACATAGATTCACGCACCAAAACATGTTCACCCGTTAGAATCCATAAATTAAATAGATATGTATATAAAATATTGTTAGGTTTTTACTTAAAATTAATACCTGTTCAGCAGATTTCACAATCCATTAATTAAATGTTATATTGTAAATTCCTCCGTCCATCGGATAAGGCGTTATGTCGCTTGTCCAGACCACATGATGCCAGGTACTGTTAAAGATCCCTTTTAACCTAAATTCACCTCAGGCAAAATTTAGAACTCTCAATACAGAATCAACTCGATAATGTTTAATATTACGGACTTACCCTTAACAAATAATAAATACACCACACTTGCTTCATGAACAGTACTAAAAGGTGAAAGCCAAAATGGGGTTTAAAAACGAAATAAAAACTTGTAAATCCCTTTACATATAAGAAATTTTAATAAGAATATAATTTAATATTTAATAAGACATTTTCTTATTAAAATCTGTCTGGGGTTCCGCGAAAAACATTTTTCTATTTTTTTTTTTTTAATAGGTATGGATTTATTCTGTGTTTCTTGTGAATCATGAAACCGAGTATTACTTATATACAGGTTTTGAAATTTTTTTTAGGGTTTTAGTCTAGATATTACAAAACGCTTCTTCGCCAACGTTTCGACATATATTTATGTCCTCCTCAGGGCTAAAACATTAATACATTGAGCACAATTATTGCGACTACATTAGTTCTATTGTTTGCTAATATGTAACAAAAAAGATAAACTATGGATTATCATATTCCAGTCTGGTTTTGTATTATATTGATAAGAATTTCCAGGGATTTAAATTTGTTTAAACTTCCCAGGGAAACAAATTTAAATCTCTGGAAATTCTTATTAATATAATACAAAACCAGACTGGAATATGATAATCCGTAGTTTATCTTTTTTGTTACATATTAGCAAACAATAGAACTAATTTAGTCGTAATAATTGTGCTCAATGTATTCATGTTTTAGCCCTGAGGAGGACATAAATATATGTCGAAACGTTGGCGAAGAAGCGTTCTTTAATATCTAGACCAAAACCCTAAAACAAATCTCAAAACCTGTGAATAAAGAGTGGTCAAGAAACAAACAGCATGATGAATACTTATACACATAAGTAGAAGTGGCCCAAATTTTATTCTTATTTAGGATGAATCGCTTGTCAGTTATTGGAGCCATCTGATTCCCGAATGTCCTTTTATTGCAAAAATAGCACTTGCACATTGCTGCCACTTCCCACTGCCTACTTATGTGAAACCGGATTTTCCTTTTATACTTCCATAAAAACTAAACACCAAAGTACACTTAATGCTCGGTTTGACTTGAGAATCAAACTTTCAACTATGAAATAAAAAATGATTACAAAATAAACTTTGTGTTAAAGTTGCTAATAATTCTGTTTCATGTGTTATGTACTTGTGGAAGATATGAAAATTAAAATCTTTTAGTTTTGAATTTTTCTTCGAAAAATATGCACTGCAGTAATATTACTTTTTAATTGTTTTTAAAAATACATACTATTTATAAAAGTATACGAAAATATTTATATTATGATTGTACAAAATCATTAGAATCTGGGGTTCCTGAAGCAAAAAGGGTTCCACGTCGAAAATAGTTTGAAAAACTGAGATTTAACGTAATAGAACGAAGTACGAGTCCAAATACATATTACTGTCCAAATGATATACATAATATGGTGTAAGCACGCTAAAATGTATAGTTCCTAATAGTATTTCCTTTTGATGGTGAGGAAAATATATTACGTCTTCACCACAAGGATATGATAGTACTACGCGTTTTGAAGTGCGCCGTAAAATAAAATCCTCGTGGTGAAAACGTAATATAATATATAGTTATAATGAGTAAACGACATACAATAACTGCTTGCTTACAGTGCCGCATCAAGGAAGGAGGGTGGACCACCCCGGCAGCACGTACCAGCCAGGGGGCGGGATTTTGAAGGGGGTAAAAATAGAAAAAAAATAAAATAATAAAAAGTCAACAAAAAAAACCTTTCGAAAATGAGTTTGTATGTCTCATATGTGTAAAACTGTTTTTAACGGATTTTTCAAGTGTATGATTTGCAAACTAAAATTAAATGTACATTTCTCAAAACTATTTTTTTAAAACAGTTGAAAGTTTATTATAATTGTTTGCGTAGCCAATTAATTTAATTTAACAATTTTTTTTATGATTTGAATTAAACATTTTTTTAAAAAAAAATCTTTGTTTTTCTTTGATGATGACTGTATCTGTATACGAGTACTGTAATAAGATGAAAGTCTGAGACTAATAGCAGCAGTCTAAAATTAGATAAATGGTGGTAATTCCATGACAATAAATAATTTGAGGACTTTCTGGAATTTTGAAGGCTAACGGATTCAACGCCAGTGAGGGGATGGATATCTTACGACCTCCCCGGGTGGTAAAAATGGTCGATGTTTTGTGCATAACACCACTACGTGCATAGCTCGTAAGTATTCCCTTTAATTGTTTTATAAATTTCATACTTATAGCAATTCAATTGTTACACTGAATACGATTTTTTAAAAAAAAAAAATTAAAAAACTCTGAGGTTGGATTCTTATAAACAATTTCTCAGGTTAATGGAAACAATAGTTTTAAGTTTTTTTTTTAAATAGAAAATTATGTTTTGCGTTTTTAGTGTTATAATGCCTTTTCCAACGAACCAAAAATCTTGAACTTTGGTCATGACATATTATTTTTTTGCGGAATACAGGTTATAGGAAATACTCCCAGGTTTTAATATACCTGTGTATGGAGTTTTGCGAAAAAAAAACAAAATCAAAAAAATGTACTATGATACCCTTTCCTTTAATCAATATTGTAAAAAAAAACAACCTAAACTCGTAAGTTCATTCCTCTATAAGGAGCTAATTTTGGGTTTGATTACATTATGATTTCTCAGCCATGTCATTAGTAACATCATGTACACAAGCTTCCTTATTAAATAAGTAAAAACTTTTACGTTTCCCCGTAAAACTGATGTCTTTTCCTGAAAATTCTTGGAACTTTTCCCAGTTATAGAATTTATTTCATAATATGTAGAAAATCTCAACTCTCAAAGGGTGTCTATAAAGTCTGGATATAGAAGTGATTTTTACTATTTTACTTATTTATATATTTTTCTTCCCCGCAATGAATATAATACTGCCTAAAGAATCTATTTGGTTTACCTCTAATCACCACGAAGGGGTAGTAATGGAGTGATTAAGCGCCACTAATAGCCTCTAACACTCAACTCAGACTTTAGGCCTTCATGAGGCTACCCTGTTTTATATACAGGGACAAACGAAAGAGGAGGAGAAGTTGATCAGGGGCTGGGCCTATCACCTTCATTTCACATCCTTCCTAATCCCAAAATTCACTTCCTTTTATCTCAGCCCCAATCTAAGGTGTTATCCGATCCGTGCCGAAGGATGAATGATACAGGGGTTACTGTATTATGAACAGATTCTCAAGGGTACCAGGCGACCCCCTTGAGTAAACAGCCTTACTCCGATATGCGGTGCTCTGCTGGAGCGGACAAAATACCACCGATAAAGATACAGGGATTTTCCTCTGTGTGATACTAAGGAGAAGAAAGTTCGGAGACCATCCTCCGTAAGCGCAGAGGATCTAAAAGCGCTAACTATTGGGTGCTAACCTCCCACAAGTGCACCTAAGGACCTGAAGAAGGAGAAAGGAAGTTACTTTCTCCCGAAACGTAGGTAGCCTGAACGGATATTATGAATGATGGTTTATGCAGATTCTGCAAAGAAGAGGAAGAAACACCCTTGCACCTGCTGACTGACTATAAGGCAACTTTGATGCACAGAGGTAGGTGCTTCGGTACACTCAACAAAAACCATAGAAAAACTTATACCGCTGGAACCAGCAAAAGTGCTGATCTTCTTAGAGGTGTTGAAGCTAACTGCTGGGGTACTTTAGTACAGAAGAGGGGAAGTACGAGTACAATAGTTTTTAAGACGCAGTGCTATAGTCACCCACAAAAATGAAAAAAAAAACCACCACGTAATAGTCCAAAACATTGCTTGTTTTTTTTGACCTTCTTGACTAATTTGCCATCGTTAGTGATACAAATAGGCTGCTTATATTGGGTTTCAAAGGTAAAGTTATTTCATAATTTTGCGCTATAACCATCCTTCATGTCCACTTTGAAGTATCAAATCGAGTTTTTCTTCTTTACATAGTGAAATATTGATAAATGAAATAGTTAAATCCCCTACGTGGCCAGACTTTAACGACGCCCTGTAGAGTAAGTAGTGTAGGAGAAAAACAAAACTGTATCTTAAAACCACTAATAATATATTTCTTAATAGGCAACACTACTCCCAAAAAATATATAGCTCATCTCTATAACTACTTTTTGTGTAAAATTTCAGAATGACCCATAGAACGCCCTAGATCTGTAGGTAGCGTGTCCCCAAAAAAAATTCTGACCCCCCCACAATCACATTATCAATACACATAGGCTTAAAACTTTAAAAATGGACTCAAGAGAATCACAAAAAAAAAGTTAGTAAATCCATTAAAATCTTAAAACAAAATTGAATAACCACTGGATATACAGTAACGGAAAACACAAAGTTACTACAGTTATTGACTGTCTTTTATTTAACAATTTTTTGCTGATCTATTTTCCCAAAATGGCCTTTCTTTGATCAAACCAAGGCTTACAGGGGATGTGAAAGAACGATGGAAATCATATGGCATGCATTCAATACAAAAATATCGCCCATCAGGTAAATTTGTCTCTGCTATAGTCGGCTTGATTACATAGCATTAATTAATGAACAATTTACAAAAATTCACTCGCTACTCGAGGGGTTACATAAATAATTATAATGAATTTACAATTTATTTGAAAAAAAAAAAGTTAACATAAAAAAAATATAACAGATTAAGATTACAATTGCGAAAACATTTTACAGGTATTTGAGAAGTTGTATACTCAAAATATTTGACATCGCGATTAAAAAAAAAAAAAAAAATTAATTTAATATTAAGATAAAGAAGGTAAAGGAAGTATTGAAAATTGTATACTTTACATCGGGCTCGTTAAGAAATTACATTGATACAGAGTTGATCAAAAGATGACCAGCAGAATTATTAAAGATCTTCGTCATCGTCAGGAAGAGCTGTGTCCTGGGCATCCTGTAACAACATAGTCATATGTTAGAATTGTTTGAGTTCATAGATAGGACAGTGATAAAAGTTCTATTTTGGATAGGCTTGCTTCTCAAGGCTTTCTTTCTTCTCAAATGTAACACTAGTAATTGAAATATGCCTAATCACAATTATATAACAGTACTCATAGTTTATGGTCAGTTGTGTATTCTGATAGTCACTGCTGTACTGGAAGTAGGCAGTTGTATTTTTTTTTGTATTACCCCTACTTAGAAACCGTTTATTTTACTGTATATCGAGTTTTGGTTTAAATCAAATAATAATTATGAAATATAGAATAGATCTGAGAGCGTCGGTCTCTCGGAGAGGATGTTAAGCCGTCGGTCCCGAGCCTGTACGATGTCAGGTACTCGTTACTCGAAATACACTTGAGTTAGGCAAAATTTAGGACTACCAATGTAGAATCTGTAGAATCACCGATCAAACAAAAAACCGGTAAACGACTGACGTTATCTCCCGCTAGGGCAGGCATGGGCGATTGCCCATAAATTGTATTTTATGACCTGGAGGTCGCATTATATAATTTCCAAGTGACCGCGGGCCGCATGGTATTTAGATACAAACAGCTTATTTGTATAATTTACATCTATATACTATATATATATTGAAGTATATACTGTGTGCTACATTAACGTTCTATAATTATTTAACTTTTTATTATTCATATAATGAAAATTATTATTTATATCTCATTATTTCATAATGCTAAACTATCATCAGAACACAATCTAAAGATTCGTTAAAAAAAGTAAATATAAGGAAAAAACTAAAACATTTGTTGCTATAAACCAATGTTGTAATTTCCTTCCAAAAGTCTCGGTGAGATTTTGTTAATAAGCAAAAAGCAGAAGAATCCTTAATATGAAGATAGAATTCCAGATAATCTCCGAGAGCTGCACAAAAACACGTTGGGCCGCATGTTGCCTATGCCTGCGATAGGGGATCCGTTAAAAAAAAAAGCCCAAGCAATTTAAAAAAGTTACATTTTAGTTATGGTACAAAGAAAAACAACAGCAAAACCCAAATGCAAGTATAATCTAACTTCATTTTAGAAGTTTTTATATATTGGTAGGCGTAGATTTATTATGTTTCGTAAACGAATAGGTTTGGAAAGTGCATCTATGAAGATCTTGATAATTACCAAAACTATTGGGGCAAGAAGCACAAAAATTTACGAGAAACGTTGAATTTACAATCTGATTAATAATGCATCACAGCTTTCAGTTGTTCATTTGTGCTTCAACCGCAAATGATAAAGCAAAAGGTTCATATAAAAGTACATAAATTTACTTTGAAGTATGATACCATTATTTCTCGAAAGTTAGAAAATTTAAAATTAAAATGAAATTCACACTAATTCAATATCTTAATTATTTTAATTAACTAAAATCAAAATTATTGTATATTATTATTGTATGCCTAATGAAATATTAAATGCGCGAGATAAAACTTGTAGGTTCTCAGTCGACCAATACTAGAATTTTCATTATGACCATGTTACGTGCTTAGATTTTTTTACTTTATATTGTTGAATTTGACAAACCTGGAGGTCCTTCTCGATTTGCTCTCGCCATTCCGGATCCATGCTGACTTCAGGAGGCAGTAGAGCCGGCATAGCGACGAATTCAAGATTAGCGTCTCCAATCAGCTTTCGGGCCAAATAAAGGAATGGTTTTTCAAAATTGTAGTTACTCTTTGCACTAATGTCATAGTACTGCAAAACAAACATATAACAAGGTTTTTTTAAAAAAAATGTACCACACTTTTGAAAAACATTCATTTTGAATGAAGAAACAACAATAAAAAAAAACTCTAATTCTAATGGATTGTTAACTGTCACTTCACTGGCATACTTCGGTTCTTCATTCTGCTGGCGACAGTTTACCAAAAATTTAGGGATTGTCATTTTTTCGCTCAAAGTATTTTTCTTTATCATTTCAAATATAAATTTTGTTGCAGGAAGGTAGCAGATCTTCTCTAAGATATATTTTATTAAAGTGAACAGCAGTCCCTGCATTCACGATGTTCTGATTGGTACAATCTTATGAATTAATTTCCTCTGAACTGGTAGGTTTGGGGTTCGATACAGACCTGGCCCTCGATTTATTCACATAAGAGGTGAATAAATCTGAGCAAGTTGGTTCTCTAGCCTGTTCGATGTCAGGTACTCGTTAAAGATCCCTATTCTAAATACACTTGAGATAGGTAAAATTTAGGACTCCAATGTAGAATCAATCTTGATTGTGTGATATCACAAAGTGCCCAATGTTCGGCCTATGCGTCTTCCCTTGTGGAACAACCACTGCAACCTAGAGGGTTACCTACTACTAATTACCTATAAACAGGGAACAGTTAAAAAATTGTGGTTAGTCGGTTAAGTGACATTATGATAATCATTACAAAGTGAGAGGTTATATAAAGCTATAATAGAAATATATATGATTGATTATACGATCTAAAGGGAAGTAGAAAAGATGACGTAAATGTAGATATGATAAAAGATAACAATGGAAAGACAACGGGAAGTTATAAAGGGTTATAAACCAATAGCTTTGTTTAACTTGACTTTATTGCCTCTATTTTTAAACTTTTACCATATCTATTTATTTCTTTTCTACACACCCTTCAGACTGCACAATCTTGTATACTTTTATGGTACCATTATATAAACCCTCACTCTTTCAATCTTTATCACCACCTTTGTCAATTTCTTTTTGAATTGATTACAAGAAATTAGTTCGAAAGATAGAATTAGTCACTCAGAAGATGGATTCTGAGACTGCAGTCTACTTTAATGAAATATTATATATACAAATTAAATGTAAATCGGATTTTTCGGTCAGTATTACATTAAAAAAAAAACCTCAAATGCAAAACGTATTGGTTCACTAAGTCTCAAATTTTCTGTTTATTTATTAAAATAATATCTAAACTTCTTCATAGAGAATTTAATTTGCATCTGGAGGATAGACTCCTGATAAATTTTATTTTGTTTCTACTTCTTCACGGTCGATACTTTTATCATGATTTATATATATATATATATATATATATATATATATGATTCGATGCGATGTTGACCAATGGGAGTAGAGTTACAGGTCCAAGCGTAAAAAACTCTACTCCCATTGGTCAACATCGCATCGAATCATATTCCTTTCCCCGGACAACCCATAGAAAACTATATATATATATTATATATATATACAATTAAAAGAAACGGTCCAGCGGACTTTTTTACAATAAAATAAAAAACGAAGGAAACACACAGAAAGACACAGACATAACTCACATCGATATTTCGACAATCGTCGTCATCAGGAGGTGCGAAGAGCGAAGAGTCCCGCAGGAAGACAGGGCGGTACTGAACTCGGAAACCGCAGCCAGTACCCCACCACTTACCACCAAGCGGGGGAAGGGAGGGAAGGAAATGAAGAGCCAAATTAAGACGTAAAAGGAACGAGTAAAAATTATAACTATAAAAAAAATATAAAAAAAAAAAAGTAGATAAATCAAATTAAAATTAATAAAAATAATAAATAAAAAGTAAAATAATAAATAAATAAATAAAAAATAATAAATAAATAAATAAATCATAAATAAATTATCGGTTGAGGTTGAGTCCGGGGGAAGAGCGAGCATCAAGTAAGCATATGTATGCCTCCTCTGAAGCTCTTAGGGTAACTTTATTGTTGGATTCGGGGATCTGTTTCAGGATCTGAACCCTGAAACAGTCATTGAAACTGAGTCCATGCGAGTTCGCATGGATGGCTACAGGATAGTTACTGCGTTGACCGACTGAAGCCCTATGACCATTCATACGAAGGCTCAACTTATTAGAAGTTAAGCCAACGTAAAAGGAGTCACACTGAGTGCAATATAATAATAATAATAATAATCATCATCATCATCATTACGGTACTAGTAATAATAATTTTAACATTACAAATAACAATAATATACACAACTGCAACAACTTAATCCCTAACAACAATAAGAATATTATAAACCTTTCTTCCCGCAATTTGAGTACTGCTGAAGCCAGTATTCTTTCTAAGGGTCTTAGCTTCAGTCCAGTCCCTAAAATTAATCACATCAGCATCTTGGAGGATCTCCAGATGTTTTTTCGATCTCTTCGCTGGCAGTATTTTTGGAGTTCCAATGACAAAAGCTCCGGTGATACAACTTCTAAAGTTCACACTTCCCTCAAGCGCTTTAAACCTCTATCTTCCCACGAACCACCTCCACTTTCTGCATCACATCCTCTCGAACTCTTCATCTCCTCTATTGTCCGCAGATGTTCTAATCCTGCCTTCCTCAGAAGCCTATCTCCCCCGGATAACCTCACCATTCCCGAGAGAAAAGCGATTAGCAGTTTGAAAAGAGACAGCTCCCTGCTTATCATGCCAGCTGATAAAGGTTCCTCTGTAGTCCTCATGGACCGTTCTGTCTACCACCGTGAGGCAATGAAACAACTCTCTAACTCATCTTTTTATCAACAGCTTTCTTCCAACCCTATTCCTCTTTTCCTCAAGAACTTAGTTTCTCTTCTTAATAACAGTTCTGTGTGTGAGGGCCTTTCTCCCCAGGATATTGACACCCTCATTCCCTCAAATCCCCGATGTCCTGTTTTCTACCTGCTCCCTAAAGTCCACAAGCCCTTCAACATGCCTGACTCCCCTCCCACCGGTAGACCTATCGTTTCCAGTTATGGCTGCCTTACAGAAAGACTTTCCGCCTTCATTGATCACTTCCTACAGCCTCTAGTTCGGAACCAACCTTCTTTCTGCAAAGACACTTTCCATTTTCTCCAAATTCTTAAAAATCTTTCTCTTCCCTCTACCCTTGATCATCCTCTTCTCATGGTTGCCATGGACGTCACTTCTCTCTATACTTCAATCATTCATTCTGAAGGTCTGGACGCTCTGCGATACTTTCTTGATGGCAGAACAGCACCCCTTAATCCTTCCACATCCTTTCTAGTCTCTTTGGCTGATTTCGTGCTACAGCATAATGTCTTTCAGTTTGAGGGTCGTTATTACCTTCAAACCAGAGGCACAGCTATGGGTACGATTATGGCCCCTTCTTACGCTAATCTTTTCATGGCCAAATTAGAGCAGGATTTCCTGGCCACCTGTCAACTTCTTCCACTCCTTTATCTCCGTTTTATTGATGATATTTTCTTCATTTGGCCCCATGGCAAACATAACTTAGAACTTTTCCTACACTCCTTTCAAAATTTCTGCCCCTCCATCACTTTCACTTACGACATCTCCGACAGACTTATCACCTTTCTTGACGTTGACGTTACTTTAGACAATGGACACTTCTTGACTTCCGTACATATAAAACCCACCAACTCCCAACAGTACCTCCATTACAATAGTTGCCATCCATCCCATGTTAAAAAGTCTATACCTCGATCCTTGTCCCTCCGTATTCACAATATCTGCAATAATCTCCAAGACCGCAGACATCACCTTAACCTCTTAAAGGACAAATTTTCTGAACGAGGCTATCCTCGCTCCTTCATTGATAGTCGTGTTTTACCGGCTGACATCTCCCACCAACCCAGACCCAAGAGGGATAGAAGTAACACTTCCTTCTTCCTGACAACCTACTTCCCTGGCGCTTATAAGCTTCGTGCTGTTATTAAGGAGTCTTTTCCGATTCTGTCTACTTCTACTTCTTCCATCTTTAATCACCCCCCTTCTATTTCCTACCGTAAACCTGCCAATCTAAAAAGCATTTTCTCTCATATTTCCCCTCAGCCTTCCAATCCTGTTCCTGGAATGAAACAATGTGGACGCCGTGGCTGTCAAACTTGCCTGATTGTAAATCCTAATCCTTCCTTCGATTCCCCTCTCCACCATAGTTCCTACCCGGTTCAGGTCAATTCCTCCTGTACCTCGAGCAACTGTGTTTACCGACTGGATTGCACTCAGTGTGACTCCTTTTACGTTGGCTTAACTTCTAATAAGTTGAGCCTTCGTATGAATGGTCATAGGGCTTCAGTCGGTCAACGCAGTAACTATCCTGTAGCCATCCATGCGAACTCGCATGGACTCAGTTTCAATGACTGTTTCAGGGTTCAGATCCTGAAACAGATCCCCGAATCCAACAATAAAGTTACCCTAAGAGCTTCAGAGGAGGCATACATATGCTTACTTGATGCTCGCTCTTCCCCCGGACTCAACCTCAACCGATAATTTATTTATGATTTATTTATTTATTATTTATTTATTATTTTTTATTTTACTTTTTATTTATTATTTTTATTAATTTTAATTTGATTTATCTACTTTTTTTTTTTTTTATAATTTTTTTTATAGTTATAATTTTTACTCGTTCCTTTTACGTCTTAATTTGGCTCTTCATTTCCTTCCCTCCCTTCCCCCGCTTGGTGGTAAGTGGTGGGGTACTGGCTGCGGTTTCCGAGTTCAGTACCGCCCTGTCTTCCTGCGGGACTCTTCGCTCTTCGCACCTCCTGATGACGACGATTGTCGAAATATCGATGTGAGTTATGTCTGTGTCTTTCTGTGTGTTTCCTTCGTTTTTTATTTTATTATATATATATATATTATATATATATATATATATATATATATATATATATATACAAAACTAAGTTTATCTGGACTTGGTCAGTTCTTCAGGTTCAAATTAAACTCTCGTTGCCAACGTTTCGGTCTTGTACATTTTTCAAAGGCCTACAAAAACAGAGAAAATATAAGAAATAATACAATCATTCAAAAATCAAACATACATAAAAGTGCAATTAGTTACAATTAAGAAATTACAATAGAAATTTTTACTATAGGTTAGTGAGAAAACTTACAGAAGTATAAATTTTGAAACAGTTTTCTCACTAACCTATAGTCAAAATTTCTATTGTAATTTCTTAATTGTAACTAATAGCACTTTTATGTATGTTTGATTTTTGAATGATTGTATTATTTCTTATATTTACTTTGTTTGTGTAGGTCTATGAAAAAGGTTTTAAATAAAGACCGAAACGTTGGCAATGAGAGTTTAATTTGAACCTGAAAAACTGATCGAGTCCCCATAAACTATAGTTTTGTTTCTATTCCACGGTCGATACTTTTATCAATATTTATATATACATAATATAACTAAAAAAGGTAAATCGGGATGCGGTCAGTTTCTTCCACTTCCAATCAAACTCTCATTGCCGACGTTTCGATTTTATTCAAAATCTTTTTCAAAGGTAAAAGTAGGAATATTTGAAAATGAACGAACTATTACAAATTACATTACTAAAACAATATGGCAGGTTAAACTTTTCGAATGACAATCAATGAATATGACAATCAAATGACAAGGATTGTCATTTGAATCGTTTAACCTGCCATATTGTTTTAGTAATGAAATTTGTAATAGTTCGTTCATTTTCAAATATTCCTACTTTTGCCTTTGAAAAAGATTTTGAATAAAATCGAAACGTGTAATGAGAGTTTCATTGGAAGCGGAAGAAGTTGACCGCATCCCGATTTATATATATATCATATATATATCATCTTTTTTAGATTTATATATATATATATATCATGATAAAAGTATCGACTGTGAAGAAGTAGAAACAAAATAAAATTTATCAGGAGTATATCCTTCAGATGCAAATTAAATTCTCCATGAAGAAGTTTCGATTTTATTTTAATAAATAAACAGAAAATTTTTTTTCGCCAAAACACTTCGGCGAAACTAACACAAGGAGGTGGTAGCTCTGAACGTCTGTTCA
Organism: Hermatobates lingyangjiaoensis; assembly: GCA_026182355.1. Classification (NCBI taxonomy): domain Eukaryota; kingdom Metazoa; phylum Arthropoda; class Insecta; order Hemiptera; family Hermatobatidae; genus Hermatobates; species Hermatobates lingyangjiaoensis. Next base: position 28,217 of record JAPFBL010000326.1, on the reverse strand, counting down.
GTCTGTTGGCGTATTATCTTCTTTACCTTTATCCTCGCGCCATCACCTGTGAAATATCTCTATCATAAAGAATAAAAGTGGATACAAAGTGTAGGATTTTAATAAAGATTTTTATAATTGACTTATTCTTCTTTGCACTAATTAGTAGTATCAATGACTAATACAAAGAAAAAGGTGGACTTACTGTTAGTTCTATGTCATTTTGCAATTAGCTAACTGGCCCGGCCCACTTGAGATCAAACTAAGCTTTATTCGGCCCCTAGACCGAAATGAGTTTGACACCCCTGAATTAAAGTATCAGTATAATAGGTGGATCTTAATATCTGAAGTATAATTATATCTAAAGAAAAAGTTGAGAACATTTACAGAAGAAAGAAATTGCCGCGTTGTTTCTTTTCGAGACGGCCGAGGGACAGACGAAACCCTCCGATACTCATTCCTTCAGGAAATATTTTTTTTTTTAAAACTAAATGGTTATACGATAGAATAAATAGGACAGGATGTAACTCATACTTATTTAAAACAGAATTCAGTCATATATACATAGAGTCCCAGTGTGGCAGTTGTCCTGTTGGATTTTTTGTTTATATTAATTCTTAGCTAGTAAACTTTGAAATTCTAACGTTCACACACACACACATTTATATAGGTTTTTTATTTCATGCCATAAGATTATTTTTGTCATAACAAAATGCTTTGTCCACATACTCAATACATTTGTTTTTAAACCTGCTTCAGGGTCTGATAATAAGCATAATTCATTGCAGTATCGGAATCAGAATTGAAAGTTTAATGCAGTATCGGGACTCGTACAGGAATCGCTAAAAATTTGTTATTAATCCTATCACTAAATATTAGTAGAAGTTCTTGAAAGACAAACCCTAAAGATTGAAAACAGAAGCTTAATGGAGATTTTTACGCCTATAAATGGTCTTTAACGGTTGCAATGAACCAGGGGACATTGATTGTACTGTCAAAATCATTTGATTCTGCTCGTACTATGAAGAAAGAAAGACAGACCTAAAGTCAACTTTACAATAACTAAACTTATGTTCACAATCAGGATAATCAATGAACCCATCAAAATCATCAAGCTTATAATATGGAAATTTCACTTATTTCAAAATACCTAAAAATGAGCAAACGCTACCATACCTCTACAAGAAAATATACTTAAGCCTGTTGAAGAAGCTATTGTATAATATTGGGAGGGAATCTATCCAATTTCCATATAGAGCATATGGCTCAAAACTAATTTAAAATGACATTCTACGACAAGAACATTATTAACATAACTTGCAAGGTATCATTCATTACTTTTCGTGATTTTTACAGATTTCAGAGTTTAGAGGCCACATAAAAACATATTTTATTATATGTTTATATATATAATGTTTATATATATATAAACATTGATCAAACCACAATAAGAAATGGGAAAACAAGACTAAGATCTTTCAACCGTAACACACAGTCTTCGTCAGAGTCAAAAATCCAACTCTGACGAAGACTGCTTGTTACGGTTGAAAGATCTTAGTCTTGTTTTCCCATTTCTTATTGTGGTTTGATCATTGATTGTTATTTCACGTGTTTATGTGAAATCTTTCTATATATATAAACATATATATATTTTAACAGGCCAATCGAAAATATTATAAAAAATGCACAAGTTAAACCACACCGTTTGACAATCTTTAACACACATATAGCAATTTTTGGTTTGGTAAAAAAGTCTTACTTTTGTGTAATATTGAATAATGACAAAAAAAAAATAGCACTGAAAAATATGTAGTGATTTCATTCCGTCCAGTGAGACTTTCCAGAGAGTACTTCATAAATTGACAATATTGGGAGAGGAAACAACAAAAAAGGACAATTATCTCAGTCACTAAGAGATAAGATTTTGGAAAGGAATCCAATTAAATTTAACAATCATTTAAGAGTCCTGTTATAAAACAACAATTAAAATTGCCTTACAATTTAATTAAGGTACAATTTCCTTTTTATTCAATATATTAATTTTACTAGAGTTTTATTTATATTATGTACAACTCAGTGCCTGCGTGTAAGTAATTTTTCCTCAGAAAGAAACAAATTTTGATTTTGTTTCATTTTGAGTGCCCAAGGGCTCCATATTCACAGGCCCCTTAAAACAGTCTTCAGTATAATGAAACAGTTTCAATTCAATTCGATATAGTTATTGTATGGACCAGAAGATCATTATAAGGTATGTTAGTTTGGAAAATGTTTCTAAAATGGGAAGTACAAAGCGCAAAGCTCCCTCAAACTTCAAGAAGTTAAAGGATATTTTATAACAGAAACTTTTTTAAATTTCCTTGAGAAAGTTAATTATATAACTTTGATGATAATCTACTTTCCTATACTTTTGTTTTATTTTTAAAAAATAATCAGTTTTATTATATAATTTTTTTTACATAATTTATAATTTGCATTCCGTATTAATTTCCTTTATCTGAAAAAAAAAACTTAAGTGTAACGGAACTATAGACCAGTGCTCAGCAACCTTTTATAACCTACGACGAACCAAAATTCTTTCTAGAATTCCGCGGCACACCAAAAGCTAAAATACAGGTATTAATTGATACACAAATTTTACAATAAATGTTTGCTTTTTATTTGAAAAGTACAGATACATAAAACTATAACATTTATTTCTACGCAAATCATAATAATTATTAATGTGATACCTGTGCTTGTTTCAATGAACACAAAAGTTTTATATTCGGCTCAATATTTGACAACGCAGCCCGAAGTTCTTGATCAAGATCTTTTATAAGCATGAATGCTTATCATGTTTAATAAATACAAGAGTTAGAACAGGCCTTATAAAGGATTTAGAAAACTTCATCCCAACCTTCTCTACTCTTGCCCGAAAGCTGTTCAGCTTAAGAGAGTTTTATGGGTAAAATAACAATATTATTCATTAGACAGACATTGTGAACTCTAGCAAGTCAAATTATACTTTTAGAAACTCTGTACAAAAACTCAGGAGACCTCAAAAACTGTAAAAATGTCGAAATGAAATTTTATTCCAGTACTATAACTTACTTCTGGAGGGCAAACAAAAAAAAACCCTTGAATGTTCTCCTGAATGTATAATTCAGCTGTATGACACTTTAAACAGAATGTTGCCAACATGCAAGAGTACTTGAGTGAATATAGGACAACACTTGGGGGGAGGGATAACCCATATTTTGATCTAATACAGTTCATAATCAATTTTTACCAACCGTATTTAACCGATTACCACTGCAAACTGCAATAATCGAAACTGTCCAACACATTCGAAAGTCAACTACAAGAACACGAAAAATTTCTTTCTATAAAATAATTAAAAAAAAAAAAAAAATCATACCTGAAGGTTTTTCTTACGATGAAAAATAATTGTTTTGGCTTTAACTTTTCTATCTTTGATATCTACTTTATTCCCACAAAGAACAATGGGTATATTTTCACAAACTCTGATGAGATCTCTGTGCCAATTAGGGACATTCTTGTAGGTAACCCTCGATGTCACGTCAAACATGATAATAGCACATTGCCCCTGAAACAAAATAAAAAACCTTATCAACAACAAAGTTATAAAAATATGTAGTAATAGTTAAGTTTCTGCTTTACTCTAACATATGTATTATAATTGAATAACAACTCTTTCAAATTTTCTCTGCTTAAACCTCTTCCTGCTGACTATTTTAAATACAACATATAATTCTTTTTTAATGAGCTTAACTAATTTCAAGTACATATTCACTAGAATTTTCAAACGTTTAATATTACATTATCTCCCAGTCCCTAAGATTTATATATATATACAAAGATTTCACATAAACACGTGAAATAACAATCAATGATCAAACCACAATAAGAAAATGGGAAAACAAGACTAAGATCTTTCAACCGTAACAAGCGGACTTCGTTAAGAGTCAAAAACCCAACTGAAACACTAGATGCAGAGAACATCTGGTGAGGAGTTGAGAAGAGTGGGAGGGAAGAGTGGTATTTTAAAAGGGTGAAAGCGCAGGAAAGGACTAATGTCCAGAAAGGTATGTTTGGGGAAACAAAGGAGTAGAATAAGAGAGAGGAAAAAACTATCCGGTAGTGGTCATTGATATATATATATATATTAGTAAAAGTTGGGAGCAGTCCTTCTTGAATACATGCATTTAAAAACTTTATGACTGATTCCACTTGATTTAACTTCGTCGACGAAGTTAAATCAAGTGGAATGAGACATAAAGATGATTGTAAACCCCGCTTAGAATACTGTTTTTTTCCCCTTTTGTTTATGTTTCTTTACTAACTTTTAAACTATTGCTATCCGTTCAGAACTATTTTCACAATAATCAATATATTTTAGAAGCTACCATAAAAAATAGTAAAAGACAAAGAAAAAGTTCTTTTCTTTTGAAGACTTCACTCACTCTCTCTCTCTTTCGTCTCCTCCTGATGACTATTAACTATTAAATATCTACATTTAATGTATATATAAACCACAGTAAAAAATCAGAAAAAAAAAACTAAAATCTTTCAACTAAAACAAGTGGTCTTCGACAGAGTCAAAGGGTGAATATCTTTACCCTTGACACAGTAAAGGATGTTTGGCAGATCCAACGTTTCTAATAATTATAATAACTAATTATAATCATTATAACTAATGCTATCAATTTCAAGGAATAAAATATAAATATGCATTTATTTTTAAATTTTGACATGTAGTTACAAAACTGAGACTTAACACAATTAGAAGTTAACATTATTCTTTAAGTGCAGATATTACCTTTATCAGCCGATGATTTCAATGAATAAAACTATAAACAACAATATTGATATGAACTAGACAAGAGAATCATGTAGTAATTGTAACATTTACTTAAAAATTTGGAATTCACAATTCGAAATATGATTATTTACAGCTAAAGCAATCATATATTCAAAGTAAGAAGGGAACAGTAGGTTACTGGATCGGTATCAGTCGGGCTCAAAGGAAGACCACTGATTTAATTACTGATTAAATATATACATTAAATGTTATTTGTAACTGTTTTAGTTGAAAGATCTTTTAGTCACTTTTCTGATTTCTTCTGTTGCTTTTATATAGATTAAATGCAGACATTTAATCGTCATCAGGAGAAGGCGGAGACAGAGAATGTCATTTTCTGATTTTTTACTATCAGAAATAGTAATTTTATCTATTTTTACTAATGGCTAAGTGTTGATTTTTTGTTTCACGTTTTTATAGTGTAATCTTGTTGTATACATGTATATATCCAACATATATAACTAAGTTTCAGTTGTATAAATTCGGTTACGACACCTTTTTCATATTTTAATCTATACTAGATTTTGCTTTTAAGGAGTCCGCCCCCTTTTTTATGTTAACTTAAAGTTAATATAGCTCTTGTTATCAATTAGACATAAAAGCCCTGATTTTTAATCTGAGATGTTTTAAAAAAGGTGAATATCATTGGAAGAGAAGTCAAATTTCTGATAAGGCAACCAAATAAATCAATAATGATAAATTTACACAAATATTGAATGCTATTTATCCAATTCATTGGAAAATAGTAAAATAAAAAGTAATCTTAATATAAAAACTAGACTTTCTTGGAGAATGGACTGATAAAGGAAATTGCAATATTAAAACATGAACACATTTATAGAACAAGGCGTTGGATTTCCAATGGTATTGTATAATATCTATATTTAATAATTATTCTTAAAATTATTCTTTGAAATTAACACTTATGTACATCTATAGAAATACATTAGAAACAATAACTACGACAATGAAAAGTTACTGTTCAAGATCACAGTATAATCTATTAAAAAGCTTCTAGAATTCCTTAAGGTTTTATTTTCGTATAATCTATTAGTTTAAAGATATTAATTAGGGAATCATGTTTTTACCACGCCTCAATAAATTACATCATCCTTTGACCTTGAATTAAATTCTGGAATTTGTTGTAATAATATTACAACATAAATGAGAAATACATAAATATTAGATATATCTAAGTATTTATTAAACCCTTGACACAGTAAAGGATATTTGGTAGATCCATTATAACTAATGCTATCAATTTTAAGGAATAAAATATAAATATGCCTTTATTTTTGAATTTTGACATGTAGTTACAAAACTAAAACTTAACACAATTAGAAGTTAACATTCTCCTGTAAGTGCAGAAATTAGCTTTTTAGCCGGTAATTTCAATGCATAAAACTATAAACAACAATATTGATATGAACTAGATAAGAGAACCAGGTAGTAATTGTAACAGTTACTTAACAATTTGGAATTCACAATTTGAAATATGTTTAATTACAGATAAAGCAATCATATAATCAAAGAAGGGAACATTCACTGCTTACCTGAATGTAATAACCATCTCGGAGTCCACCAAATTTTTCCTGACCAGCTGTATCCCACATATTAAACCTAATCGGACCTCTGTTAGTATGAAAAACAATGGGGTGAACTTCAACTCCTATTGTAGCTACGTATTTCTTTTCAAATTCTCCGGTCAAATGCCTTCTGACGAACGTGGTTTTCCCGGTTCCACCATCTCCAACCAAAACGCATTTAAAAGAAGGCATATTCATGTCTGCTTCACCCATTTTGGTACCTCAATATTTCTACAAAAACAACATCAACATTAAGCAAAGCCATATATATTATATACTATATCTATACTCATCAACATCTACCCCAACATTCATAATCATGCTTAGATATTTACAACAGAAATACACTTTGTAAACTTAATGGACTACATAGAAATAATTTTGAGCTCTATAGACAAATAAATTAATAAGGAAATTTATTTAGGAATAAGATTTAAAATTATGACACGAGTATTTCATGGCGCCATCCTCGTCACACGGGAAAATGGCAATAACACGCCGGAAACATAGCCATATTTATAACGAAATATTCCTTAAGAACAGTAAAAAAGTTATACATTGTGTACATAACACTTGATTAAAGATATGAAAATACAAAAATCTGAAAAAACAACACATCATAACAAAATTAGATCAAAAATGCGCACCTACACGACTGGTCGTTTAAGTCCACAATGGCGTTCCAAAGACGAGGGGGAGAAGTACAATGGCGGATTCCAGTGATGCTCTATTCAGTTAATATCACTGCACTAATAAAAGTTTTAAAATTGCTGTTTCCAATTAAAATTACTTGGATTAAAAAAGGAGTAGTCCAAAAATAATTTATAAATTACACATATATTTTAGGATAGTATTATTTGTTGTTCTAAATACGCATGCGTCTTATTATAAACGTCATTGCAGACTAGTATCGATTTTTACTGTCAGAATTTTAGTTCAGTGTTAATAATATCGTAGAGTGTAGTGTGTCGTTATTAGTACTGTGAATGGGATTTTCGTATTTCAGGAAAGGTGTATAGTAAGTGTAAACAGACTTAAAAACTATGACGAAGGATAGGTTGGCTGCTCTCAAGGCGGTAAGAGAAATTTTTACTCTGCATTGAAATGTCACCGTTACTTGTTTGGTTATTGCTGTGTATATCACTACAGTTCTTTTTCTTTAAGTTTTAATGTGGCATTGTTGTCATATAGCAGTGCTTTTAGGTTGTTTTAATTCTTCCTTTGTCTTACTCTTTGTGAAAGACCTCATAATAAGACAAAGACCCCACCCCCTATGACTATAGGAATGTTAAGATAAATGCTTTGATCTGATTTTTGTAGATATTATATGCCGCTTTCTTCGTTTAGTAATCAGTTCTTCATAAATTTAGAATTCTACATTCCAAAAGTGTACTTAAATATAAACTGAACTGACCTACCAAACTCTTATCTATTCAGTTGATGTAGCATTTTATATTTTTTTAATTATAATATACAATTCTTTCCAAAATGACAAAATATGATTGAACATTAATCTTAGCAGAAAGGTCTGTACATGATTTCTTTAACTTTTTTGAATTTATCTGAATGAAACAAGTGAAATGAAGTACTAAACTTAATATATAAAGTTTTACAGTAGAGTTTTGTTATGGAAATGATTTTTCGTCAATTATTATATTATATATCAGCTATGATATGACATATAGAATTTCTTGCTATGTTTTTGAAATCTTAATATCATAACTTTTCAGACTTGAGAAGAAGTAAATCATGATAAGGTTATAACTTCCAAATGTAGTTTTAGAACAACTATTGAAATTATTTTCAAATTACAGGCAAAATAATTCTTCCGAAATAATAAGTTCATAATAATCATTTTTAAGCTTTTTCATAAACTGTTCATGGATAAGCGTTTATAAATTATAAAATAAAAAAAATATGAATGAGAATATTACTTTTTTTTTAAAGTAGTTTAACTTCAGCATACAGCTTAGAGTAGCCCAATTTATATTATATTTGTATGACATTTTATTAAATGATTACTGAATAAAATGACATACATGCCCCTTCGTTTTCTTTTATTCGTTTTCTTTTAAAAACCGTTATCTTAAATGTACATCAAGCTTTTTGAATTAAGAGTTTATTTGTTTATACAATAATCAAATTAATTATTTTACATATTTTTTCTTAGAGTAAAAGCTGATTTTTTATTCTTTTAGTTGAATGTTTTTTTAGCATGCTTTATTGAAATAGAATCTAGTTGAAGGGATTTCAGTATTTTGATGAGTCGTAAGAATTTATATTCAAAACTTGAGAACCAAAAGTGGGCTTTAAACAGAATATAATTGGTTCTCGCTTAGCACAAAAGTTTTGTCCTGAAGAAACTTGGTTAAAAACTGTTAACATTTAAATGGGCATAGTCTGTTTATTAAGCACTATTTTAAGTTTTCTCCTTCTTTCTTTCTATTTTTTTTCTACCATACTTTTTTAACATATACTTGATAAAGTTAGACAAAAGTCAGTACGGTCGACCGTAGGACCCACCAGAGGTCGCCCGCGGAGCTCCTGTGTTCTTATCATTCCAATTAGTTAAAAAAAAGATTCCCAAAAATGTCCAAAACTAAATGTTTTCAAAATCAAGTCAGCTTCCTTAATTGTTTGTTGCATAATTTTCTGAAAAATAAAAATTTTCTTATAACATTTTATTAAATGAAGCATATTTAATTGTTTAAAGATGCTAAAACTGTTAACATATTTATTATTGCCTGAACATTTTTTTTTTTATAAACGTATTATTGTGTGAGTATTAACATTCTAAACAATCAGATTCGTCCGCAGGTATACCATTTACAGCTGATATATTGGTTTTTCTTTTTATGCGTAAAATAGGATTAGAAGTATATGTAGGTCTTATTTTATGTGTAAGTTAGGAGGATTGGAAAGTACATTCGGGTCACTTTTTATACTTAAAGGGTGAAGGAATCTCTTTTTATGCGAAAGGTTGAGATGAAGGTATAAGATACATTCTGGTACCTTTTTTAGGCGTAAGGTAGTATAAGCAGTAGTATACATCCTGCTATCTCTTTATACGTAAGTGAGAAGTGACAGAAGATACATTTGGATCTCTTTTTTTATGGGTTCTATCTTAACTGGTTTATATTTCCAAAAAAAAAATTTTTTTTTCTTCTAAATAATAAATAACTACTCTTTTAGAGTATTAGTCAGGTTAATCGTACAAGAATTCTGCTAATATTGTCCCAAAAGATACAGTATACAGCCGTTGCGACAATCAAAAGGGATTTCCCCCGTAAGTTGATCCGGATGCATGCGCGCTAAATCAGCCTGTATCAATAAAATTCAACCGGAGCCGGAATACCGATATGATATTTCTTTAAAAAAAAATTCTCTTTTAGGAAGTCCATTTGATACAACATTCTTCATTATTTTTAACATCAAATGGTTTCGTATAATTTGAATAGGCAGATTGGGCGTGTCCTTCATTCAGTATTTTCAGAAATTTGGCCAATAATAAGTATTTGATATTCTGAAATGTTGCACGTTACAATTATTCCTGCATGAATTACAGTTTTTTTTAAATAAATATGTTTTAGAATTAATCTTACATAATTTATCTTTAGTTGCTTCTGAAATTCTTCAAAGAGATTTTAATCTAACAGCTACTAGTTTACATTGTGATTATACCGGTATAAAACATATTAAATTTATGTAAAGTTACCTTGAATTGCATTATCTAGCCACAAATGATTATTTTTTCTCTTTACATACCACCCAGTCACTCTCTGTGCTCTAAATGTAGAGTAATGCTGCATTTCCCTGGTAGACTTTTCATCAAATCTTGCTATTATTTTTCCTTCCATCTAATATGTTCGAGTTATTCAGAAGTTAGTTCAGACTATTGATCCTCTTTTGATCTTTGTGCTCTTAAACTTTCCAGTCATTGTGTTTGAGACTATTGCCTCATAGAATGATATTTGATAAATTAGTTTAATTACTTACCATTAATTACAAGTAAACTTGAGTTAGAGATGTAACAAGACCCTCTAACAACGGGTAAGTGTTAGACCAGTGTTTCTCAAACTTATTTACTTTTAGCATGAATATATGAAATAACCAAAGTATTGGGGCGTATCACTGATTTTAATATACAAAAATTAGTCCTGATATTTGGAAATAAGAAAATGATAGGAAATTAAAAGGAATTTTTTTTTTTTTTAAGAGAGGGAGAGAAAGTTTTAACAAATTTTTAATAAATGATTTAAATTACCAAGGAAAGGAAAAGAGAAATTATTATCCATGGCTGCTGCTTAAAGATCAAAGAAATTTACCTTCCAGTTCAAAATATCAAGTGGTGGGGGAGTTGATTCAGACACGAAAACCACATACTTGGTGTTTCTAAAATAATTGAAAATAATGCAAGTTTTCAAAATATAAATAAGTTATATAAATTTAATCGTCCGTTATGTTGGGACGCACCGTTTGAGAAGCACTGATTGCGCTAATTAATTAAGTTTACTTAATTAATAGACAATTTAAAGAGTTCTGACAAAAAAAGAAAGTTTTTAAATTATGTTCGTACTTTCTTCCTTATTTTATTTTGTACTATAGATAACTCTCTGATGACATTATATTTTTTTAGTTAATGCCTGAGAAGAACGTGTTCGAAACGCGTTGTTTATACGATTAAATTTCTACATGTGGAGACTATTTCATTAACTTTTTACCCTACAATGAGTTTTTTGCATTGTTTTTGTGAAAATAATATTTCATTCATTCAAATAAATAAAAACCATCAATGATCAAATCACAACATGAAATGGGAAAACAAGACTAAGATCTTTCAACCGTAACAAGCTATCTTCGTCAAAGTCAAAAATCCAACTGAAACACCAGATGCAGAAAACATCTGGTGAAGGGTTGAGAAGAGTGGGAGGGAAGAGTGGTATTTTAAAAGAGTGAAAGCGCAGGAAAGGACTAATGTCCAGAAAGGGATGTTTGGGGAAACAAAGGAGTACAGTAAGAAAGAGTAAAAACTATCCGCTAGCTGTCGACCCACTTAGAAGAGGGTTGACATTGAATTGTTATTTCACGTTTTTATGTGAAATCTTTTTATATATAAAAACATGAGAAGATCATGAAAAATATGCATATAAATTGTCAATGCCAATTAAATGAACCTAGTAAAGAGGGGTTTGTTTTATTACACCTAAGAAAGGCTGTCGAAATTTTTTAGGTGGTCTGATTTTTGTACCAAAATTCCCCCTGGAAACGTACGAAAAACGAGTAAACGTACAAAATTTAATGACCGATGGAAATGATATTAAATTTATAAAATGTAATTCATTTTAGAATGAAAACGCATATCTTGTTTCCTCTTTTTAGTTGAAATAAAAATGTCTTGAAGTTAATTTTTTTTATAAAATTCTATCTTGAAAAGTAAAACAAAGTCACTATCGTTGTACCAAACCAGTGAAAGTAGGAGTAAAAAGTACCAAATTTGTATCAACGTACCAATTTCAGCTGCCCTTCACCTAAGTTTTATGGGGATTGAATAACATTTGAATAACTGAATTGAATAATTGAATAACACTTTCAGAACCATAGTGTTTATTATTGTTTTATTAATTTATATTGTTTTTATTATTTTATCTATGTATGTGTGGACAATATAAATTATTTAGACTATGAACAAAAAATAACGAAAATCAACGTGTATACCTACCCTACGCTTGGGCTTAAAAAAAAACATATATTCGTCGTAATAATTATCATTTAAAGTAATTACCTTACTTAGTACGTGGGTAGGAGGAAACACTTTATCAAAGCGAGCAAATTATGATAAACGAAATTAAAACCAACCAAAAATCAGCATCCCTAATTTGATGTGATGTTCAAATCAGTTGGGATTTGACTCTGGTGAAGACGAATTTGACTCTGGTTAATGTTGAATGATTTTAGTCTTTTTTTTTCTCATTTCATATTGAGGTTTGATCATTGATTGTTATTTCACGTGTTTATGTGAAATCTTGTTGTGTATATATATAAAAAGATATCACATAAACTGTGATCAAGGTTTGATCATTGATATATATATATATATATATCAAGGATCAAACCTTGATCACAGTTTATGTGAAATCTTTTTATGTATATACTCACCTATATATATATATAAAGATTTCACATAAACACGTGAAATAACAATCAATGATCAAACCACAATAAGAAAATGGGAAAACAAGACTAAGATCTTTCAAAAAAGACTAAAATCTTTCAACAGACCGCTTGTTACAGTTGAAAGATCTTAGTCTTGTTTTCCCATTTTCTTATTGTGGTTTGATCATTGAGATATATATATATATATATATATATATATATACTCACCTGTGGGGAAGCAAACATAGTTTTATAATAAAATATTGATTCTAACGTAGTGCAATCAGTTATTATGTAGTATTTACTCATTAAATTTTATTTGTGGTGACCATTTCATTAACTTTTTACCCTAAAAATTGATTCCCTATATTTTATTGCATTAAAGTTTAATATCTGTATCAAATTAATCAGGTCTATTTTTTTCTGTATTCCAAAGAAATGTTCAAACTATTAACCTTGAATGATTATTTCTATCCAGGTCACGTACAGACACCTAATAAAGGTCGACTAGGAATCCAAAAACACAACAATTTCAATAGTTTTGTGCTTGTTCATTATATTGTTTGTGTTTTTATTTCGTCTTTCCTATTGATTGCATTTTTATTTTATTGTTTAATATTCAGAAACAAGCCACAGAACAAAATCTCTTGTATTGACATTTTTCATTCATATGTTGTATAATCAATAATCAAACCACAATATTAAATGGGAAAACAAAACTAAGATCTTTCAATCGTAACAAGCGGTTTCGTCAGAGTCAAAAGTTAGTGTTTCAGTTGGGTTTTTGACTATGACGACGAGCGCTTGTTACGGTTGTAAGATCTTAGTCTTGTTTTTCCATTTAATATTGTGGTTTGATCATTGATTGTTATTTCACGTGTTTATGTGAAATCTTTTTATTGTTGCGTAACGTATCTTTATTCATTCGGTATGAGCACTTTGGTATTGTGTTTACAACTTGCAGACAGTTTTTTTTTTATCTTACTCTTAGTTTCATCTGTTATAAAGCTTGCTCCTGACATGGTCGTCTTATGTAACGGAGTGTTACAGCCCCTGTAATATAGCGTATTATAATATCTGTACCCCCGTCAGCTGACTACTTCATTTATAACTTAATACTGTCCTGAAATGGAATAACGGAGTAAAACTTTAACTGAACTTATGGTAAAAAATATAAAAAGTAGAAAGGATATTACTCATAACCTCGAAATTTTCTATACATGTTGTCTTTAGAAGAAAAATAATAAATTTGTTAACGTGAAAGGGTATTCAGTTTATTATTATTATTATTATTATTTGAGGGTGACTATAGCACTGCGTCTTAAAAAACTATTGTACTTCCCATTTCTGTACTAAAGTACCCCAGCAGTTAGCTTTTACGTCTCAAAGAAGCTCAGCACTTTTGCTGGGTCCAGCGGTAAAAGTTTTTCTATGGTCTTGTTGAGTGTCCCGAAGTACCTACCTCTATGCAGCAAAGTTGCTTTACAGACAGTCTGCAAGTGCAACGTTGTTTCCTTCTCTTCTTTGCACAAATCATCGAGTCTGCACAAAGAATCATTGATAATGATAATGACCATTCAGGCTCCCTATGTTTCAGGAGAAAGTGACTTCCTTTCTCTTTCTTCGGAATAGTCTTCTTCGGGTCCTTAGGTGCACTTGTGGAAGGTTGGCTTCCACTAGTTAGCGCTTTTGAACCCTCTGTGCTTCCGGAGGATGGTCTCCGGACTTCCTTCTCCTTAATGTTATACAGAGGAATATCCCTGAAACTCTATCGGTAGTATTTTGCCCGTTCCGGCCGAGCACCGCATACCGCACCTTGAGTACCGGATACTCTTGAGGATCTGTTCGTAATGCAGTGACCCCCTGTATCATCTATCCTTCAGTACGGATCGCAAAATGCCTTGGATTGGAGGTGGGATAGGAGGAAAGGATTTGAGAAGCTGGAAGCATGTGAAACTAAGCTGGTTAGGTCCAGCCCCTGGTCACCTTCTCCTCCTCTTTCATTTGTCCCTGCATATAGCAAATTAACAGGCTAACCTCGCGAAGGTCGAAAGTCGGAGTTGAATGTTAGAGACTATTAGAGGTTCATAATCACTCCATTACTACCCCAAGGGTTTTCAGTTAGTTAGAAAATGAAAATACTCAGAATAGCCAACCTTACTATCGTGTAAACGCCAAAGAGTTTGTGGTCCGATAATAATGCTCAGTACAGCCAACCTTACAATCATCAAATCGGTGGAATAAGAAAATCAATAAATAGAAGAAAGAAAATCTATGAATTAAAAAAAATAAGAATAAGAAAGCGACAGTAAAGTTGACGGAGGAAAAAAAGGAGTTTTTTTTTAATCATAAAACAAAATAAAAAGATGATTTCAGAAATAGTAAATAGAAGGAGATAAAATTGAATAATTTAAAAGGTAATGTTAAGAAGAAAAAACGTTGAAAATTTTAAGTAATTAAGACCGGGGATTTCTAGCACCTAACAGTCAAATGAAGGGGACTATACCACAACTACATGTACTCATATAAGTACATGATGAATTGTATAAATAACAATACAACCATTTGTACAAGCAATCGATTCGTCGTAAACAAATGAGGTAATTTAGGGTTTACATCCACGAGTTATCTACTTGAGAGTAAATTACAAGCAGTACAAGAGTGGTATTAAGTTCACGTCAGTCGGAATTGTTAAGGTTTCGTTGTGAGTTTTACTGTGATCCCCTGATGGATTACCATTGCATAATGAATGAAAATGTCAAATCTTTTTTTTTTTTTTTAACAAAGTCCTGAATGTGAATAAACAGTAAGTAGCCCTTGTGTAATTTGATGCATCAGTGATAAACAGAGGGCATTATGTTAACAATAGAAAGATAACGGCAATACCTTTTTCTTTTTTTTTTTCCTTTTAGTCTGATATTCAAACTGTTTTCGACACTTTGATAAATTCGACAGTTTTTGACGGCTTTAATGGTTTTGACTGCTCACGCGAATTATGACTTACATGACCTTTGACATTGCTCCAATGGTTTGACCTTTCTCGAGGTCAACGCCTTTTCATTTTGGCGTACTACCCACTCAATAGTCGGCTCAAGTGTACATTTAAACTATGGACACAACCGTCGTGTATACGTGTAGTTTAGTTTTATAACTTGAATCCTAAATCAATCACATCTTACTCATTGAATATTTTGGTGATGTGTGTTACCTAAAATGACCACGTGTTTCAGTTTAGGACATATAATTTGTTTGCTAATTGTTGATTTATCTCAAGGCATTTTGTAGCTGTTTTACTTCATACTGACACTATTAATTCCTAGTATTATTTCAACTAACTTACCCTACAGATAGGGCTGTTATCCCTTACTTAAGATGAATAGTTACCAAAAGTTAAATATAGTTATTGGGTTAGTAATATTAGAATTGGTAGTAATAATGTCCGTCATACCTCGTAAAGTCTCTAGAGAGCTCGACCGGTTTCGGGTCCGTCTTGGTTCCCACCTTGAGTTGCTCTTGAAGATAGGAACCAGACGGACCTGAAACCGGTAGAGCTCTGCAGAGACTTTACGAAGTATGACGGACATTATTACTACTAATTCTAATACTGTATAGTTGTTTTAATCCAAGAACTGTGGAATTGATTACAATAGTTTAATTCAAGAATAATCCGTATATGTGTAATATCTTCCACAACATTATGGTTATTAGTTATGGATAACCTTCTTCATACTCTAGATTCTAGGTAAGGAGTGTCTGATATGCAAGGATATCCTGATGGCTGATGACTTTGTGGTTATAAGAGGTATTGCCGCTTCGGCTTGTGAGTCATACACTGCATATTGGTGAAACATGTATAAAGGAGAAAGGTCTAGATATAAATCAAACTTGTTTGTTTTCCAACGCCCGCACTTATAAGGCTTTCACCTTTTATTGCTGTTCTAGGGGTGGAAAATGTGGCTCATTTATTATATGGCACCCATTTTAGTAATAAGCGAGCCACATTACCTGTTGATTCTACAATTTGCCAAACTCCGGGCAAACAGGGATTTTTAACAAGTAACTGACATCGTACAAGCTCAGGACTGACGATTTAACGTCCTCTTTGAGGGACGACGTGATCAGATTTATTCACCTCCCAAGTGAATAAATCATGGGTCAGGTGAGTATTGAACCCCTGACCTACTAGTTTAAACGCAAGTACGTTACCCATTAAGCTAACCTGACCTCTGATATAAATCAGACCAAAAACAGTCTTTATTCCTTTCTCAAGAAGAAACAAATTAGCCTTCAAAAACCTATTTACTGAATATACTAAACTAGAACTCTCACATGTTCTCAAATATTTTGGTGTCTTTTCAGATGAAACACTAAACTGGAAAAGCTATATAATAGATATTGGCTGTAGCCTTCATATCAGATTATCTATGAGTTCTTTAGTTTATCTAGTAAGTGGCCTGGTAGCTCAGTGGTTATGTACTCGTTTCTGAACTGGTAGGTCCGGGGTTCGATACCCACCTTACCCTCGGGAGGTGAATAAATCTGAGCACGTCGTCCCTTTCAAGAGGACCTTTACGATGTCACATATTCCTTAAAGAACCCTCCTGTAAATAAACTTGAGCTAGGCAAAATTCAGGACTCCCAATGTAGTATCAACCTCGCCCATTACTAAAATGGGTGCCAAATAATAAATGAGACACACCTTTTGTTCTTAGAGCAGCTCTAAAAGAAAGAACCTATGATCTAGTAAAGTTTGATGCTGACCGGTACACATTTTTTTTTTCATGGCGACATAGACATGCATGGGTGGACAAGCTGGGCCTTATGCATCCATGCATGTCCATGCATTGCGCAGTATTGAATGAAAAATAACGTTTATTCATTTAAAACTGTGCAACAGAGTTATTTCTAAAAGTAGTAGCAGCCAAACTATGTATATCATAGTATGCACCACTAAATTTGAACATCAGGTGCTTCTGTGCCGGGAACAGAGTTTTTTGGATGTGCGTAGAATATTTTGTTTAATTTTTTTGGATCTACTGAATAATTAAACTGAAATCTTTCTCTGAGACACAAATTATTAAAAAAAACAATTAACCTATCCCTGACCGTAAAGCAGAGGGCCAGGTTTGCTCAGTGGTTAACTGGTACTCCGGGGTTCGATCCCACCTGGCTCCCGATTTATTCATGCGGGACGAATATTTAGGGTTCCCAATGTAGAATCTGTAGAAACACCGATCAAACAAAAAGCTGGTAAACGGCTGACGTTATCACCCGCTAGGGGATGGTTTTAAACATTAAAAAATTTTCTAAAGCACCTTTAAATATTTTTGTTTCCTATAAGTTATCCTGAAATTGAAACAACTCAAGAAGTTTGTGATGATAAAAATAAATTCATCGTTGTTTAAATTGTATTTGAACAAATGAAATAAAAGTTTTTACAAGAAAATGATAAATGAAAACTTTCTACATTGAAAGAGATATGTGGACTCTGTTCCCGCCCCCCTGCCATCCTCAGTCCTCGTATGTACCCTCAACAGTGTGGTATTCTAAGAAACTGGAATATCAGCTTCCAATCATTATTTATAGAATATGTACTTCATGAAACATCTACATAGGCCAAAAGAAATAAAACGTGACAATGCAGACCTTACTGTTCTGAAAGGGTTAATAGGAGCGGTCGATAAAAAGAGGAGTCTCTACTGGCTTTTGGAACATTTATATATATATATATATATTATTAATTAAAAAATTATTATCTTCTAGAATCGGCTGGTTCCCAAGGATTAAAACTTTAAATTTTACAAACAAAGCACCACCCCAGAAAAGGGAATTTACCAAAGAAAACTTACAGGGAATTCAATTTTCGAAACTGTTGTTTCGTTTCCTTTCAGGAAGATAATATAAAAAATAGAGAGAATCCCCACGTTGGAAAAGAAAACAAACCCAAGGAAAAAAAAGACAACCGAAAAGCCAGGCCCTTTAGCTAAAAAAAAGGAAGCTAGGGAACTAAAAGGTTTCGGAAGGAACAAAAGCAAAACAAAGTAAAATTATAAAAAAAAAAAAAATTAAAAATTAAAAAGGAAAATAAAATAAAAAATTAAATTAAAATAAAAAATATAAATATAATAAATAAACAAGGAAAAAAAAAAAAAAAATAATAAAATAAAAAAATAATAAATTAAATTAATGAATATAAAAAATAAAAATAAAGTTAAAAAAAAAAAGGAAAAAAACCAAATAAAAATTATGTTCTATTATTAGAATCCACAATCTGGTTAGAGTTCATGTTCAAAGTTGCAAGTACATTTCGAAGGTCACCCACAGGACCAATTTGCCCAACTATACCTTCAATTAAAATTTCATCCAGTCTAAAAAGCCCATGACTTATATTTATTAGTTTATCAAAATTATACTTAATTAGGGCACTTTCTACTAAGTTCCTTTCCACATCAGATGAGAGAAATATCAATTCTTTGGAATCTTCCCATTTTATTGAATGATTTTTTGAATTAATATGTTGGAATAAGGCACTTGATTCTTCTTGCCTCCTAATAGTGTATTTATGTTTCTTCACTCTAGTAAGCAAACTTTACTTACTTTGCTTACTAAATTTACTTTGGTTGGGAAATAGTCCCAACCAAAGGGGACAAAATGCGAACCAACCATTTAGATAATTTGTAACCCACAGATCCAACCGAGCTAACAATGGGTCTAACCGGGTTACCATCTTTATGTGTTTTTATTAACTCATACATATAAGACAAGGAGGGAGGTCTAGTAGTGAAACTGGCAATTAACTCCTTGTTATTCTTAAGAATACTCTTTAATTTTCTATTAAATGAACTATTACACTTCTCAGTAGGATTGGAATTCATTTTGTCCCCTTTGGTTGGTACTATTTCCCAAAGCCATATAAAGAATAGTTTGGACCTTGTCTCAAAATTGAACTCATTCTCTTTTCATAACTGTACTTTGATGAGCTTCGATGTGAAATCTCTCTTTACAAATGTTCCTGTTGAAGATGCGCTGAATTACTTAAGAACAGAATTAGATACAAGAAATTTTAGCATGCCTATTTCGGTACCTGTCCTTATTGAATTAATTCGTCTTTGTGTTTGTGATTGTTGTTTTTCATTTAGGGATAAATTTTATAGGCAAAAGTTCGGTTTAGCCATGGGAAATTGTCTTTCCCCAGTTCTAAGCAATATTTTTATGGAATGTTTTGAAATGAATTTCTTCCGAAGATTTTGCAAAGCAATGCTAGATGGCTTCGATACGTGGATGATGTTTTGTGTGTTTGGCCAGACAATGAATGTGTTGCAGATTTTTTGAACACCCTTAATAAGTGCGTTCCGTCTATTGATTTCACTTTAGAACTTGAAAGCAATAATAAGTTACCTTTTCTTGATTTAAATTTACATCATTATGGGCATAATCTAAAATATAGTATTTTTAGAAAACCTACCCATGTTCCTTCTTATGTGCATTTTTTCTCCGCTCATCCTTCAAATGTCAAAAAAGCTGTTTTCAGAAATATGTTCTTAAGAGCGTTCAAATTGTGTAGTGAAGAATTCCTGAATGATGAAATTGAAAACATTTATCAAATTGTCTCATCATTAAGATATCCAAGATCCCTAATAAACAAAGTATTGAAAGAAACTAAAGAATCCTTGAGAACCAGAACTGAGAAAGAACCCTTTACAAATAGAAACCTTCTGGTTGTTCCCTTTAATCAAACTCTAAAAGACATCCCAGTATTTTTGAAAAAAATGGATATTTCAGTTGTTTTCAGTAGTGGTTGGAAATTATTAAACAGACTTGTAAATAACTGTGAAAGAAAAGAAAAGGAAGGTTGTGTTTATAGGATTCCTTGTAGAGATTGTGATTTTTCATATGTTGGACAAACGGGAAAAAGTTTGCTTACTAGAGTGAAGCAACATAAATACACTATTAGGAGGCAAGAAGAATCAAGTGCCTTGTTCCAACATATTAATTCAAAAAGTCATTCAATAAAATGGGAAGATTCCAAAGAATTGATATTTCTCTCATCTGATGTGGAAAGGAACTTAGTAGACGTGCCCTAATTAAGTATAATTTTGATAAACTAATAAATATAAGTCATGGGCTTTTTAGACTGGATGAAATTTTAATTGAAGGTATAGTTAGGCAAATTGGTCCTGTGGGTGACCTTCGAAATGTACTTGCAACGTTGAACATGAACTCTGACCAGATTGTGGATTTTAATAATAGAACATAATTTTTATTTGGCTTATTTACTTTCTCATGTATTCTTGTTTTGTTAATCATTTATTTTTGTTTATTTTTTGATATTGCATTAATTTAATTTGTATCTATTTGTTTATATTTATTATATATTGTTTATAGTTAGGAATTATATATAACACTTGTTTCTTATTCTATTTATATTTTTAATTTTTATTTTTTTTTTACTTTACTATAAGTAAAGTATAGTGATCGTGAAAAAATTCGATCTCGAGATTTTGACAGAATTACATGTTTTGAGGTCCCAGAAGTCGTTTTTTGAAGTTTTTACGATGATGTCTGTGTGTGGGTGGGTGGGTGGGTGGGTGAGTGTGTTAGCATTGCTTGTTACCACGCTACGGTCCAGAATCTTTGATGGATCTAGTTGATATTTTACACAAAAATGGGCCTCATAGGGAAGAAGATCCCTATTGTTTGGGAAGAATTATGCATGATGGGAAAGTCACTTTTTTTGCCAAAAACCGTTTTTTTTTAAACATATATTTCTCCTAAACTGATAACCCTAGAGTTTTGAAAATTTCACATTATCTTTAAGGTTACAAATGGAACAAACGAAAAATATATTCAGAATTTTAAAACAACAGGAAATATTTTTTTTTCAATAAAATGTAAAAATTTTGACTTATAATTCAATCTCAAACCTTGTGAGAGCGATACAAGCCATACTATTTGACGGATCAAAATGAAACTATGCCTAAAAATAGAACATTATGTGGAGAATGAGTTGAGATATTTTTTTTTCAAAATTACATTCGCTAAAGGGGCGTTACAGTACGATTTCTGTTTTTAGAAAATGTTTTTTTGACGCTAAACGGCTTATTAAAAAATAATGAAAATTTGACAAAAAATGGAACAAAAAATTAGCAATTCATAAAAAAAAATCATGAAGTTTCAATTACGGGAAAGTGCAATAATGCTATAAAAACTGTTTGTTTATCCTAGAGTAAGAGATCACCTGCTATACTTGTCGAATTTTTTATATTTTTTTACATTGTTTACATTGACTTAGAAATTTTTTGAGCGAATCCACTGAGATAAAATTGATATATATAAAGGAATAATATAAATTGTTTATTGACTTAAATGAGATGTAAGAGGAATAATAGTGTGCAGGAAAATAATAACACTCACTGTGAAAAAATTCGTATATATGTTATTTGACAAAGGGGAAGGAAAATGATCTTATTAAATATAAGAAGCCATAAAATTCCCAATATAATAATTCTGTTAAAGACCAAAAATGTAAAAGATAATTCAAAATTGAAATCTCTCGTTTAGAGATTAATAAATGTAATTATCGTACATCTATAATTAACAAATCACCTTAAAACAACATTTTCTTCGCTGTTTAAGATGTTTTTCAGAGAAAAAAAGGGTATTTTACTGTTTTAAATTTGAAAATTTTACTTTAATATTCAATGTAGAAGGATGTCAAGTAAACGATGTAAGAAATCTACTGGCTATTTGAACAATAGCCATGTTCTCTTGTAAGATAATATTTCGTTTCAAGAAATGTTCACATTGGGTTTTCAAAAATGTTATTACTGCTGTAGTTATACTAATGAAATTATTTGCAAATAATAAATTATTTGTGATGTACAAAAATAAGCTTATAAATTGATATGTCCTTCAATCACTATCTGTACTACCTCACGAATGCATTTCTAATAATTATATCCCATTTAGATATTTATGTTATGCTTAAATGAGACGTTATGTTTTATATACTCAAGAAATTAGACATTAAGTTACTTATAGTAAAGTAGAGTGTAGGCCACTCCAGATTTTTTTAATTAATTTTCTTATTGTTCATTTTGCATTGTTTAATTGTATTGGGTATTTTTTGTTTTTCTCTTATTATGCCTTTCGACTCTTGTTTTCCCAGCTGTTTAGTTACCTTCCTTGTACATACCTTTTATGTTACCTTCTAGTTCTTACCTTGTTTGCTCTCTGATGACATAAATTGAAAGGCCTCAGAGCATTTTTTTATCTGTTTTCTTTTTGTTCCTTGTGGTTTATTTTCATATATATATATATATATATATATATATATATATATAAAATAAATTCAAAACGAAGGAAACACACAGAAAGACACAGACATAACTCACATCGATATATCGACCATCGTCGTCATCAGGAAGTGTGAAGAACGAAGAGTCCCGCAGGAAGGCAGGTGCAGAGTCACCGTCAATTATGAAACAGGAGAACTAAGTATTACATTACACATTATTTTTCTTTGTCAAATAATTTGTAATGTATTGCTTAGTTTTTCTGTTTCAAAATTCATACTTCTGCCTATGAAAAAGGTTTTAAATAAAGACCGAAACGTTGGCAATGAGAGTTTAATTTGAACCTGAAGAACTGACCGATTCCCGATAAACTTTAGTTTTGTTTCTATTCCACGGTCGATACTTTTATCAATATATATGATCAAACCACAATAAGAAATGGGAAAAGAAGACTAAGATCTTTCAACCGTAACAAGCGGTCTTCGTCAGAGTCAAAAACCCAACCCAGTTGGGTTTTTGACTCTGACGAAGACCGCTTGTTACGGTTGAAAGATCTTAGTCTTCTTTTCCCATTTCTTATTGTGGTTTGATCATTGATTGTTGTTTCACGTGTTTATGTGAAATCTTTATATATATATATATATTATATTATATAATATATAATATATAATGTGTATATAATGTAGATAATAATGTATAATGTATAATATAATAATTATATATATATAATATATATATATAATATATATATATATATATATATTCATCATGATGTAACAAGTAAACATTGGAACTTTAAAAACGGATAACAATGAAAAAATGTAACCTCCACACATTTGCTCTGTTTAGTAGCCTGAGTAACTTTTCCATTCAGTGACCCCAGTATAAGGACACAATACAAATGAAAAGGAAAAATATAACAAACAACAGTAAACATACTTCCCAGGTAAACAAATTTATAACTTTGTATTTTCTAAACATTAATAAAACAAACTTAAATATAAAAATCTATAGTTTTACCATTGTAATTTTTCAATTTTTGTTGACCATGTACATAATAGCAAACAATAGACCAGTTTTGTAGAAATAAGTGTGCTAAATGTAACAATGTTTTTAGCCGTGAAGATGATATAAATATATATCGAAACGTTGGCAACGAAGTTTTTTGAATATTAGACCAAAAACCCTCAATAAATCTCAAAAAAAAAAAAATATATATATATTTCTCGTATCTGTGTATGTATGTATTCCCGTATTCTCTAAGGAGTACACATATATGCAGTATCATACTGTATATGATAAAAGTAGTTACTTTAGTGTCTATGAAATGACGAATGATCATATTTCGCGCCTAAACAAGCAGGTTGTGTATATAATATATTCCAATAAGTATTTTCCCGCAGTGTTTCGGAATATCATTTCGACTTGCTAAAGCTAGAGAGAATCATGGAGAGCCTTTCCCTTAAGATGGATAGTAGGTTTTGTGTAGAGACAGACACTGAGGCATCAAAACCACGTGTTGAAGCCCTTCCTCACGCCAATCCCTTTCGACCTCCATTAGTCTTCCCATCCACTCTCCTACAGCTTTCTTAACTCAACCACAACCAGTCAACCCTCTAATAGCGCCATAACCATCCGATTTGTAATTCATATATTTTTAGCATTTTGATGAATTTTAGTTGAGGAAAAAAACCGGAAAATAACCTCTCTCTTCTTCCTTCCAATCCTTCCTTGTTTCTGCTAAATCTGCGCCAACAGCAATACGCCAATCCAATTTATTTTAATCTTTAAGGATTTTATTTGAAAGTTCATGCAGAGTTTAATAAGCCGATTTACCTCCACTTGGCTCATGTAGAGATTAAAGTTGGCTTGGTTAAACCCAAAAAGTAACTTGAGTTCAGAAACCAAACTCTCAATATATAATAAGATTATATGATTTAAGACAGTTGATGATATTTCAAATAAAGAGTCTTTAAGCATTGGGACTGCGTTGTTTTCACTATTTTTTTTTGAATAATTACTGGAGATTTTCATTGAATAGGAACCAGGTTAGCACAGTGGCAAAGTTCTTGCTTCTGGACGGATAGATCCAGGGTTCAATATCCACTTTGACCCTAGATTTATTCATGGCTGAAGTGAATAAATCTAAGCATTTCATCCCTCGGAGAGGATGTTCAACCATCAGTCACGAGCCTATACTATATCACGTAATCGTTAATGATTCTTACTCTTAAATAAATTTGAGTTAAGCAAAATTTAACACTCTCAATGCAGAATCAACATATAATGTAGCTCACCTATTTCTAAAATAGGTGCCAAATAGTAAATTAACCCGCAATTTTTGGGCCTTTGAAGAACACTGAAAGATGAAAGCCTTATAAGTGTGGAAGTTGGAGAACAAAGAAATAAAGATTTTCTTTGGGTTACGCTGTGGCGCATACGTGCACACACAAGGCGTATGCTTGTTCTCACACCACCCATGATGTCGTCATGATCATCCAATGAAAGTTACGTCTCCTGACCATGAACTTTCTCTACCCAGTAGTCGAGTCCCTGACTATGATTGTGAGTCCTTGGTGATTTCCTGCCTGTTTTGTAATCCTGTTTATACTAGGTCAAATCAAAATACAAAACAGCTGAAGAAATACATACTGTAGGACCTAATGGGAAACACCACAGGCTCAAGACAATACTTCCACATATATTGACCTATTCAATATTCTAATTAAGGCATCTTTAAACATATAAGCTTATTAATAATTTTAACATTTATTTTTATATTTCAAATAAAAAACTACGCAATTTAAGGTATATTGGCATTGATTTCGTTTTAAAAAGTATTATTTACAATATAAATTAATTAGATTTTAAATAAATGGGCAGTAGGTACCCGTGCGGGCGAAAATAGATTTTAATTTTATTTGTCACTAGGCCGTGGTTGTATAAATTGTATAATATTTTCTTTAAACTGGCATTGGTGAAATTTAGTTGAGATATGAAAGAAGTTGAAATGATAAAATTGTGCAGGTGTATTCTGCATATTTAGGCACGATTCCATTGAACATGCCACTACTTATGTAGCAATTATTGTGGAATCAGGGCGATTTTATTTGTGTTGATTGTAAAAGAGGTACTTTCCAGTCCAAAGATTAGGGATTTAATATAATGTAGTTGTGGGCCAGGGTAGCCCAGTAGCTTGCGTACTCGCCTTGGGAATTGTAGATCCTGGGATCGATTCTTTAGGTGGAAGGAAAAATTCTGAACACGTCATCTCTCGTAGAGGATGTTAAGAATGTTTTTACTTTATGTGTAACTTAGTCTCTCAACCATACCACCAAAGAGGATGTTTAACCGCCGGCTCGAGCCTGTGCTGTATCAGATACTCGTTAAAGGTTCCTGCACTACCGTCTTTTTCAGAAAATAAGACATCCCCAAAAAAATAATTCCTAACATGATTTTCAGGACGTTTTGGACTATAAGACCTCCCCTGAAAATAGGCCGTAGTTAAGATAATGTGAAAAATATAATTCGTTAAAAAATTGCTGTTGAATGTAATAGGTATATCTAGCTGTCGTAATATTTCAGAAAATTCTTTAGAAAACAATATTCCAAGAAATTCCTTAAAGTTTGTTTCAAACTGTGATTACTTAGTTAACCACAGCTATATTGCAAGACATGAGAGATTCAGACCAATGATTCTACAGGAAATAGATTTGGAGGAAAATCAGAACAGAATTCAACATTTTGATAATTTATGACGATAGTCAAGAAGATGACATGACTGTAATCGAATAAATTTAAATTTTCTTTTTAAAAATAAATATTAAACAAAAATATGTAAAGCTACTTAATGTACTTGAAGCCCTCCTATGAGAATAAGCCCTAGCAGGGATTTTGATCTAAAAATAAAGTAAGACAGTGTCTTTTTTTCGGAAAAAGACGGTTAATGCAATTGAAGTAGGCAGGATTTTAGCACTCCCAATGTAGAATCAACCCGGTACAATTTCGCCTCAATTATTAAAATTGGTGCGAAATAATAAATAAGCCACTTTTTCTACCCGTAGAACAACACTAAAAGGTGAAAACCTGTAAGTGAGGTATTGGAATACCAAAAGATATTTGGGTGGGATTTCGAAAATTATGTCTCCACACAAAAGAACTTTAATGTGAAAACTAACAACGCGTTTCTATCACTTAATATTCTTCTTCAGGTTTACAACTGCACTCTTGAGATTCAATCTATAGGGATTAAACTTCATGTCATATATATTCAAATCACACTATTATGATTAAGGCTGTTATGACAGGAAAGGACTGTCACTACCACATTAGTTACTCCCGTAGATCAACATGTCAAAGGTGCCGGTGTAAACCTGAAGAAGAACACTAAGTGTTCGAAACGCGTTGTTAGTTTTCATATTAAACTTTTTTTTTTGTGTGGATGCATAATTTTTCAAATCCCCCAATATCAATAAATGCCACACAATAAACAGATTACACAAGTAATAAACTTGAAACCTATAATATAGATAGTTTTGTATTAGTAATGATGAGAATTCTTTATTTCCTATATTTATATCAATTTTAATTAATTAATTTTAATTGGAAATATAAATCTATAATGTTTTATCATCAACATTGTGGATTTAGTTGATGTTATTATATTGGCAAGTGTATGACGTCATTGGGCAAAGGTCACGCCCTTAAACACCCCAATTACCTAATCCTAATGTGTGACTCATTACTTTCACTGGATATTATTAAATTCTTAAGGTGAACATGCAAAAAATACCCGCTTCACTTCTTACCATGCAATCAGGTTAAAGAATATATTTATTCATTTTTCTACTTAGCTTTAGTTTTAAGGTAAGTTTTTTTTTTTGTTATTCTCCTTAGAATGATAACCAGTTATCTTCATCCCTCTACAAAATCGATTCAATTTCCCATTGTTGACTCTTAAAAGCTGTTTTGCACGAAACAATTTTCCCTTAAGAAAATATTTATTTTATAATTATCTTGAATATTTTCCCCCCGAGGGCTTCTTTTCAAAATCAACTCTTTCTTAAGAGTAAATATTTTCCTCAAGTATAATACGCATTCCTTTATTTTCATAATTTACTTTTTTTAGTTATAATTTTCTTTTTTTGTAACATTTGGTATAAATATCATTTTATACTATCAACATAATCTATTTACCACCTTATTTGGTTATTGTTGGTTTAGTTGTTTCCTTAATAATGATCAATAAAGAACTTAATATTTCAAGGTATTTAAGACCGTCTTTTATTCTTTTCCATTATTAAGTCTTACATTTCCCTATGCATAAATTATGATAAAAAAAAA